>CM038146.1:127139019-127203159 GCA_021437245.1 Aegilops speltoides
AACCACACGTGCAAGTTTCCCTCATGTGGCTCGTCCGTGCTTTTATCCGAGGCGCTGCCTGCGACTCTGCATGGGAGAAGAGGGCGAACTGCAAACTTTTGTGTTCAGAGCATTGCATTGTCTAAGGGAGTAGGGTGAGTAAGCTGCGCCTACCAAGCTAAGCTTTCGTCGAAAAGGCGTCACTGCTTCCTTTCCCTTTTTTATTCATTAGCTCCCGGCCCTAGAGGGCAAAATTGAGCAGTTTGCGAAGTCACTTGCCTTCAAAAAAAGAAGGCGCAAGGCTTCTCCTACCCAAAGGGGAAGGTCAAGGAAGTTGGTGAGCGATGACAGGGAAGCCGCGATCAAGCCCCGGTGAACGGCGGTCGTAACTATAACGGTCCTAAGGTAGCGAAATTCCTTGTCGGGTAAGTTTCGACCCGCACGAAAGGCGTAACGATCTGGGCACTGTCTCGGGAGAGAACCAAATTTGTAAAGCAAACAAACCCACGCTTCGGGAAGGTGAGGCGAACTAACAATTCCTTCCGTCGTGTATCCTCGATTGATGCGGCTTCAGATACTTCAATTGTAGATTTGAGTATTGATAGTCAGTAGGAAACTCCAATCTGCAAGCGGAACAACGAGTTTAGAAGGCACATTCTTGAAAGAGCAGGTCAGATCTAGAATTGCATTCAAACTTAGGCCGTTTTGAATTGACATAGCTTGACCTGTGAACTCTCAGCGCGTACGACAATTGCTTCGACAAACACCGAACCAAACATGAATCTTTCGATTCATTTGGCTCTCACGCTCCTTATGCCATCGACCGAAGACCAGGTTTTCACCCGGATCCGTCCCAAGTAGTCCACCTGATAACCTGTGCATCGTCTCGACCACCTTCAAAGCCCCAGATCTAGCCGCCTAGATCCAGCGACCAACCGCAACAGCAGTGCCACAGTAGGAGCCCTGGTGCACCGGCCACTGCCTGAGTGTGACACCACTGGAGCCTAGGAGGAGGGCTCCCACCCCGCCTAGCCAAGCCGCGAGAGCTGCCGAGATGGATCCCGCGTGCTCGTCACCGTCTCTGATCCGAACCAATCCGTAGATCAGATCACCGTCACAGATCCGCCTTGGGCAGGGATTGCACCACGCCATGCCGCCGCGGAAAGCCCTAGCTTCACCGGCTGCCACCCTCCAGGGCCGCCGCCCCGGGATCCAGACAGAACATTGCCGCTGCCATCGGTCATGTTCCGCCGCCGCCGACCGGCCAAGCCGCCGGCCACTGCGACCTCCGCCGCCATGACCATGCGAGCACAGCCGGCTGGCCGACCAACTCCGACGAATAAGAAGGCCACCACCAACAAGCCTAGGGCCGGCGCCCCAGACATCCCCGTGTTGCAGATGAAGTCCAGGAGCAGTGCACCGCTGACGGCTATTGAGATCGGTAGCAGAACGAATTAGCCCGTCAAGGGCAGATCCGCCGTTGCTGGTGCCGTCCTCCACCGCATGCACCGCTTCCATGTCGTCGCCGATCTGCGCCACCGCCGTCGATCTGGCCGGAAAGGAGCGCTGCCTCCCAACCAGATCGCGATTCGAGGAGAAAACCGCCGCCGCCACGCCATAAGGGCTTTGCCCTGTGACGCCCCGGGCGACGGCGGCGGAGGGGAGCGGAGGTGGGGCGAGGCTGTAGAAGGAGGGCGGGGGATCCCTGGTGCAGGGCGGCGCCGCCGCACGGGGGAGTGACGGCCGCAACACCATCCTCATATTTCATTCTCCTATTGAACTCCTATGTCGTGCCTCCTACTCCACCCTCCCAAAGCAACCGCATTGAGCTCCTCCATTCCCCCTCCCCCCACCCTCCCAAAGTAACACATCCCTCGCCGTCGATTGAAGCACCGAGTTCTACAGTGGACTCATGAGAGCGAGCTCGAGTTGGAGCCCTAGACGAGAGCACTCCGTGTCACTGGACTTAGGGGGAAGGGGCCAGGAGTGGATGGTTTTAGGGGCTCCCAATCCGACTCTACCGAAGCTTTGACGGTCGGATTTGTGCCCGACGAGGTCAGTACTACACGTATGATGGTGTGGGGTTAGTACTTTCTGGATTTTCTGATGTTGCGTGTGTTGATTCCACACGCTACAACCTCAATAACACGGCCAACATGCTACAACGATTATGGAAGTACAAATGTTGCGTGCTCCAAATTGGTTTTCACATTGCCACAAATATCTGTTTACATGCTACATGTGTTGCGGCAATTCTTCTTAGGGATTTGCTGTGATCGGCGGGGATATGTTTCATAGACAAAAATATTGTTGCATGGGTGTGTTTGACTTGCTACAACGTTTGTCATATCGTGCAGAGAAGAGTTGCGACGATGACAATGCGGAAGCTGGGCGCGACGCATAGACCCTCACATTTTCAAACCATGAAGTCAAAAAAAAAAAACATAAGGTCGTCTTTTTTTTTTACCGGCAACCAACAAGTCAACATGTAAAATGGAGGAAGCGTTGCGAACCAACATGTGGTTGGATGGTTAGAGGGACTGTGGTATCCCCAGCCCATCAGGGTTCAAATCCTGATGCTCGCATTTATTCCTGGATTTATTTCAGGATTTTCGGCGATGCGCATTCAATGGGAGGAGACGTTCCCGATGACGACGCGCCTACGGTGACTTTGTAAATCTCAAGATGATATGCCGGCTCAGTCTTTCGAAGGCACTCATAGGGGTAGGGTGTGCGTGTGTGCGTTCATAGAGGTGAGTGTATGTGCGTGTATATGAGCGCTTGTGTCTGTACTGATGTTAAAAAAAAATGAAGGAAGCGTTTTTCTAAGCTAAATAAATGGAGGAAAATTTGAAGCAGCCAATTTTGTAAAACACAATGCTGCAGCCCCATGTTAAGTTTGTAGTATGTATAAATTATGCAGAGTTTTAGCTTGGTTCAGCTCTCGACCAGTCTTTTTGCTGCCGCATACCGACGGGCACGCCTTGCTTGTCGTTGTCGTCGTCCACGCCAGCGCCAGCGCTGCATGGGAGCATGCATATGCATCTGCATGGCCGTGCCCTTGCCCGTGGGGCTTCACCGACCGGCGGCCCCGCGCTTTTAACCGCGCCACTGCCACTGCCACTGCCATCCTCTCTCCCTCCCCCCTAAATGCCTCGGAGAAGGGCCGCACTGCACACGGCGCCTTCCAGTTCTAGTTCTAGCTAGCTCTCGCCCCAAGAACTGCGATGCCGCCGCCGTCCTCCTCCTCCCTCCGCGACCTGCTCGCGCGGGAGCGCTCCGAGCTCCCCGAGCCCGCCGCGCCGTGCCGCACGGTGTCGAGCAGACAAGTGCCGGGGTCGCCGCCTCCCCGCCGCGGCGCCGACGACGCGGTGGGCACGGTGGTGTCGATGCTGTCCGGGTACGCGGGGCGGTTCTCCAAGGACGCGGAGTTCCGGCGGGCGCTCCGGGAGAAGTGCGCCGCGTGCCTCGCGCCCGCGGCGGCGGGGGAGCACGCCGTGCTGCTGGCCGACCTCGAGCTGGCCATCGAGAGCATCGAGCGCCTCGCCGACGCCGCCCCGTCCCCGCGGGACTCCAAGATCCGCTCGCTGCGCAACTCCATCCGCCTCCTCGGCGTCGTCGCCGCGCTCCACGCGCCGCCGCACCCCGCCGCCCCCGTTGACTGTGAGGGCAACTCCCGCGGGGTGCCCAGCTCCCACCTCTCCGCGTGCGCGCAACTCTACCTCGCCGTCGTGTACAAGATGGAGAGCGACCCCCACCTCGCGGCGCGCCACCTCCTCCAGGTGTTCGTCGACGCGCCCCACCTGGCCCGCAGAACCCTCCTGCCGGACCTCTGGGCCCACGTCTTCCTCCCCCATCTGCTCCATCTCGAGGTCTGGCTCGCCAATGAGTCCGAGCTGGTCGCCGGCTGCGGCGACGCCGACGGCCGGAGCAGCAGCAGGACGAAGACCCTGCAGATGCTGTACGACGACCAAATGGACAACGGCACAGCTCAGTTCGCAATGTACTACAAGGAGTGGCTCAAACACGGCGGCGATGCGCCGCCGGCAATCCCCTCCGTGCCATTGCCTTCGACGCCCTGGAGTTTCGACAAGTGGGAGAAGCACTCGTCGTCACTGCGCACGAGCTCCATCAACAGAAATCTGTGCGTGAACCTCGTCAATATATAAATTATACTCCGTAGATATTCTGTTGTTTGATATGAGTCAATTAGTACAAGAATGTCTTGTGATCATCTGATTTTTACAGGTACAATGCCGTTTTCGGCACGTCGTTTGAGCAGGAGGATGCGAAGCTGCCTGATGAGGCTGAATATGTCTTGGATATGGATGTGCAATTGGATGAAAATCCAGGTAGCTTGAACATGGAGAAGCTTGCTCATGTGAGTCAACAGTTCCTTTCTTGCCATTATATATGGTGATTAGCCTGATAGGCCGACACGCGACACGGTGTAAGTTTGTGCGTGTGTCTCTGATTAGGACTACCAGTATGCCTTGAGACAAGTTATGATCACTCATCGCCGTCCTGATAATTTGGACAGACAGCTGTCTTTGTCTGTGGGGACTAGAGAATTTTGGCTGCATTTCTAGCAATTTAAGGTGCAAGCCTGAACCAGGGCCCAGTGTTTTTAGTTGCACGTTAGAACATTGCAATAGCATTTCCAGTACATGGTTTTTCTAAAAGCATATAGCATAACGGCAATTGCTAAACCGACGTTGCAAAGTTCATTCAGAGTGCACTGTACTATGGTGCTTTCAGAAATATTGTTACTGTTATTGGCGTCTGGTAAATAGTTTTCCTACATCTTCGTGCTCATCTTGTTGTATTACTTGCTTAATTGCTGAGTATATATTTTCCACGTTCATGTAACTTTTATATTGCCATGGCTTAGTTTTACTAGTATATAGCATTTCCAATACAGAGATACTGAGGCTGTAGTTTTCCTAGCAAACAAGGATTTTTTTTTAATTCCTTCTCCAGTAAAATTACACTTGGCTTACCTGCGAATGAGAAATTCTGTAAAGCTGCACCTATGGTTCCATTGTTATTCAAGATATACTTGCTATCCAGATTATGTCCACACGAAGGGGTCAGCTTTCCATTAGTTTTGGAAGATATGGAAGGTGAAAAGAAATGCTTTATCTTGGCTAGTTACTGTTGTGAAACTTTAGTTCCAAGAATGTTTGTATCTTTAGACCCTCATAGTAGTTAGCGTCAGTCAAGACTAACAGGATGGAACTGAGTGCTTGCCCGACCCCGTAAACATGTCTTAACAAATATAAAAACCATTTTGATTGACTTGGAAAGGCTTTGAAGCACAGGCATGCATGGCCCATTTACATTTCTTTTGTCATTGATGTTTGAAGCCTGCCAGATTGTATTGTTAGTTTCTCACAAAAGCTGAGTTGTTTAATCGGCAATATATATGTTTGAAGTTATTTAACTTATGCTGTTTTGAGTAGACAGAGAAACATTGGGCTACAAGAGAAGCAGTCCGACATTCGGAAAGAAAGCACTGTTCCGGAAGCAGCACCAACTCCACGCAAATCCTACTCGTTGCGATTACTCTCATGCCGCGGAGATGTAAGCAGGAATGTTATTAATAATCACCCGAAGGTAACAAAGAGAGGCAATGTTTCTGTCGAGAAAGAGCTAGATTGCAGCGAGGTAACAGTGAGTCTACAACGAGCAGTTTCCACTGTATCAAATTCAGACAGTCTTACACAGTGCGAGTATGCCGTGCACGAAATCGCCACAGCATGTTCAAATCTAGGAGGGGGTCCTAATCTTGGAACTTGGATGTCATGTCCCTCTTTTATTCAAGGGCTTCTCGAGGTTACATTCACTTCGAAAGATGATGCAGTACTCGAGTCCGCGATCTTGGTAATGGGTGAGCTGGTGTTGAGGAATGAGGTCAACAGGCAGATCGTGCTTAACGCAGATCCACAGCTTGAGGTTTTCTTGAGGCTTCTGGCTCTGAGAAGCAACGGGTTATTTCTGAAGGCAACTGCAGTGCTTTATTTGATGAAGCCAAGAGCCAAGCAGATGCTATCTATGGACTGGATGCCACTAGTATTGCACATATTGGAGTGTGGGGATGAGGTGCAGCTTGTGTCTTCCCTGAAGTGTTATCCAAAGATGGCTGCATTCTACTTTCTAGATCAGCTCCTTACGGGGTTTGACATCGACAGAAATGTCGAGAACGCAAAGCAGATGATTGCTCTTGGTGGTTTGGACCTGCTGATGAGCAGACTTGAAGTTGGTGATGCCCGCGAAAGCAGAATCTGCATCTCTCTCTTGACCTCATGCGTCCAAGCCGATGGCAGCTGTAGATGCTACTTGTCTGATCATCTGAAGAAGGAACCTCTTGTTCAACTTCTTGTAGGAAATCAGAAGAAGGCCAGTGCTGCTGCCCTTAACTTGATGAGTGAACTAACCTGCCTTAACAGGTAAAATTGTTCTACATTATTGATAAAGGCGTAGATTCTGAGAAGCATATCCTTTGAATTAAACTTGCAATTTTTTTATGAAACCAGAACAAGCCAGATGGTAGAGTTCCTCAAGGAGCTGAAAAGTGGTGGCTGCTTAAATACAATGCAAATTTTATTGGTCTATCTCCAGCAGGCTCCTCCTGTCCAACATCCATTAGCTGCTGTCATGCTTCTTCAGCTTGATCTCCTGGTAACATCTTGTTCCTTTGCTCAGTCAAGCTTTTCTGCTTTTGTAAAATTCCCTTATCACAATTTTCTTGCAGGGAGATCCTTTGCAGTACAGCGTTTACCGAGAGGAAGCAATTGATGCTATCATGGCTGCCTTGGAGCATAGTTCACAGAGCGTAAAGGTGCAGGAACAGTGCGCTCGGGGTCTGTTGCTCCTGGCAGGGCGGTTTTCATCCTCGGGAGAACCCATAGCAGAGGCATGGCTACTAAAGAGAGCAGGTGTAGATGGCTCCCTGTCGGAATCATTTAGAAGAACAGAGATTTTCAAAAATAAGGGTGCACGAGCGGTATGCTGTCATGCTTTAAAAACTATGCTGTATAATTCGCCTTATAACCCTGTTTTTTGGAACATGGGCCTGTTGCATAAATTCAGTTTTTGCTTACCCGGATGCTGTGTTAACTCGCAGGAAGAAGAGAAGGTGGTTGAGGAGCGGCTGAAGAAACTTGCCCTCGTGCTGGTAAAAACCGGGAACAAGCGGTTCCTCGCGGCGCTGTCAAACTGTATATCTGATGGAATCCCAACTTTGGTCCGAGCGTGCCTTGTAACGGTAGCGTGGATGAGCAGCTCCCTCTCCCCATTGCATGGATGCAACACTTTCCAGCCTTTGGCGTGCTCCGTTCTCGCTGCCAAGCTTCTAGATAGGTTGAGCTATGACAGAGTTATGGAAGAGAGGGTGCTTGCTTCGCTATCGCTGCTGAACCTTGTGAGACATCCAGGTACATTTCCTTCTGCTGCGTAACATGCTATTGCCATTAGTGTTTGTTAGCCTGAATTTATTTCCTAGTGTAGTTTTGAGACTTTACAGTACACTGTCCTGCGTAATCTTCGAAAATACTGCTTTATGAGATGGTACATTTGGTAACTACTCCCTCCGTCCGAAAAAACTTGTTCCAATCTAATTTCTCAAATGAATGTATCTAGCACTAACTTGGTGCTAGATACATCCATTTGAGGGACAAGTTTTTTCGGACGGAGGGAGTAGTACTTATGATCAGTTCAAACCAGATTCAGTTGTTATGATCCATGCATTGAATTTAAAAAATTATTTATAAGGCTTTGCCTAAGCAGGTCTTATAGTAATGAATTTCCTGTTCTACGCCGGCGTAAGTACCGATTTCATTTCCTGAATAACTTTACTTCCGCTGGCCCGCGCGAAGCCTGAATTCTCGATCATTTAAGCCGACATTTCCTCCTGGCAGAATGCTTGGAGGGGCTTTTGCCACTGAAGAGGGACACAACGGAGTCGTTGCGTGACCTGGCAGACGTGACGTGGACCGCCAAGGAGCTCCTCTTCGCGTGCTGCAGATGACAGACCCTGTCTGAAGAGGGAACAGCTTTTCAGTGCATACCAGCATGGAACAAGTGTAGTGATCGGTCACAACTAAGTGTAATTTTGCCCCTTTTTGTACACATTTCTTTTCTTGATTTGTAAAGCCTCAGATTTTATTTCCCTTGGTACACAGAGATGGTTTCTCCTTGCTATGAGTTTATTATTTATTTCCCTCCGTAGAGAGCTCGGAGCACTCCCATCCCACAAGGCCAAGGACTCTAGTTGCTGGTAACCATTGTGAAGTGTGGTGCTAAGAGGATAAAAGTTAGAATTGATATCTAAGGTAGAAAATGCTCTACCTTTATCATCAGGAAAAAAGGTTAGAATTGGCTCTAGTACTAGAGCCAGATTTCAAAATTAGAGTTAACCACATGCGGGGTATAGGCAAGTCCAAATTTTGAGGGAGAAGCGGAGAAGCAGATGAAGAAATGCAAATAGGAGTATTCACGTGGGCCTAAAAATAGATGCCAACAAAAGGAGTTTAACATTGGAGCAAGTTTAGTTCTCAGAATCGAAATTCTAGCATTTTTCTTAGCACCCGTGACATTGCTCACGCTCTGTTCTGCTCTGCATTGGAGTAGCTATTTCAAAACTTGGGCAGTGAAACTCGCCGCCGAAAGACGTGGTCTGACGTGGAGGTGTACTTGTGACTCTATCTTACGGACACGAACCCAACAATGGGCATGTCGACGAGACTGTACCGTTGGCTGCTTGAGCTGGAGCTGGAGCTGGATATACTCATGAAAAAGTTGTCCGTCGCTGAACCACTTGCGTCCTCACTTGTTAGGTACAAATACACTGCATCTGTGACCTGCGTGCATTCCGTTGAAATTAGTGGTGACTCGATTCAACGATGACGGCTTGCTTGTTGTATCCCAGCCAGTGGCTTCCCTTCCATCCCAATCCATGATCCATCTCCGCCTATAAATACCAGCCCTTCCCTCTTCCTCCATACACCACCAGCAGCTAACGCCGTGTACTCCATCCTAGCATCTCACCACGTAAGATGTTTCTATTCTTCCGAGAGACCATCGCAGTGACAAGTGTGTGTATCGCTCTTGATTATGGTGTTCTTTTTTTGTTGTTGCATGTAGCCAGCTGAAGCGATGGCCTCCAGCGGCGGCGCCGTGGCGGCGATGTTGAAGAACAAGATGCTCGTCGCCTGCGTGATGCTCCTCGTGGTCCTGCTGATGGCGACGCAGATGGCGGCGGCGGCGGGCGACGCCGGCGCGGGACGCCGGCGCCTGCTCGATGCGTGCCAGTACAGAAACTGCAACTGCCGCACATGCTACATTTTCCACTGGGCGTGTTGCGGCTTGTGCTGCCCGCCGGCGTAGAGTAGGGCGGCACCCGCTGCCTGCAATTTCGCACCTGCACAGGTTTGAATAATGCACATGTACGTGGTTACATTACATGTGGCTGCTCTTGTCTGTCCCAATGTTAGTCGTGGTCGTGGTCTCGTCGTCGTCGTCGTCGTCAGTGGTTCTGATGACGCTCTTTGCAATTTACTGTCAAGTTCTTTTTTTTTCTTGAGGAACAATTTACCGTCAAGTTCTGTGCGCGCGCGACTGTGCGTGCACGCTTAAGTGAATGGAAAATCTACTTCATATATCTGGTTTTTGTGTTGATCTATTGCTTGACATAACGCCATGTGATGTGAACTTACTGTGTCCATGCTTCCTCATGTTCATTCCGATTATTTTTCGCGTCGATCGGGGTAAGAGTGGGGTGGTGATGCTTCCTGTTCTGGCGTTGTACCTTCGATCTGTAGCCGTGAGGAACGCAGCAGAGCTTCCTCCGTCGGCTGCGTTTTCAGCTTAATGATCCACGAGATTATGATGTGGAACTAGCTAGGCTCGGCGTCACAAGATTCAGCTGCTCCTGGACAGACCACAAGAGCCGGATTGATCCTAATTCAGAAACGTTCTATGTTGTTGCTGTTGTAATGCTACTTGCTGTCGGTATTGCTTCATAGGCCTGCCATCCCTTCAGCCCCAAATACATGTACATACCTGTATATTTCATAGGTGAACTCCCACCAGTACAAGTAAGTGAGCAGCTTTAACATGGCCCCTCTTACCTTCTCTTTTCACATGAAAGTTATTTTTAGAAAAGGAGGATGTACCCCGGCCTCTGCATCTGGACGATGCATGCAGCCATAATTTTCCACATGAGAGGTAAGATGGACCATGTTAAAATTTGCCTAAGTTAAAACCTCTTTGTACATTTCTAAATTACACCAGTGTTCAAACATACAAAAAATATATTCTTTTAAACTACAACTTCCTCTCTACTTGCATTCAATAAAAAACCTATCCGGACCTGAAGCTTTATTGTTGTATTTCATAGAAACTAAAGTATCCTTTATCTCTTCTATATTATAAAAAAAGCAAGCATAGCAACCTTCATATGTTAATTTTGTAGGCACCGTGGCAATTCTAGGAATAAATACTGTTCTCAACAGGACCAAATATTTTGTTTGTAGAAATATGTGGTGTGTAATAAGAACTCCTTATCTCCATCTATAACCTTTTCTCCATCTCTAAGAGAAATAATTATGTTTCTCATACAGGTCCCACATTAGCTTTAGCCATAAAATATGACATTAACAAATCCCTCGTTAATAAAAATAGCCCCTTAGCACTTTGAAAACCACCCAACTTCCGCCGCCTGAGTCGCCCGAGTCGCCGCCGCCTGAGTCGCCCGAGTCGCCACTCGTCCCTCCCTAGCTCCAATGTTCTTTGGAGCGCAGAAGAACCGTGAGACCTGGTGATGGTGCCATCAGCAGGGCGGGGTGGTCCTCGACCAACGTTGCCGACGCAAGGAGCGACCGCGGGCCAAGGTGTCCCGGTACCAAGGCCGCCTCCTCCGGTTGCTAATGTCCAGCGACCTGGGGCAACTCGGGTGGGAGCTAGACCGCCTCACTTTGTGGCTAGGCAGGTCACTAGCTCGACGACACCGGTTTTGCAGCAGGCTCAGCAACCTCCGGTCTTGAATATGGCGGATGTTCGAGCGGTACCGAGAGGGCAGTGGGGTGACGATGGGTACAATGTGTATGGAGAAGGATAGCACCGGGGATCCTCGTCTACGGGTGGCGGACGGGGGTATGCCTGGCAGAGTGATGGTTCTGCTGAGAGGCCTTTCTTGGGGCCGCCAGGTGGTTTTGTTGAAGGGGCTACTGGGCCGGCTCATCGTAACCGAGGCGGTTTCCGTGGTAATCGTGGCCGAGGAGGCCGAGGGGGTCGCTACCGTCCAAGGCAACATCATACTACGATAGAGACGATGGTCGACACTGTTGCCGAGGATACAGACTTGTCTTGCCAGGCTATGGACATGGTGACCGAACTGGCTGCTGTCGAGGTTCCGGTTGAGGTCGATACTCAGGCTATGTCGGTGGAGGGTTCTGACAGATCTGAGTTGGACAGGGCTGCAAAGTTTGCTAAGAAAAAAGAAAGATTGCTTTGTTATCGATGTGGCGATAAGGGTCATTTTATTGCTGAGTGTGTGGCTGTTCTTTGTGATACCTGTGGTAAGCCTGCACATGAGTCTGGTGAGTGTCCGTTGGTGCGGGAGCGGATACCGAGCCTTATGACATATGGTGTCTCTGCTCAACTCACGTTTTTGAGTCTCCTACCGAGAGGAGATTCTCAGAGGAGCACAAGACGACTCTTGGGATAGTGAAAGTGACTAGAGGCCGGTGTCCGAGGCTCAGATTATTCAGCGTCTCCGGGAGCTGTCACCAGGAGACTTCCATTGGGAGCTTGTCAGGCTGGATACCAACTTATTCAGGGTTCAGTTCCTTACTGTGGAGGACTTACAGAGGCTGCTGAGCTTTGGGATGTGTAAGGTCCTGGGTACAGAGGCCGTACTAGAGTTTCAGGAGTGGAAGCTGGTTGAGCCCCAGGGTACACCCCTTATCCAGGCCTGGTTGCGCTTTTCGGGGGCTCCGTCTGCGCTCCTGCGGGACGCCAGTGTGGTTGCTAGTCTCGGTATCATGGTGGGAAAGATTGAGCGAGTGGATATGGCTTTCACTCGAGCTCATGGGATTGCTCGCCTGTTGGTCAGTATTCTGGACATCGACTTCGTGCCCGACGTGGTTAAGTGGGCTTTTCGTGGGCAAGTATACACCCTTGAGATTGAGTTTGAGGATGACAGCATCTTTGCCCAGCCTCCAGCTGCCACTGGCGATGACATGAGTGAGGGTGACGATGATACGGCTAGTAAGGAAAAACGGCCGATGATTCTGTTAGTGAGATGGCCAAGAGGCCGGAGCAGACGGGTAAGACAGCAGGAGGAGGGACGGCGCCTGGAGCCTCTGTGCCGGCGACCACCTTGAGATTCGGTTCTTTTGGTCCTGCGTCTGCACCACCGAGACTCTGGAGTGAGCGGGTGGAGTCTACTGGGGAGTTCGAGTATTCTTTACCGGCGTTGGATTTTGACGACGCTGGTGTGGAGGGTTCAGTGGGGATGTCGGGCTGGATTTCACTTGCGGTGAGGCGTGGTGCGGGAGGGGGTCCGATCTCATCTGGGGTCCGGATCGGGGTGCTTTAGTGGCCCCTCGGCTTCTTCTGTGGAGGAAACCAGGAGTGACGATGCGACACCGGTTGGGGGCGGGCAGTGGCCTCCGCTCCTCCTTCGCCTTGTGGATGGGCGGCAATCGCAGTACCGCTTTCGAGTTCGGCGGGGGTTTGGGGCAGGTGGCCTCAACGCCCTCCTCGCTTCTGTGCCCGAGGGGCGCGCGCCGAGGGGGGCGCCTGTTCGGGGCAGGCTTGCTCTCCGGACAGGCGGTCCGGAGACGATGGGGAGGCGGTGGCCTTGGCTCCCAGTCTTGGACTCAGTGCTCTCACCTGCTATTGGCGACCAGGTGGATGTTCGGGGAGTGACAGGTGGTCGCTCTCCGGACAAATTCTCGTGGGAGGAGGTCATTTTGTTTGGCGGGATACCGGACCAGGCTGCTGAGGGCCGACGCATGAGTTGTCGGCTTCAGAGCCATCCGGAGGTGGACGACATGCAGCAGCGCTGTGCCGTTAGGGCGGCCAAGCTTCGTGAAGTCCAAGTTACAACTGGTATGTCCGTAAATACTTCCAATACTATTATGCATTTCTCGCACGATCAAATTGTGGATAAGGCACACCAATTAGGAATTTCACTTGGTAGTAATGAGGGTGAAGTTACTAATTCTGTTAACGATTTGCTTGATCTAGAAGCCGAGAGGGCTTTAGAAGTAATTCGTAACTTAGCTGCGGTCAAACCAATGAATGACTCTGAGATTGATGCCTTGGGAGTTAGAGTACTTGATAATTTTTGTGATGACTTAGCACCGCCCCTCCAGGAGCCGGAGGAGGAGGACGAGAATATCGGGTTGGAAGTACATAACACGTCGGTTACGGGCACTTTGGACCAGGAGGGTCCGACCAGCCCTAAGCGCAAGTGGAAGCGCAAAACTTACCCGATGTCCGCAGTCCGTAGGAGCGCTAGAATTCGCACAGCTAAAAGTTTTCATGATGAGATATGAAAGGAATATTTTGGAATAGCAGAGGTCTTAAGGACTTGGCTAAAAAAAGGTTCCTTGCGGAGGCATCTATTGAGCATGGCTTGGACTTTATTGCCCTGTCGGAAACGGGTAGAGCAAATTTCTCACCTCAATTTCTCAATACGTTGTCGGGGGGGATTGAGTTTGACTGGCATTGCCTTCCGCCGAGAGGCAGGTCGGGGGGAATTTTACTTGGTGTTAGATGTGACTCTCTCAAAGTTCGCAGTGTGGTCATGGGGGATTTTGCGGTTAAGTTCAGGGTGCGGTCCAAACATGATGGTTTTGACTGGGCTTTAGTGGCGGTGTCTGAGGGCAGCGCAAGCCGAGTTCAAACCTGATTTCTGGCAGATCTTGTTAGAGTCTGTGGGTCCGAGCAACTCCCGCCTCGGTTGGGGTGATTTCAACATCATTAGGAGGCGTGATGAAAAGAATAATGACAATTTCGATGGGAGATGGTCATTTATGTTCAATACCATTATTGAAAGCTTAGATTTGAGAGAAATTGAGCTTTCAGGTAGGAAGTTTACAGGCTAATCGCGATGCCAAATCCAACTTTCGAGAAGTTGGATCGGGTTCGCTAGTGTTGCTTGGGAACGAAGTTTCCGTCAGAATCGCTCGGGCTCTTTCTCACGGGATCTCTGATCACACTCCTTTGTTGCTCGATTCGGTGGGGCTACTTACTCGGGTAACAAAAATGTTTTCTCTTCGAAATGGCGTGGTTTGAAAGAGAAGGATTTTTGGATCTTGTTGCCGAGAGTGGGCTAAAGATGTAGGAGGTAGAAGTGCCATTGAACGATGGCGAGAACAAGATTAGGCATCTAAGAAGCTTCCTTCGTGGGTGGGCTAAACATCTAGGTGGAGTGTATAAGGTCGAGAAGGAAAGACTCCTCTCACTTATACAAACCTTAGACATAAAAGCGAAACTATTGTTCGCTACCCATCGAGCTTCATATTAAGCATGAGGCTGAGATGAGGTGAAGGAATTGCTCCATGAGGAAGAATTAAAGTGGGCATTGCGGGCAAAGGTGAGAAAAGTTGTCCAGGGGATGCGAACACTCGGTTCTTCCACATGATTGTCAATGGCAAGCACCGAAGAAGAGGATCTTCCAGCTAGAGCAAGATGAGGGTACAATAGTCGGCCAGACAACTGAAAATTTACATAATGAATACTACAAGCGGTTGTTTGGACCACCAGAGGAGAGCTGTGTATCCTGGATGAGTCTAGAGTTAGCGATATCCCTCAACTTGCTTCTGTGGAGAATGATGTGTTAACTGCCCCTTTCTCGGAAAAGGAAGTTTTCGAGGCTATTGCCAAGATGAAAAGTAATAAGGCACCGGGTCCGGATGGTTTCCCGGCTGAGTTTTGTAAGAAGTGTTGGCATATAATCAAAGGGGACCTGCTACCGATGTTCCATGATTTGTTCTCGGGACATTTGCAGCTCTTCCAACTTAATTTTGGAACGATAACGTTGTTGCCTAAGAAAACAGATGCCGTGAGAATTGAGCAATTTCGGCCTATCTGCCTTCTCAATGTTAGTTTCAAAATTTTTACCAAGGTTGGCACGATCAGGCTTACTCAGATAGCGCACGCTGTGGTTCAACCTTCTCAAACGACTTTCATGCCGGATAGGAACATCCTCGAAGGGGTTGTGGTCCTCCATGAAACGCTTCATGAAATTCATACGAAAAAACTAGATGGGGTTATTTTCAAAGTGGATTTCGAGAAGGCCTATGATAAAGTCAAATGGCCATTCCTCCAAAGAAGCTCTCACGAATGAAGGGATTTGATGAGCTGGAGACATCAAGTGGAAACATTCACGCAAAAAGGCGTGTTGGCATTAAAGTTAATGATGACATTGGTCACTATTTCGAACGCACAAGGGTTCGAGATGTAGGCGATCCTATGTCGCCTATTTTGTTCAATATTGTGGTTGATATGTTTGCGATCCTGATTGGGAGGGCCAAAGAGGCCGGTCGGTGGAGGGAGTGGTGCCTCATCCGGTTGATGGTGGTTTGTCCATCCTGCAATACCCTGACGATACAATCATTTTTATGGAACATGATTTGGCCAAAGCGAGGAACATGAAGCTAGTGTTATGCCTTTTCGAACAATTGTCTGGGCTGAAGATTAATTTCCATAAAAGCGAGCTGTTCTGCTTTGGTAGAGCCAAAGACGAACAGGAAGCTTATACACAATTGTTTGGGTGTGAGATTGAGTCTCTACCTTTCACCTATCTTGGTATTCCAATACATCATCGCAAGTTAACGAATGGTGAGTGGAAGTGCATCAAGGATAGATTTGAGAAGAAACTGAGCTGTTGGAAAGGAAAACTCATGTCGTATGGTGGCCGGTTGATTCTTATTAACTCGGTGCTCACGAGTTTACCTATGTTTCTGCTATCTTTCTTCGAGGTACCAGTGGGGGTAAGGAAAAGGCTAGACTTTTATCGTTCTCGCTTCTTTTGGCAGAGTGATGAGTCCAAGAGGAAGTACAGATTGGCCAAATGAGATATTATCTGCAGACCAAAGGACCAAGGAGGACTTGGTATTGAAAATCTTGAAGTCAAAAACAGATGCCTCCTTAGTAAGTGGTGTTTAAGTTGTCATCTGAGATGAGGCAACTTGGGCGCAGATTTTACGTAGTAAATATCTGCACTCAAAGACTTTATCCCAATTCACTCTCAGACCTCTGATTCGCTTACGGAAAGGGCTCATGAGGGTTAAAGCCGCTTTCTTCAATGTAACGAGATGTATTGTTGGTAATGGAGATGATACGCGATTCGGGAGGATACGTGGTGGGTGACACGCCTTTGGCTACACAATATCCATCACTTTATCGGATTGTTCAAATAGGGATGCTCTTGTTGCGACGGTGATGCGATCTATCCCCTTAAACATGCAGTTTAGGAGAGTGCTTGTTGGACCTCGATGGGAAGCATGGCTTCACTTGGTCCGTAGGGTCGATGGATGTTCACTAAATCCTCACCCGACCAGTTGTGTTGGAAACTAACTAAAACGGGGTGTTCACGGTAAAATCGATGTATAGTGATATTATTAATTCATCTGTGATACCTACGTCCAAGGAGGTCCGGAAAGTTAAGGTGCCTCTCGAAGATTAAAGTGTTTATGTGGTTTGTGCATAAACAAGTTATTCTTACAAAGGACAATCTAGTTAAGCATAATCGACAGGATCTACTAGGTGTAGTTTCGTGATCGGGATGAGACTATCAAGCATTTATTTTTGATTGCCCGTTGGCACAAGGGTTGTGGCGCACCGTGCAAATTGCCTTTAATATTACTCCACCGAGATCGGTAAACACGTTATTTGGGGCGTGGCTGGTTGGGATTGAGTCCGAAACAGCCAGACACATCCGTGTAGGAGTATGTGTGTATTATGGGCAATTTGGAATTGCAGGAATGATTTGGTTTTTAACAGAACAACAAATACTCATTTTTTGCAGGTGTTATTCCGGCTACTGCACGATCCGCATTTTGGTCCTTACTCACTCCGGTGGAGGCCAGGGAGCGTATGGTTACTGGATCTGTCCGGTGGGAGACGGTAGCGCGGGATATCTTCAACCGGTTTGGATGGCGATCATGTAATAGGATAGGAGTTTAGTTTACCTATCTACTATTATGCCAGCCGGGTTGTGGCTTATCTCTTTTTTGCCTTGCAGTCGATGTTTTATGTGAGCTACAGGCTGTTTTTTTCTTTCTTTTGCTGTAAGACCTTTGTTTAGAACCTGTTTATTTGTTTAATAAGAGAGGCCGTATGCATCGATCTGATGCAGAGGCCGGGGAATTCCCCCTTTTCTAAAAAAAAAAAACAATTTCTACTAGCCAATGTCAATTCTTTATTCTTAATATGGCAATAAATAAACTAGACCCCTTATTCAACCTTTATTGTTATTGCTCTCACTAACTTTTGTAATTATATTGAAATCCCCCAAATGATAATAATTACTTATTTACTTACTTATTAATTTAAACAGATAATACAATTTTTGTTATTCATCTTAACATTAGAATATAAAATAATAGCCCTAAAACTTTGGGTTATTACAACATTAATTCATTGCATGGAGAATAATGTGAGTGACATGCACATCACCATGAGGCACCGAGCTCTCATTTTTCGTGGTTAGCATCTTGAGTTGATTAATGCTAGCAGTGACGTAGCCACGATTTCAGATTGTAGTGGTCCATTTGACATAAAAAAATGTTTACACCAAAAACAAAACATAACATACCAATATACTAGCCGAGGCCAAGATATTATGTAGAGAGGGGGCCAATGCCCCCCCTCCCCCACCCCCACATTATGGATAACTAAAATTATGATGAAGCTGCAGTTTGGAATATCGATCGGTGGTGCCCCGCTAATAAAAATGGAGGTGACCATCACGTATGATTTCACAGTGTGTCTCCTCGCCTGCGTGATGCTCCTCGTGGTCCTGCTGATGGCGGCGGTGGCGGCGGGCGACGCCGGCGCGGCACGCCGGCGCCTGCTCGATGCGTGCCAGTACAGAAACTGCAACTGCCGCACTTGCTACATTTTCCACTGGGCCTGTTGCGGCTTGTGTTGCCCGCCGGCGTGTCAGTACAGGGTAGGGCCGCTGCAATTTCCCACATGCAGAGGTTTGAATAATGCACATGTACTAGGTGGTTACATTTACATGTGGCTGCTGTTGTCTGTCCCAAACTCCCCATGCTACTCGTGGTTGTCGTCGTCATCATCGTCAGTGGTTCTGATGACGCGCGCTCTTTGCAATTTACTGTCAAGTTCTGCGTGTGCGCGACTGAGCATGCACGCTTAAATGAATGGGAATGCTACTTCATCTATCTGGTTTTTGTGCTGATCTATTGCTTGACATGATGCCATGTGATGTGAGCTTCCTGTGTCGATGCCTCCTCGTGTTTCTTCCTATCATTTCTCGCGTCGATTGGGGTAGCCGGGTAGAGTTGGGGGAATGCTTCCTGTTCTGGCATTGTCTCTATTGCGGAGATGTAAGCAAGAAGGAATTACTCTCATCTATACAATTACTAAGCTTCCTTGAAATAAGCTCTCCTAGTGAATCCAGGGTCTGAAAAGTGCATGGGCCCTGGGTGACAGTGGGTGAGACGTGTTGGTGGGCAGCTCGGTCCCTTGCGTGTCCAGTTTTCTTGTGTACATGCGCAGTTAGCTAGCTGGTCCCTTGCATATTTGTTCGTCTAGCCAAGAAAGAAAAAAACCGATTACCACACCCAGCCAATAAAAGATCTCAACGAGCAAAACTGATTGAACAGAGATTAGGAATAAATTAGGATGTGTCTATTATATTAGCTAAAATGTTTTAATTAACGAATGATCATTCGTGTGATCAAACCTAAGTAGTGATGTTCCTTTTCTTTTAACATTTATAACTGCCATCGCTTGGAGGCAGCTTCTCCCTATGTATAGATACCTTTTCTATCAATGGAATTAGAGAGGGTAGTTCTCTCTCTCCCCGTTCTCTCACTCTTACTTGCATTTTTTAGATATATGTTCTTTTTCTTTTGTTTAATATTTCTCTTTTTTTTTCTTTTTTGCTGCTATTCACAAATATTTCTTTTCAAAACAAGTGTGAACATTTTTTAAATTTCATGATTTTTTCTCCAAAACATGACCGTTTTTTATTACATAAATGAATACTTTTTAGATTAGATAAATGCATACTTTTTAGATTGTATTGACTTTTGAAATGTGTGCACACATTTTAAGTAATACACGAACACGGGTTTGTAACTTTTTATAGAGATCAACACGGTTTGCAACTATATGAGCATGTTTCCAATGCACAGACATTTTTAAAGCATGGACACTTATCAAAATTGAACACTCGCTTTAAATTAATGAATATTTATTCAAAATATGTGAACATATCATGTGAACACTTTATAAAATGTCATGAATATATTTCAAAATGTACAAGCCTATTTTTTAAAACTAGATGAACATTTTTTTAAAGTTCATGGACATTTTCTAAAATAACATTTGAAATTACTTACACATTTACTAATGGATCGGCCCAATATATAAAGTAGCGGGCGGGGCCGTGCCATTGGACTCTATAAGAGTCCTATGCTCGGTGCTGGTACACTATGCACCGCAGGGGTTGGGGGGTGTATTGGATGGCATGATCAATTATCACTGTGATTAGCGCTTCTGTGAATTTCCCTGAAAATATGTGTATGTATGTAATTATCGTTGTCTTTCCCCTTACGTTTAAACTATGCCTCCAACAAAAGTCAAGGATAACCTCATCGCAAGGAAAAACACCGAGCCTAGCATAGTTAAGGCTCGAAACCCATCGACCAATCATGGTACATCCACAAAAAAAAGTAGAACCCATAAAAGAAGAACCCATTAAACTCAAACAACATTTCCTTTACTGCTTATACCGTATCGGATATATGGAGAGAAAGTTCATATGCTCAGCAGCTATTCAGATCGTTTGCCACATTTGACTTTGCCCGTCATTTTATTTGGTTGAGATTACCATGGGCACATCTCCATTGCATATGCCATTCTTATTATTACATCTCTATCTATTTTTTTTTACTAATATAAAACCAAGTATTGCTTCTGGTCGTCCGTCTAAAACATTACCCTCGAAGTTGCTATATATTACCCGCTATGCCATTCATAAGTGAAGAAAACGATTCGTTTTTTTTGTTAAGACACCGTCGCCGTACGTATTTTATAGGTACGATACCCAGCGCTTATCACAGATGTGCTGGTGGCGTATTGGCAACAGCATGTTTCTCCCACTCGGAAGACCAGGGTTCGAACCCTGCTTCCATCGGTTTTCCCAACTCCATTTTCTCACCCACCTCATCCCCCCTGAATGTCTTCATGGGCCGGCCCACGGGGCTCGGCATCTCTGTTTTCTTCATTTCGTTATTTTGTCTTTTCTTTCTTATTTCTTTTTTTACTCTTTTTTTGAATTAATTCGAGATTGACAATTTTTAAAAAGTTACGACTTTTGGAAAAAAATGGTCGAGAAATCATAAAATGTCTACGAATATTATAAATGTTTGAAAAATCATAAAATTTTCATGGTTTCAAAAAATATTGGTAATTTTACAAAGATTTTGGAAAATTATAAAAAAAATACAATTTAGAAAACAATTGTCGGGAAATAAAACCATGTTCTTGATTTTGAATAAATGATCATGTTTACAAACCCTGCTTCCATCGGTTTTTCCAACTCCATTTTCTCACCCACCTCATCCCCCCTGAATGTCTTCATGGGCCAGCCCACGGGGCTCGGCATCTCTGTTTTTCTTCATTTCGTTATTTTGTCTTTTCTTTCTTATTTCTTTTTTACTCTTTTTTTGAATTAATTCAAGATTGAATTTTTTTTAAAAGTTGCGACTTTTGGAAAAAAATGGTCGAGAAATCATAAAATGTCTACGAATATTATAAATGTTTGAAAAATCATAAAAATTTCATGATTTCAAAAAATGTTGGTAATTTTACAAAGATTTTGGAAAATTATAAAAAAATAAAATTTAGAAAACAATTGTCGGGAAATAAAACCATGTTCTTGATTTTCAAAAAATGATCATGTATACAAAACATATTCGTGAATCTAAAAAAATATACATGAAATTTTAGAAAATTCTCAAAAAAAATCAAGTTTTCTGCGAATATCAATTTTTCACTAATTTAAAAAAACATCGATTCAAAAAATGTTCAGGAATTTAAAAAATATTCATGTGTTCAATAAATGTTCGTCTAAACCAAACAATTGTTTACGAATTTTAAAAAATGCCCAATTATTTAGAAAAAATGTTTGTCAATTCCAAAAACCTTTTGCCGTTTCAAAAGTCTTTATGTCTAGGTTTTGATCAGTTTTTGTAAAGTCTTTATATGTCTAGGCGTCGGGAGTAGTTCGTGGTAGATGAGATTTATTTTAAATATTTTAAATATTTTCTTGCGCTGCACAATGACAAGTGTGTCATGCGGTGGTAAGCTCATTGTCTTGGGATTTACCACGTCGAATGCATTGTGATCATGTGGACAGCACGTCCATCATCAGCGAGAGTCGGAAGAAAGGTAAGTGGCAAAATGATGAACCACCGTGTTAAAATAAAGGATGCTGATTGAGTCATACTTATTTCACCAGAGTGTAATTTTTGTATCTACCGTTGCAACGCACGGGTATGTTTGCTAATATATACCAAATTAGAGAAAGGCATGAAAAGTAATATACTTACATGTTTATTAGGTAATATGAATCCCATTTAAATTGATCCATATAATGATGCCCGCCTTTTATCTTCCGATTTCTCTCTCTGCAAAACTGATTTTGAATTCTACATGAAAGTATATCTAACCCTATATACTCTTTCATCGATTAAATAAGTTTTTTGGGATCAATTAATGGAGGATTCATGCTTTGAAGAATATTAGTTTTGAGTGAAAATTAAAGAATACCAATCTTAGCTGCATTACTATGGCTTGGCATCAGGGTGGGAGTCCGCGACATTGGCATCTGTTGACGCACGGTGTCGGAGGCCGTGGGAGGAAGTGGCACGCCGTTGTGTGTTCTTCGGCTATGTACGTAATTTCCTCTTTGAGATGTTGGTGCTATTTTTTGTTCGTTTTGTATGAGCAAGGTGCCTCTACCCCGAGGAAAAGCCATTCCTGGAGACCAAACATGAGTTCCTCTGTTGCCATGGAATAAGGTTGTTCCATTTCGTGGCATCTTCAGCCGTTCGGCCCCCCAGGGCGACTAAATTGGGCATCCTGAAGGAGTGCCGCGCTTAGTTCGCCCCACGAGGCGAGCTAGCTCGAACACGCACCCACGCCGCCAGCCCAGACGCGTAAATTCAGACTTGGTCGTTCCCGCTCTCAAAAGACGCCGCAAATCCGGCGATCGGGCGTAGTCAGGCGTTACAAAAAAACAGAGCGCCGCCGCCTCGGTGGGTCGGTTCACTCGGCGGGTTGGTCCTGTGTTGGCGGAGTCGGCGTCGCGAGCTCGGCGGTGTCGGAGCTGCCGGTTAGTTGCGCTGCGTCGGCAACCCGACACTTCTGGGCGGCAATGTAGAGTCTTCGCTCGGGCTTGGCGTCCGTGTGGCCGTGGGCGTCGTCGGCGTTACCGCCGCGCTTCGTTCAGATGAGGCCGCGCTGCACTGTGTACCACGCCTTGAGCTTCGTCGTTGCTCGAGCATGTCCGCCCAGGCTCGTTCAGGATGAGGCTGCGGCGGGCGGCGAGTAGTTGTATGGAGGGTACCGCGCCGACGGCGGCGGGCGGCGGCAGCGTAGCGGGGGTGACCATGGGGGAAGGTCACGTTTAGGTTGAACCCGCCGTGCGCGTCGCCGTCGGCGTAGCCGGGCGACGATGAACCCCATGGAGATCCGGTGTCTTGCTGTCCCCAAGGCGCGTACTGGGCGTGGCTGACGACGGGCGGATTCATCCCCGCATCGACCGATGAGGAAGACGCCGCCTGCTGCCAGCGTTGTCGCGGGCCTTCTTAGCTATCGCCTGTTCCGCTGCCGGCGCGATCGCTTCGCCGCTGAACTTCCACCTCCACTCGGCGCTCGACAGCCCGGTGGCTTGATGGCGGCCCCTCGGCTTCCTCTGCCCGGTTGGGTCACGGCGCCAATCATGGTCGCCGCCAGCAGCATGGAGTACTTCTTTGGCGGCATGGCGGCGGAAGGCGTGCGGGGGGTTGGCGGGAGAAAGGGGGGAGAATGGCGGGAGGAAGGCGAGCGAGCGGGAGAGAAGTGAGAAAAGCATCAACAAAACGGCGGGAAAAGGCCCTCGGGTCGCCTCCAGTGCGGGCCCACGCGCCTTTTTCGCTTGCGCCGGCTCCCCAAGCGCCCCCAGGGCGCCAGGTTCGGCCTGGGTCCGCCGGCACCATTTTTGACCCGAGCCGGCGAAAAACGGGCTTCTGAGGGCGCGACTGGTGCCTTTTTTCGGCGCCGGCGCGGCAAAATCGCCTGGGAAGGGCTTGTTGGGGGCGCGGCTGGAGATGCCCTAACAGATGGCTGGATGGTGAGGAAATTGAATGGGAATTATGTATCCTTACGGATATTGACATCCTTGGCTAACTTTCCTCCAAGCTATCTGCATATACATAATTACTGCGGTCTATTTCTCAAAGTTGAAATTCACTGGTCCGTGATTTTACTTGCTTCTAATGGTTCATGGTATATCTGAGATCCGTATTATTTATCTATTCTTGGTTTTCTTTGGAGGTTCTAACGTTGTTGGCAGTTGACCTTCGCTTGAGAAAAGTTCATTGTTGAAAGTTGCGGCCTCACGCTCCCCCCGGTTTCATGCTGGGTGATGTTTTACCTCTCTCTTGCCTCTCCAATGTCTTTTTCTATTTTATTGTACAATGGGACTAAATGGTAGTTTGATTGCCTAACAAGTTCATAGTATACTAAGGCGTGGTATTCATGCATCTTTGTCCATAGTGATCAATGTAGACTTGTTTGATTATACCACGCCTTAGTATAGGTGGATGCATGAATTTGTTTTAGGCGTGATAAATCTAGGACGTCGATAACGCCCACATGTGTGGGTGTTAAAGGGTTTGGCCACACACCATGTGTGGTGTGAGCAGGAGGCAGTTCAGACGGGTTGTGTGTGGGCGGATATTAGAATTGCCCACACGTATGGGCGCGGCTACTTCGTGCCACACGTCCAACAAGTAGTACTCATCTTCATCCCACGCGTGTGGCACGAAACAAAAATTGTTGGGAAACGTAGTAATTTCAAAAAAAATTCTACGCACACGCAAGATCATGGTGATGCATAGCAACGAGAGGGGAGAGTGTTGTCTACATACCCTTGTAGACCGAAGCGGAAGCAATCACAACGTAGAGGAAGTAGTCGTACGTTCTCCTCGCGATCCAACCGATCCCAGCGCCGTTACTCCGGCGCCTCCGAGTTCTTGACACACGTACAGCTCGGTGACGCTCCTCGGCTTCGATCCAGCAAAGCTCCGGAGAGAGTTCCACAAGACGACGGCGTGGTGACGATCTTGATGTTCTATCGACGCAGGCTT
Organism: Aegilops speltoides; assembly: GCA_021437245.1. Classification (NCBI taxonomy): domain Eukaryota; kingdom Viridiplantae; phylum Streptophyta; class Magnoliopsida; order Poales; family Poaceae; genus Aegilops; species Aegilops speltoides. Next base: position 127,163,625 of record CM038146.1, read on the forward strand.
CGCCTAAGCACCGCTTCGATATGACCGAGGTGGAATATGGTGGAGGGGCACCGCACACGGCTAAGGAACGATCTCAAGGATCAACTTGTGTGTCTTAGGGTGCCCCCGCCTCAGTATATAAAGGAGCAAGGGGGGCCGGCCGGCCCTAGAGGGCGCGCCAAGGGAGGGGAGTCCTCCTCCTGGTGGGAGTAGGACTCCTTTCCTAGTCCAACTAGGAGGGGAAGGGGAAGGAAGGAGAGGAGAGGAGAGGGAAAGGGGCGCGCCCCTCCTTGTCCAATCGGACTCCTCATGGGGGCGCCACCTCCGGCGCAGCCCTCTCTCTCCCTCATGGCCCATTAAGGCCCATTACTTCCCGGGGTTCCGTAACCTCCGGCACTCCGGTATTATCCGAAACCACTCGGAACCATTCCGATGTCCGAACATAGCTGTCCAATATATCAATCTTTACGTCTCGACCATTCCAAGACTCCTCGTCGTGTCCGTGATCACATCCGGGACTCCGAACTCCTTCGGTACATCAAAATACACAAACTCATAATATAACCGTCATCGAAACCTTAAGCGTGCGGACCCTACGGTTCGAGAACAATGCAGACATGACCGAGACACGTCTCCGATCAATAACCAATAGCGGGACCTGGATGCCCATATTGGCTCCTACGTATTCTACGAAGATCTTTATCGGTCAGACCGCATAACAACATATGTTTGTTCCCTTTGTCATCGGCATGTTACTTGCCCGAGATTCGATCATCGGTATCCAATACCTAGTTCAATCTCGTTACCGGCAAGTCTCTTTACTCGTTCCGTAATACATCATCTCGCAACTAACTCATTAGTTGTAATGCTTGCAAGGCTTAAGTGATGTGCATTACCGAGAGGGCCCAGAGATACCTCTCCGACAATCGAAATGACAAATCCTAATCTCGAAATACGCCAACCCAACATCTGCCTTTGGAGACACCTGTAGTACTCCTTTATAATCACCCGATTCGTTGTGACGTTTGGTAGTACCAAAGTGTTCCTCCGTAAACGGAGTTGCGTAATCTCATAGTTATAGGAACATGTATAAGTCATGGATAAAAGCAATAGCAACATACTAAACGATCGGGTGCTAAGCTAACGGAATGGGTCATGTCAATCGATCATTCAACTAATGATGTGACCTTGTTAATCAAATAACAACTCCTTGTTCATGGTTAGGAAACATAACCATCTTTGATTAACAAGCTAGTCAAGTAGAGGCATACTAGTGACACTGCTTGTCTATATATTCACACATGTATTATGTTTCCGGTTAATACAATTCTAGCATGAATAATAAACATTTATCATGATATGAGGAAATAAATAATAACTTTATTATTGCCTCTAGGGCATATTTCCTTCAGTCTCCCACTTGCACTAGAGTCAATAATCTAGATCACATCACCATGTGATTAACATCGATAGTTCACATCATCATGTGATTAACACCCATAGTTCACATCGCCATGTGACCAACACCCAAAGGGTTTACTAGATTCAGCAATCTAGTTCACATCGCTATGTGATTAACACCCAAAGAGTAGTAAGGTGTGATCATGTTTTGCTTGTGAGAGAGTCTTAGTCAACGGGTCTTTCACATTCAGATCCGTTATGTATTTTGCAATTTTTCTATGTCTACAATGCTCTGCACGAAGCTACTCTAGCTAATTGCTCCCACTTTTAATATGTGTCTAGATCGAGACTTAGAGTCATCCAGACCAGTGTCAAAACTTGCATCGACGTAACCCTTTACGACGAACCTTTTGTCACTTCCATAATCGAGAAACATATCCTTATTCCACTAGGATAATTTTGACCGCTGTCCAGTGATCTACTCCTAGATCACTATTGTACTCCTTGCCAATCTCAAAGGCAGGGGTATACAATAGATCTGGTACACAAACATGGCATACTTTATAGAACCTATGGCCAAGGCATAGGGAATGACTTTCATTCTCTTTCTATCTTCTGCCGTGGTCGGGTTTTGAGTCTTACTCAATTTCACACCTTGTAACACAGTGCAAGAACTCTTTCTTTGATCGCTCCATTTTGAACTACTTCAAAATCTTGTCAAGGTATGTACTCATTGAAAAAACTTATCAAGCGTCTTGATCTATCTCTATAGATCTTGATGCTCAATATGTAAGCAGCTTCACCGAGGTCTTTCTTTGAAAAACTCCTTTCAAACACTCATTTATGCTTTGCAGAATAATTCAACATTATTTCCGATCTACAATATGTCATTCACATATACTTATCAGAAATGGTGTAGTGCTCCCACTCACTTTCTAGTAAATATAGGCTTCACCGCAAGTCTGTATAAACTATATGCTTTGATCAACTTATCAAAGCGTATATTCCAACTCCGAGATGCTTGCACCAGTCCATAGATGCACATTTTTTTAACACCTTTAGGATCGACAAAACCTGTTGGTTGCATCACATACAACTCTTCTTTAATAACTCCATTATGGAATGCAGTTTTTGTTTATCCATTTGCCAGATTTCATAAAATGCGGCAATTGCTAAAATAATTCGGACAGACTTTTAAGCATCGATACGAGTGAGAAAATCTCATTGTATTCAACATCTTGAACTTTGTCAAAAACATTTTTCGACAAGTCTAGCTTTGTAGATAGTAACACTACTATCAGCGTCCGTCTTCCTCTTGAAGATCCATTTATTTTCTATGGCTTGCCGGTCATCGGGCAACTCCACCAAAGTCCATTCTTTGTTTTCATACATGGATCTCATCTCAGATTTCATGGCCTCAAGCCATTTCGCGGAATCTGGGCTCATCATCGCTTCCTCATAGTTCGTAGGTTCATCATGATCTAGTTACATGACTTCCGAACAGGATTACCGCACCACACTCGTGCGGATCTCACTCTGGTTTACCTACGAGATTCGGTAGTAACTTGATCTGGAAGTTACATGATCATCATCATTAGCTTCCTCACTAATTGGTGTAGTAGTCACAGGAACAGATTTTTGTGATGAACTACTTTCCAATAAGGGAGAAGGTACAATTACCTCATCAAGTTTTACTTTCCTCCCACTCACTTCTTTCGAGAGAAACTCCTTCTCTAGAAAGGATCCATTTATTAGCAACGAATGTTTTGCCTTCGGATCTGTGATAGAAGGTGTACCCAACAATTTCCTTTGGGTATTCTATGAAGACGCACTTCTCTGATTTAGGTTTGAGCTTATCAGGATGAAACTTTTTCACATAAGCATCGCAGCCCCAAACTTTAAGAAACGACAACTTTGGTTTCTTGCTAAACCACAGCTTCATATAGTGTCGCCTCAACGGATTTAGATGGTGCCCTATTTAACGTGAATGCAGCTGTCTCTAATGCATGATCCCAAAACGATATTGGTAAATCGGTAAGAAACATCATAGATTGTACTATATCCAATAAAGTACGGTTATGACGTTCGGACACACCATTATGATATGGTGTTCCGTGGCATGAATTTGCTAAACTATTCCACATTGTTTTAATTGAAGACCAAACTCAGAACTCAAATATTTGTCTCCGCGATCGATCGTAGAAACCTTATTTTCTTGTCACGATGATTTTTCCACTTCACTCTGAAATTCTTTGAACCTTTCAACTATTTCGGACTTATGTTTCATCAAGTAGATATACCCATATCTGCTCAAATCATCTGTGAAGGTCGAAAATAACGATACCGCCATGAGCCTTAACACTCATTGGATCGCATACATCAAGATGTATTATTTCCAATAAGTCGGTTGCTCGCTCCATCGCTCCGAGAACGGAGTCTTAGTCATCTTGCCCATGCGGCATGGTTCGCAAGCATCAAGTGATTCATAATCAAGTGATTCCAAAATCCCATCAGCATGGAGTTTCTTCATGCGCTTTACACCAATATGACCTAAACGGTAGTGCCACAAATAAGTTGCACTATCATTATTAACTTTGCATCTTTTGGTTTCAATATTATGAATATGTGTATCACTATGATCAAGATCCAATGAACCATTTTCATTGGGTGTGTAACCATATAAGGTTTTATTCATGTAAGCAGAACAACAGTTTATTCTCTTACTTAAATGAATAACCGTATTGCAATAAACATGATCAAATCATATTTATGCTCAACGCAAACACCAAATAACATTTATTTAGGTTCAACACTAATCCCGAAAGTATAGGGAGTGTGCGATGATGATCATATCAATCTTGAAACTACTTTCAACACACATCGCCACTTCACCCTTAACTAGTTTCATTTATACGCAACTCCGCTTGAGTTACTACTCTTAGCAACTGAACCAGTACCAAATACCGAGGGGTTGTTATAAACACTAGTAAAGTACACATAAATAATATGTATATCAAATATACCTTTGTTTACTTTGCCATCCTTCTTATCCGCCAAATACTTGGGGTAGTTCTGCTTCCAAAGAATCAGTCCCTTTGCAAGTAGAAGCACTTAGTCTCGTGCTTAGGTCCAGACTTGGGCTTCTTTACTTGAGCAACAACTTGCTTGCCGTTCTTTTGAAGTTCCTTCTATCCCTTTGCCCTTTTCTTGAAACTAGTGGTCTTGTTAACCATCAACACTTGATGTTATTTCTTGATTTCTACCTTCATCGATTTCATCATCATGAAAAACTTGGGAATCATTTTCATCATCCCTTGCATACTATAGTTCATCACGAAGTTCTACTAACTTGGTGGTGGTGACTAGAGAATTCTCATCAATCACTATCTTATCTCGAAGATTAACTCCCACTTGATTCAAGCGATTGTAGTACCTGCATAATCTGAGCACATGCTCACTAGTTGAGCGATTCTCCTCCATCTTTTAGCTATAGAACTTGTTGGAGACTTCATATCTCTCAACTCGGTATTTGCTTGAAATATTAACTTCAACTCTGGAACATCTCATATGGTCCATGACGTTCAAAACGCCTTTGAAGTCCCGATTCTAAGCCGTTAAGCATGGTGCACTTAAACTATCAAGTAGTCATCATATTGAGCTAGCCAAACGCTCATAACGCCCGCATCCGCTCTCCTCGCAATAGGTCCGCTACCTAGCGGTGCATCAAGGACATAATTCTTACAGGCAAAGAATGAGGATAAACCTCGATCACGGATCCAATCCGCATCATTGCTACTAACATCTTTCAATACATTTTTCTCTAGGAACATATCAAAATAAACATATGAAAGAAACAACACAAGCTATTGATGTTACAACATAATTTGCAAAATACTACCAGGACTAAGTTCATGATAAATTTAAGTTCATTTAATCATATTACTTAAGAACTCACACTTAGATAGACATCCCTCTAATCCTCTAAGTGATCACGTGATCCAAATTCAACTAAACCATAACCGATCATCACGTGAAATGGATTAGTTTTCAATGGTGAACATCTCATGTTGATCATATCTACTATATGATTCACGCTCGACCTTTCGGTCTCCGTGTTCCGAGGCCATATCTGCATATGCTAGGCTCGTCAAGTTTAACTCGAGTATTCGCGTGTGCAAAACTGGCTTGCACCCGTTGTAGATGGACGAGAGCTTATCACACCCGATCATCACGTGGTGTCCAGGCACGATTTAACTTTGGCAACGGTGCATACTCGGGAGAACACTTCTTGATAATTAGTGAGAGATCATCTTAAAATGCTACCGTCAATCAAAGCAAGAATAAGATGTATAATAGATAAACATCATATGCAATCAAAATATGTGACATGATATGGCCATGATCATCTTGTGCCTTTGATCTCCATCTCCAAAGTATCATGTCATGATCTCTATCGTCACCGGCACGACACCATGATCTTCATCATCTTGATCTATATCAATGTGTCATCACATGGTTGTCTCACCAACTATTGCTCTTGCAACTATTGCTATCGTATAGCGATAAAGTAAAGCAATTATTTGGCACTTGCATCTTATGCAACAAAGAGACATCCATAGGGCTTCTGCCAGTTGTCGATAACTTCAACAAAACATGATCATCTCATACAACAACTTATATCTTATCACGTCTTGACCATATCACATCACAACATGCCCTGCAAAAACAAGTTAGACGTCCTCTACTTTGTTGTTGCAAGTTTTACGTGGCTGCTACGGGCTTAAGCAAGAACCAATCTCACCTACGCATCAAAACCACAATGATACTTCGTCAAATAGACTCCGTTTTAACCTTCTCAAGGACCGGGCGTAGCCACACTCGGTTCAACTAAAGTTGGAGAAACTGACACCCGCTAGCCACCTTTGTGCAAAGCACGGCGGTAGAACCAGTCTCGCGTAAGCGTACGCGTAATGTCGGTTCGGGCCGCTTCATCCAACAATACCGCTGAACCAAAGTATGACATGCTGGTAGGCAGTATGACTTGTATCGTCCACAACTCACTTGTGTTCTACTCGTGCAAAACATCAAACCATAAAAACCTAGGCTCGGATGCCACTGTTGGGGAACGTAGTAATTTCAAAATTTTTCCTACGCACACGCAAGATCATGGTGATGCATAGCAACGTGAGGGGAGAGTGTTATCTACATACCCTTGTAGACCGAAGCGGAAGCAATCACAACGTAGAGGAAGTAGTCGTACGTTCTCCTCGCGATCCAACCGATCCAGCGCCGTTACTCGGCGCCTCGAAGTTCTTGACACACGTACAGCTCGGTGACGCCCTCGGGCTCCGATCCAGCAAAGCTCGGGAGAGAGTTCCACAAGACGACGGCGTGGTGGCGATCTTGATGTTCTACCGACGCAGGCTTCGCCTAAGCACCGCTATGATATGACCGAGGTGGAATATGGTGGAGGGGCACCGCACACGGCTAAGGAACGATCTCAAGGATCAACTTGTGTGTCTTAGGGTGCCCCTGCCCCGTATATAAAGGAGCAAGTGGGAGGGCGGCCGGCCCTAGAGGGCGCGCCAAGGAGGGGAGTCCTCCTCCTAGTGGGAGTAGGACTCCTTTCCTAGTCCAACTAGGAGGGGAAGGGGAAGGAAGGAGAGGAGAGGGAGAGGGAAAGGGGGCGCCCTCCTCCTTGTCCACCGGACTCCTCATGGGGGGGGGCGCGCCACCTCCCGGCGCAGCCCTCTCTCTCCCTCATGGCCCATTAAGGCCCATTACTTCCCGGGGGTTCGTAACCCTCCCAACTCCGTATTATCCAAACCACTCGAACCATTCCGATGTCCGAACATAGCTGTCCAATATATCAATCTTTACGTCTCGACCATTCCAAGACTCCTCGTCGTGTCCGTGATCACATCCGGACTCGAACTCCTTCGTACATCAAAATACACAAACTCATAATATAACCGCCATCGAAACCTTAAGCGTGCGGACCCTACGGTTCGAGAACAATGTAGACATGACCGAGACACGTCTCCGATCAATAACCAATAGCGGGACCTGGATGCCCATATTGGCTCCTACGTATTCTACGAAGATCTTTATCGGTCAGACCGCATAACAACATACGCTTGTTCCTTTGTCATCGGCATGTTACTTGCCCGAGATTCGATCATCGGTATCCAATACCTAGTTCAATCTCGTTACCGGCAAGTCTCTTTACTCGTTCCGTAATACATCATCTCGCAACTAACTCATTAGTTGTAATGCTTGCAAGGCTTAAGTGATGTGCATTACCGAGAGGGCCCAGAGATACCTCTCCGACAATCGAAATGACAAATCCTAATCTCGAAATACGCCAACCCAACATCGCCTTTGGAGACACCTGTAGTACTCCTTTATAATCACCCGATTCGTTGTGACGTTTGGTAGTACCCAAAGTGTTCCTCCGGTAAACGGGAGTTGCGTAATCTCATAGTTATAGGAACATGTATAAGTCATGGATAAAAGCAATAGCAACATACTAAACGATCGGGTGCTAAGCTAACGGAATGGGTCATGTCAATCAGATCATTCAACTAATGATGTGACCTTGTTAATCAAATAACAACTCCTTGTTCATGGTTAGGAAACATAACCATCTTTGATTAACAAGCTAGTCAAGTAGAGGCATACTAGTGACACTCTGTTTGTCTATATATTCACACATGTATTATGTTTCCGGTTAATACAATTCTAGCATGAATAATAAACATTTATCATGATATGAGGAAATAAATAATAACTTTATTATTGCCTCTAGGGCATATTTCCTTTAAAAATGCCCACACGTCCTAGCGCAACTACGTTAGGTACCCGCAGGATGACGATTTAGTTGCCATCCTGGTTGGCAGATGTAGTTATCCGGGATGGCAAGTGTAGTTGTAAAAGCATGACAACTCTATCTGTTTTGATTAACTATAGTTGCCATGTCTAATTTATGGTAGTTGCCGCGGGTAATCAAACCGTAGTTGCTGTGTGTGATTAACTACTTGCCACACATGGTCAAACAGTAGTTGCCATGTGTATTTACCTAGTTGCCACGTGTGGTCCAACCATAGTTGCCATGTACAGTTAATCGCAGTTGCCATGTGTGTTTATCTGGTTGCCACATACGCGCAACTGCAGTTGCCGTCTAGCAAAAGAATCACAGTTGCCATGTTTGTTTACCTAATTGCCATGTTCGCGTAACTGTAGTTGCCATCCATAATGTAGGAGTGTCGTGTGGGCGAAAATCAGTTCGCCCACACGCGCATGGATTAGGTGGTGGTTGTGTGGGCAGAAAATAGTTTGCCCACACAGCACAGCTGGCAACAGCGTGATGCGGGGCGTGTGGGCAAAGTCTCCAACGCCCACACACCAGCCCCGTCCTACGTGGCACACCAAATCCACATTTTCCTGTCAAGATTCATGCAAAATACAATCAGCGACCATCTAGGCGTGTAGACGAGTTGGAGAACGCCCACACGTGTGGACGTTAGTGTTTCCGTAAATCTAAGAACGCGAGACAATTCCCATGCTTTTGGTATGGGGTGAAAATATGAAATATCAGTTTGTAGACAGTATCTACCAAGGATTCCTTCCTTGGAAAATTCGCGATGCTTCTTTTTTGGTGATCTCATATTCTTTCCCTTTAATTACTATATGTTGCCTATGTAGTCGATCGAACATTAATCGGTGAGAGAAAAATAGTTGGCTTCTGTGACATTCTTTATTCCCGGGATATGTTTGATAGAACCTAGCATAAAAAAGTCAAAGAGCAAATCAGGTTGTGCTACATAGAAATTCTTATTGTTCTGAAGTGTCCGGATCCACTGAAATCCTAACCAAAAGGGTTTTGGTCATGGGAAGAACCTATTAATTGGGAATTTACATATGTGATAGTTTTCCTATTGGCATTCCATATATTTTTCAATATGTGTAGAATCTAATTATGGCAATAGAGATTCAGGATAGTCTGAAACTTTTAGTTAATAGTAAAATATCACTAGAAACGACCAGCTAAAGTAGAGTGTACTGATACATGTTTTTGCTATTGAAAAATATATACAATTATCATTTATCCATGGGATTTTATGGCTAAGGTTATTTATTTGCCATGACATTCCACACTGCAATGAGTGTTGTTGGGAGTAGTTTAGAAAACTAACAATAACGTTGTTTCATGTAAGCAGATATAAAAATGTAGGCAAATGACTTGTCGTGGAATCTTGAAGCATATTAAGCAATAGATGATACTATGAAAAATATCATAATCCTCACCAAAGATGGTGGAGCTTGAAAGTGCAAGCCAGTTGTGGTCTATTTGTTGAGTATATGTGTTATGTGCATATTGTGTATTGGGCCCGCCTCCTAGTTCCTTGTATAGTTGAGGTCCTTGACCCACCTTTGTACATCATATATATGTGCCTATGCACGAAGAGCAATACATCGTGCAATTCACATATTCTACACTATCCATTGGGAGAAGCCGGATTTTTTCCCCTCTAGCTAGGGTTTGTTCCCTCTAGCTAGGGTTTGTTCTCCTCCCGGGGGCGATTTTTCGTCGCCGTCGAGAAGTTTGGCTTCCCTCCCGTCGATCTAGCAGGAGCACTGCCGTGGAGCGATCAAGGGGCGATCATTGGGATCGCTACCCGCTCTTGGTCTGTTTCTCCTGTTCCGACGGGGTTTTTAGGGTTCCTCAAAACGTCTGATCTGTCTACATCGGGCTAGTGATCTCCATGGATTCGACTGGGGCCTCGGGCTCATCCTCGGTCAGCGATGTGGATGCAATGATGAAGGAATTGGGACTGCGAGAGGAGGACCTGGACGACGTGGTGTTTGATGAGAAGGATGCGCCCCCCGCGGCGGCAAGATGGGTTGCCCTAACTAGGGTTAACACCAAAAAGACATATAGCAGGACATGGTTTTATCGCAACATGCGAGCTTCCTGGGATATTGCACAAGAAGCAAAGTTCAAGCCTTTGGAGGATAATCTGTACACAGTCCAATTTTCTTGTCTGGGGGACTGGGAGAGGGTCATGCATGAGGGGCCCTGGAATTTCCGGGGAGATGCTGTGATCCTGGTGCCATATGATGGAATAACCAAACCATCCTTGATCAAGTTGGATTCTGTGGACATATGGATCCAGATACATGATGTTCCTGACCTGTATGCGCATCTTGTCGGACCATTAGCTTCAAAGGTGGGTGAGGTGCTGCATGTTGAACAGCAATCTCAGGACTTTGCTGGGAATTTTTATCGAGTCTGGATTCGCATCAATGTCGAAAAACCATTGAAGAACGCGGTGTCAATGATCAGAGATGGCAAGCGCCAGATCTATAGGGTAAAGTACGAAAGGCTGCCGGATTGGTGTGCCGTCTACGGCATGCTGGGGCACTTATTCAAGGAGCATGGCAACGGGATACATCCCCCTTCGGCCCTTGTGTTCAAAGATCTGAGAGCTACATGGTATATGCGATCGGGTAAAGGCCCGGGAGAAGGAAGAGGGCGCAGGGGAGGCCGACGTGGAGGCCGATCTGGAGGCCGATCAAAAGCATATGATCGTGGCGGCGAGCAGGATGATGATGAGTACACAGAAGATGCGTCGGCTGTGGAAGAACAGAATTACGATGAGGTCATGGAGGAGCAGAACAGGAAGAGGACGATGGCGTCAGAAACTGCAGTTGGGACTACACCACGCTCCAACCAGTTGGCGATTGTTCCTCACAGCGCCGCCCCGTACAACCCTCCTCCGAAGAGGGATCCCAAGCGCAACAAGGTGCAGGATGGAAAGGATGGTGATGCAACCCCAAAAAACCCATTGGCGGGCTCCTTCGAGGGGCGCCACCGGGGACAATGAGTGCACTGATCTGGAACTGTCGCGGAGCGGGTAATGCCGCGACAGTACATGAAATTCGCAAGCTAGCGAGAAAGTTTACCCCTACCCTCCTTTGTATCCTTGAAACTCAAATTAATGGCAGTAGGGTAGAAGCATTAGCAGGAACGTTGGGTTTTGACTGTGCTTATGCAGTAGATAGCCAAGGTAGAAGTGGTGGTATTGGCTTGTTTTGGAATAATGAAATAAAGATTGAGGTTTTGGGTTACTCGGTGTATCATTTGGATGTTTCTGTTGAGGAGCCGGGAAAGGAAAAATGGCGCATGACGAGTGTGTATGGGGAAGCACAGACTCACTTGAGATATCAAACGTGGGACGTTTTGAAAAACATAAGCACGACTAGTGCGTTGCCATGGCTCTGTGCTGGGGATTTCAATGAGGTGTTGCGCTCAGAGGAGCACGAAGGAATTGGTAGGCGTAGCAACGCCCAGATGCAAGCTGTCAGGGAAACAACAGATGTGTGTGGATTGATTGATATTGGGTACAGAGGCCGTTTTTGGACTTTTGAAAAGAAAGTCAGTGGGGGTTCATTTACCAGATGCAGACTAGATCGAGCAATGGCTAATGCACAATGGTCTGCAATGTTCCCTCTGGCCTGTGTGGATCACCTAGAGGGGTCAGCATCCGATCACAACCCTATTCTGCTGCAGTGGAGCGATCCGGACAGAGCTGTAGCTAAGCGAAACTTTCGTTATGAAGTAATGTGGGAGACTCATCCGGAGCTTAAGGATACAGTAGCTAATGGATGGTCGGGGCCGCCATGCATGACGGTAGAAGAGATGAGATTGAAACTTTCTGCCATGTCGAAGAACCTAGAAGCTTGGGGACGGGACACATTTGGTAGTGTTCGGAAAGATATCAAAACTCTGCAACAAGAGCTGAAGAGATTACGGGATGATCCCTTAAGAGTTGCGCCAGACCATGCTGAACTTAAAACCAATGAGAAGCTCATTGAGCTGTATCACCGCGAAGAGATCATGTGGAGGCAAAGAGCTAGAGTGCAGTGGCTCGTGGAGGGAGAGAAAAACACAAGATTTTTTCATCTGAGAGCTAGTTTAAGGCGAAATAAGAACATGATAAGAGCATTGCAAAATTCTTTGGGAGTTTTGGTAGAGGACCCGGCTGAGTTGAAAGCTTTGGCAACCGAGTTTTATACAGATTTGTACACTTCAGAGGGGGTAAATGAAATGGAGGCTGTCCTACAACATGTGCCAAGGAAGGTCACCGCGGATATGAATGCGAGTCTCTGTGCTCCATACAAAGATGAGGAGGTGAAGACAACCCTGTTCCAAATGTTCCCTACAAAGGCCCCGAGCCCTGATGGTTTTCCCGCTCATTTTTATCAGCGTCATTGGGATGCTTGTGGAGAGGAGGTCACTCGGATTGTGCTCAGGATTGTGAGGGGAGAGGAGAGCCCTGAGAGTATAAATGATACGGTGCTTGTTCTTATTCCTAAAGTAACTAACCCTACTCTCTTGTCACAATACAGGCCCATTAGCTTATGCAATGTGCTTTACAAGATTGCTTCCAAAGTGGTGGCGAATCGTTTGAAGCTCATACTGCCGGATATTATATCAAGGGAGCAATCTGCTTTTGTCACTGGAAGGTTAATCACTGATAATATTATATGTGCATATGAATGTTTACACTTCATGAAGAGGACCAAGTCAAAAAATAATAGTTATTGTGCCCTCAAGTTGGATATGATGAAGGCATATGACAGACTTGAGTGGTCCTACTTGGAAGCCATCATGTCTAAGTTGGGTTTTGAGCAGCGATGGATTAACACAGTTATGGGTATGGTGTCGTCAGTTTCCTTTTCGGTCTTGTTCAACGGAGAAAAGCTTGATAGTTTCAAGCCTACTAGGGAAATCAGGCAGGGAGACCCAATATCCCCCTACCTTTTCTTGATTGCAGCAGAGGGCCTGTCGTGCCTCCTGAAATCCAGTTCTCAGTCATCCGTGTTGGTCGGTGTGAAGGTGGCTCCTACAGCGCCATCCATTAATCACCTTCTTTTTGCAGATGATAGCCTGTTGCTTTTCAAGTCTAGTGTGGAGGGAGCCAATGTGGTGTCAAACCCATCGATCTTCTTGTAGTGCTTCCGCCAAAGGATTAACAATGAGAAATCCTCGATTTTCTTCAGTAAAGGGTACGGCCAGCAGTTGAAAGAAAGCATAAAGAATATTCTTCAGGTTCAGAATGAGTCTTTGACTGACAGGTACTTGGGGATGCCGACGGATGTGGGTCATTCAAAAAATGGTACCTTCAAATATCTTGTCGACAGAGTTTGGGAGAATGTAAAGGGATGGATGGAGAAAATCCTATCATTAGGAGGCAAAGAAGTTCTGATCAAAGCAGTTGCACAGGCCATCCCAGTATATTCTATGTCATGCTTCAGGCTACCTCGAGGACTTTGTGATAAAATCACTTCTATCATACGACAATTTTGGTGGGGCAGTAAACGGGGTAAGAGAAAACCGGCATGGGTTGCTTGGGATGTTATGGTCCGGCCAAAGCACGTTGGAGGTTTGGGTTTTAGAGATATTGAGATTTTCAACTTGGCATTGCTAGCAAGGCAGGCGTGGAGAGTACTTAATGATCCTAATTCTTTAAGTGCCGAAGTGTTGAAAGCAGCTTATTTTCCAGATGGCTGCATTCTGGAGGCCACTTTGGGTTCACATCCTTCTCAGATTTGGCGTGCCATCCTGGATGGGCGTGATATCCTGGCCCAAGGGATTATCAGAAGGATTGGAGACGGTGAGACAACATTGATCTGGGAGCAAAACTGGATACCTCGTGAGGGAGTAAAGCGCCCCATTGCGTCTTTAATTCAAAACCCACCGACTCGAGTAACGGAGCTCATTGACAGCAGCATGGCGAGTTGGAGAGCAGATATTGTGAGGAGTGTTTTTACACCTTTCGATGCAGAGGCTATCTGTCGAATTCCTCTCTCGTAATGTATGATACATGATTTACGGGCTGGAATGAGGAGAAGCGAGGCACATTTTCCGTACGTTCGGCATACAGAATGATAGTAAGAATCAAGACGGAGAGGGAAGGATGGCTGGAAGAGAGGGAGGGAACATCCCATAACTCGGGGAACTCGGAAATCTGGAAGGAAATATGGAGTTTGCATGTCCCGACTAAACTGAAAATTTTCCTGTGGCGTTTGGCTCAACACTCGATTCCGTCGCAGGAGCTGCTTCATAACAGGAACATGGCCACGACCCCGACTTGTATTTTATGCGGGGCACATGACAACTGGCGTCATGCTCTGTTGAGTTGTCCCATGTCGCGCTGCACTTGGGCTTTGTCATCTGATCCAGTGCTCGAGCAGGTTAGTTTGAACCAGGAGGAGAACGCAAGGAGCTGGATCCTCGCCATGAGTGACCGTTTGTGCAAGGACGAATTCACGTGACTATCTGTCTCTCTATGGGCCATTTGGAGCGCCCGGAGGAAGGCGATCCACGAAGGCATCTTCCAGAGCCCGCATGCGATCAATGGATTCATAAACTCGTACTTGGCAGAGCTACAGCCTGAGATCACATCACCTATGCCACGAGCGGGGCGAGTCCCAACAATCCCTAGGGCTTGGAAGGCACCACCGGAGAACCATACAAAACTTAATGTGGATGCAGCTGTTAGTCGCAACGGCAGGTATGGAGCAGTCGCAGCGATCAGCCGGAACAGCGAGGGCATTCTTGAAGGGGCGTCAATGGTGGTCTACCCTACGGTGAGCGACCCGCCTACGTTGGAGGCCATGGCGATCAGAGAGGGTTTTGCTCTCGCGTTGGATCTCAACAACCATAGAATACACATTGCCTCGGACTGTCAGAACGTCGTTCGGGAGATTGAGGAAGGAAGCAGATCAGTCTACGGCGCCATCATTGAAGAGATCAAGTTAGGAGTTAATTCTTTTATTTCATGTAATATAGTTTTTGAAAATAGGAGCTCGAATTTCGAGGCTCACAGTCTTGCGAAGCATGCTTTAAGCTTGGGGCCTGGCCGTCATGTTTGGCTAGGTCATCCGAGGAACCTTCCCTCCGTCCCTGTAAGTTTAGTGACGACATAATAAAGCTTCATATGATTGTCTAAAAAAAATATATATATGCCTATGCACGAAGAGCAATACATCGTGCAATTTCACATATTCTACATGGTATCCGTTTTTTTAGGTTTTCTCGCTTCCGCCGCCGCCGCCGCCACCGCGCGTCTCCTCCGCGCCGCCACCCAGCCACCGCCGCTCGCGCGCCCTCCGCGCCGGCCGCCGCTCCAATCCTGCCCGATCGATCCATCCCGCTGGCCTGCTCGATCCCGCTGCCCGATCGATTCCGCTGCATTCTTGGGCGATCCGTCAATCCAGATTCCGCTGCAACCGCAAGACGCCGAGACCGACAGGTTTTGTGCTGCTGATTCCTGATCAATTCCTAGGCGGACACAAACGTCCGTTGCGCCGCCGTCGTCAAATCGCTGGCCATAAAGGACAGCAACGTGTACTGCATGTACACGTGCGTCAGCTTCCGAACCAGCCGCTGCTGTCCACGTCTTCCTGTCCAAGCTCAAGTCTTCCTGTCCAAGCTCAAGTCTAGAGGAGGAGCAGTCTGTCCAGCCGCTAATCGAGTTGTTGCTGCTACGTACTGCTTCACGTCAAATCAATAGCGATCAGACTAGTACTTCAGCTAGTACTGTTAACATCACGTAGAGGCCAAGGCTGATTGCCAGTTCAATTTTTTGGATTTTTTCATCTCTAATTGCTAGCCAGCCGCTGCCACCCGCGTCACCGAAGCCTCCTGCTGCTGTCGCCCAACCGCGCCGATCGCCGCTGTCGGACTACCAATGGCGTCACCAGGCCCGTCCACCGTGGCTTCTGCCGTCCTGTCGCCGGCGCTCTACGGCGCAGCCCCGCCGTCATACCGGGCGGCCGCCACCTACGACGTGCCCGTTCCCACGTACGGGAACCCTATGTACGAGGCATACAGGACTCCGCCCGCATCCACGTACGAGTCTCCCGGGTCCTGGTGGGGGTCGTCCGCAGGCCAACACTCGCTCGCTGGGCAGCAGTCAGACGGCGCCCAGCATCTGCAGCATCTGTCCGGGCCCACAGATTTTTCCGGTAGGCCATCCAGCCTACCCGGCACCGCAGTTGCAGCCGGGGCTGTATGGAGCGTACCCACCGCCGCCGTTGACCGGCGGCTACGGCTTCCCCATGGCGTCTCCGTCCCCCTCGTCGGCCCTACTGCCGGCGCCCTGGGACCCAGTGCTCCTCACCGGGCTGCATGCCGCTCCTACGCCGAACAACTACACTGGAGGTGGTGATTGGTACATGGACACCGGTGCTACGGCTCACATGTTTGCTCATCCTGGTAACCTTTCCTCCTTCACTCCTGTCTCCACTGACCGCCGCATCATTGTCCGTGATGGTTCCATATTTCCTATCACACATGTTGGGCACACTTCTTTTCCTTCTACTTCTAGTCCATTATCTTTGTCTAACATACTTGTGTCACCTCATCTTATTAAGAATCTCACTTCCGTTCATTGTTTCACTCGTGAAAATCCTGTTACCGTTGAATTTGACGAGGTTGGTTTTTGTGTCAAAGACGCTCGCACCAGGATGATACTTCACCGATGTGACAGCCCCGATGAGCTCTATCCGATGCAAACGCCTTCATCCACCACCACCGCACCGGTTGCTCTCTCCGCTGGCGTCTATCTCTGGCACGCTCGCTTGGGTCATCCCAACCCCGTCACACTTCGTCATATTCTTAGGAGTTTTAGTTTCAGTTGCAATAAGATTGAGGATCACACTTGTCATGCCTGTCGAGTCGGCAAACATGTTCGCCTGCCGTTTACTCATTCCACCACCATTGCTTCTTTCCCTTTTCACTTGATTCACAACGATGTGTGGACTTCTCCGGTTCCCAGTAACTCGGGCTATTTATATTATCAGGTCATTCTTGATGATTATTCTCATTATGTGTGGACTTTTTCTTTGCGCAGAAAGTCGGATGCACTCTCTACCTTGACGGCCTTTTACTCCTATGTCCGCATGCAGTTTGGGCGTCCCATCCTTGCGCTTCAGACGTACAATGGAAAAGAGTTCGACAACATCGCTTTCTGCACCTTTTTGCCGCATCACGGCACAGTTTTCCAACTCACATGCCCATACACTTCACAGCAGAACGGTCGAGCCGAACGCGTCCTTCGCACTCTGAATGACTGCGTTCGCACGCTCCTGTTTCATGCCAACGTGTCGCCTCGTTTCTGGCCGGACGCGCTCGCCACTGCATCACTTCTTCTTAACATTAGACCCTGCCGCCCACGGTGGAACTACGCACCTCACCATCTTCTCTTTGGTACGCCCCCGTCTTATGATGAGTTGCGTATTTTTGGGTGCCTTTGCTATCCCAGCACTACCGACACTGCTTCTCACAAGCTTGCACCTCGATCTGTCGCTTGCATCTTCATCGGCTATCCCTCCAACTCCAAGGGACATCGGTGCTACGACCCCGTCTCTCATCGTGTGTTCACTTCCCAGCACGTTTACTTTGATGAGCATGTGTTTCCGTTTCACCAGGTACCCCCGGCTGTTCCTCCCGCCATTGGTGACGTGAGCTCCTCGGCACCTCTTCCAGGGCGTTCGCGCGCCAATCTTGGCCCGCCCCCTAGCTTTGAGGCGCGCCCCCCGCATGCGGCGCCTCCTACAGCCGTGGTGCTGGCGCCCCGGGCGCCTCCTACAGCCACGGCGCTAGCGCGTCCCGGCGCCCCGACGTTGGCGCCCGCGCCCTGCGTTTCTCCGGCGCCGCGGCTCGCCGGCGCTTCGCGGCCCGCGGCACTCCGGCGTTGGCGCTGCGGCTTCCGTGGCCCCGGCTCTCCCATTGCCCGCGCCCCAAGGGCCTCCCAGCGCCATCGGGCGTCCCGGCCCTCTCGGCGCCCGCCCCTAACGCCGTGGCGGTCCGGTCACCCGCCAGACGGAGTTTTTCACCCGAGCTCGCGCTACGCCTCGGATCACTACGTCCATGCGACGTCCACCTCTGAGCTGTCGCCGTTGCCGTCCTCCGTTCGAGCCGCTCTTCGTGACCCGCTCTGGATGGCTGCAATGCAAGAGGAGTTTGACGCTCTATTGCGCAACCGGACGTGGCAGCTTGTTCCCCGTCCCCGGCACGCCAACGTGATTACCGGAAAGTGGGTCTTTAAACACAAGCTCTGTCCTAATGGTACCCTTGATCGCTACAAAGCGCGTTGGGTCGTTTGTGGCTTCCGACAGCGTGCTGGCATCGACTTCATGATACCTTCGCTCCGGTCGTCAAGCCCGGCACGATACGCACGGTTCTCCACCTTGCGGTCTCCCGTGCTTGGCCGGTGCACCAGATGGACGTCTCCAATGCCTTCCTCCATGGTCACCTCGAGGAGCAGTCTCTTCGCCAAAGAGCCCACCGGGTTTGTTGACCCGGCGCTTCCCGATCACGTGTGCCTGCTTTCGCGGTCCTTGTATGGACTCAAGCAGGCTCCGCGCGCTTGGTACCAGCGCATCGCGGTGTTTCTCCGCTAGCTTGGGTTCCGCTCTACTCGCTCGGACGCCTCACTCTTCGTCTATCATCAGGGCTCTGACACGGCCTACGTGCTGCTCTATGTTGATGACATCATCCTGATGGCATGTACGACTGCTCTCCTCAGTCAGCTCACGGCTCGTCTTCGCGCTGAGTTCGCCATCAAGGACTTGGGTCCTTTGCACTACTTCCTCGGTGTCGAGGTGGTACGCCGTCCAGATGGCTTCTTCCTTCATCAGTGGAAGTACGCTCACGAGCTCCTCGAGCGCGCCCGCATGCTTAACTGCAAGCCCACCGCTACGCCTGTTGATACGAAGGCCAAACTTTTTGCCACGGATGGTTCTCCTGCTTCGGATGCTGCTTTCTATCGGTCTATCGTTGGTGCTCTCCAGTACCTCACTCTGACTCGACTGGAGATCCAGTATGCCGTGCAGCAGGTGTGTCTTCATATGCATGCTCCTCAAGACGTTCACTGGGCTGCCGTCAAGCGGATTCTCCTCTATATCTGTGGCACTATGGATCTTGGCGTCACGCTTCACGCCTCCGCCGGCACCGCCCTCACCGCCTACTCCGATGCAGACTGGGCGGGCTGCCCTGACACTCGTCGCTCCACTTCGGGCTATTGTGTCTATCTTGGACCCTCACTCATCTCGTGGTCGTCCAAGCGGCAGCCTCGCTCTCGTTCGATCTGAGGCTGAGTATCGTCGGTGGCCAACACCGTCGCCAGTGTTCGTGGCCGCCACCGCCGAGCTCTCTTGCCACATGACCGTGCCACGGCGGTCTACTGCGACAATGTTCCGGCGGTCTACCTCTCCGCTAACCCGGTGCATCATCGACGGACCAAGCATATTGAGTTGGATATTCATTTTGTTCGGGAACAGGTGGCCCTTGGCCATATTCGCGTCTTGCACGTCCCTACTTCCAAACAATTTACCGATATCATGACCAAGGGCTTGCCTACAGCGTCATTTGAGGAGTTCCGGTCCAGTCTTTGCGTCAGCGCGGTGCCGCTTCAACTGCGGGGGGGGGGTGGTGTTGAGTATATGTGTTATGTGTATATTGTGTATTGGGCCTGCCTCCTAGTTCCTTGTATAGTTGAGGTCCTTGACCCACCTTTGTACATCATATATATGTGCCTATGCACGAAGAGCAATGCATCGTGCAATTCACATATTCTACACTATCCATTGGGAGAAGCCCATGTCATCGCTCTCATCTATTGCTATTTCCCGTCAATCGTACAATCTTGAGCATCGGTTTGATAATTGATTCTGGAGGCATTTCCTTTAGCAGCACGGATTAGGTATAATACTCCACCCTTCCTGATTGTCGCACTACCTTAGCTCCTTCCCCCAAGAGTCAGATGTGTTCATCCTTTTAGCTCCATCTATTTCTGGTCAGCAATATGCTACAACTTGCTTTCTTATGAATCAAAAATTGATATAGATCACATTTTCTATAGTACTCCCTCTCTAAACTTTTATATGACTGCTTAGATCACTACTTTTACTCAACAGCGCTTTTTAATCTCTTCTACTATCAAAATTACCGTATCCTACACAACTTGGAATAGTAGGTGTCATACATATTTGCTGTTTTTTATTTTCAGAATTCTCTTGGACAAATTATGATCAACTGCCTAATCTTATTGGAACCTTGGAAGGGAGAATTCTCTTGGACAAATTTGAACTCTATAAAGGTTAATCCTTTTTCCATCTTTTGCAAGATGGGGTACTATGCGTAAAACTTGATCTTTAAAAATGTGTACTGGAGCAATTTTTCTTCGATTTGAAGGAAGCTTCATTTTGTACAACTTTTGGTTGTACCAAACGATTTTTAAACTGCGACTAATTTGTTAGGAACAATTTTGACTGAAACATTTAAGATATATATAGCTAAGTGTTTGCAACCATGAGTGAACTGTTTTTGGTACCTTTCGGGTACTTATCTATGTTAAATTGACTTGCACATTACCAACTTCCGGCTCGCTTACACACTGCCTTCTTTTCTTCCATAAAAATAACAATGCAACCACGCACACCTACTTCACGACGGCACGCCACGCCATCTACCTGTTAGTGTTATTAATCATCCTAAGGTAACAAAGAGAGCCAATGTCTCTATCGAGAAAGAGCTAGATTACAGCGGGTAACAGTAGTCTACAACGAGTAGTTTCCATCATATCGAATTCAGACGAGTTAATTGCAGAAAACTACCACATTTGCGGCTAGGTTTGCAGAAAATCACCAACTCGTTAATCCGTTGCAAAAATCATCGTGTTCCCAATAAACTTGTTGCAAAAAGCATGTTTAAGCACGTTTATGATAGATGGGACCAAATTTTCAGAGCTAACTTGGCAAAAATATTCTTCTTCTCCAATCTCTTTACATAGACACCCTCAATCAAATAAGAAAAACGCAATCAAAGGCCGTGGGGGAGCCGAACCTGTTGTGCAGTGGCCACGGTGGACACTACTGGTGGGCCGACCCATGTAGATTTCATATTTATTCCTCCATGGTTCGCTCGATCTGTTTGCAAAAAGAAGAGAACTCGCAAAAAAATATATGGAAAAATCATAAAAAACGAAAAATTCACAAAAAGTAAAAACATCATGAATTCATAAAACATTACGGATTTGAAAAAAAATCATGGATTTGAAAAAAAAATCGTCAAACTTAATAAAAGTTTGTCGAGTTTGAAAATTTTCATCCATTTTTAAAAGGATCACCAATTTTGAAAAAAAATCACTAAATTTGAAGAAAAATCACTAATATTGAAAAAAGTCCATCAAAAAAATTTAAAAGGTTAATCAATTTGGAAGAAGGTACACAAAATGTAAATAGTTCAAGGATTTTGAAAAAATGTTTATAAAATTTGAAAAAAAAGTTCATCGATGTCGGAATAAGTTCATCGATCTTCAAAAAATGTATAAACTTTTTTAAAAATCATCAATTTTGTATAAAGTTCTTGAAACAAGTTATTGAATTTGAAAAAATGTTCATCAATTTTTAAAAAAGTTTATCAATATTTACCAAAGAGTTCACCTAATTGAAAAAAGATTGCGCATTTATCAAAGAAAAAGAAAATAAAATTTTAAAAACCATTTTGAAAGAGAGAAAAAAACAAAAAAAAGAAAGAAGAAAGATGAAAGAAGAAAATAGAAGATGCAACTAAACACATCATAGTAGTGTGGCCGGTGCGAACCAACTTGTGCTTGCTTGGTTAGGAGGCCAGTGGTATCCCGAGCCCACCAGGGTTCAAGTCTTGGTGCTCGCATTTATTCTGAATTTATTTCAGGATTTCCAGCTATGTGCGTCCAATAAGAGGAGACGCTCCCGTCGATCATGAAGCACCAACGGTGACTAAATAAAATCTTAAGTTAATATGCCGGTTCAATATCTCAGAGGTGCTCATAAAAGTAAGATATGCGTGTATGCATTTATAGGGGTGAATGTATGCGCGTATATACGAGCGCTTGCGTCTTTACTGTGTTAAAAAAAGTAGTGTGGCTGGCTGGTTACTATGGCGAACAACTAGCATGGAAGTCGCGGGTTTGAATCCCTTGTATGCGCGCAGTTTTTCCCGTTTAAAAGAGATAAAAACATGGGCCGGCCTAGGACGCAAGAGGGGGTGTGCATCCGAGAGAGTGGCATTTTGGCACATGGGAGCGCGTGCTCCTGATTTTTAAAATATATTTTAAACATATTTTGAAATGTTAAAAAATTCCAAACAGAAACTTGGTGCGTACATCTCGGTATTGTACATGCTCACAAAGTCGTTTTGCGAGAAACCGACAACTTATGTGTCGCGTGTGAAAAGAACAAAATTCGATGTTAAAAAATGCTTTTCACAAGACATCTTTTTGTCTTTTTTACACAAGCCACACAAAATGACGGTTTTCTCCGAAACTTGACGTGCACACATATAATGCCGAGATGTACGCGCCAAGTTTTTGTTTGAAATTTTTTCACACTTGAAAAAAAGTCGCATGCAGAAGAGCACGCTCCCGGGAGCACCAACAGATTTCCGGTGCATCGGATTGCTAAATATACTATAAAACTGTTAGTGAGACCTAGGGAACCCTCGCTGTTATACTATAAAACTGTTAGCGAGAGGAAATGCCCTAAATAGGAGTCCCTGCCCTTATGTCTCGCTGCTAGCGAGACCTAGGGAACCCTCGCTGAAGAGAAGAGCGAGAGGGAACAGCCCACGCGCGCTGGAGGCCGCAGCCTCCTTTTTTTTCTGTTTTTGTTTTATGTTTTCTATTTTTATTTTTTGCTTTTCTTGATACTTTAAAATTATATATATTACAATAAACACACTAGGAAAAACATTTGAAAAATGTTGATCAAGCATTTAAAAAAGTTAAATGTGTATAGAGGAAATGTTTATCACGTTTGCCAAAAATGTATAAAAAACAATATGTATGAAAAAATTGATCATGTATTTAAAAAATGTTAACGAAGTATTTAAAAAATGTTGAATAAACATTTAAAAAATATTAATCACCATTTGGACAATTTCAAATGTGCATATGAAAAATATTGATCATTTACTATAAATAGGAGCTCCAGCCCTTATGTCTCGCTGCTAATGCGACCAAGCCAACCCTAGCTAAAGAGTACAACAAGATGGGCCGGCCCACGCGCGCGGGAGGCCACATGCTCCTTTTTTTCTAGTTTTGTTTTACGTTTTCTGTTTTAGTTTTTCCCTTTACTTTGTACTTTTTTATATTTTAAAATATTCTATATATAGATATTAAAAAACACTCCGAAAAAATAACTGCAAAATGTTGATCAAGCATTTAAAAAAATGTTAAATATGTATAGAGAAAATGTTTATCAGATGTACGAAAAATGTATAAAACACAATTTCTATGATTGATCATGTATTTACAAAATGTTAATGAAGCATATGAAAAAAAAATGTTTG
Source organism: Aegilops speltoides (assembly GCA_021437245.1). Taxonomy (NCBI): domain Eukaryota; kingdom Viridiplantae; phylum Streptophyta; class Magnoliopsida; order Poales; family Poaceae; genus Aegilops; species Aegilops speltoides. The sequence continues at coordinate 127,187,410 of CM038146.1, forward strand.
ACAAGTATTTAAGAAATGTTAATCAAGCATTTGGTCAATATTAAATGTTTATAGAAAAAATATTGATCATTTATGATAAAAATGATGAATTTTTTATCGTGTGTATTAAAATGTTAATCAAGCATTTGAACAAATGTTGAACTAGTATTTGAAAAATGTTAATCAACAATTCGAAAAAATTAAATGTGTATAGAAAACTTGTTGACCATGTAATAAAAAAACATTGGAACCTTGAGGTTAGATCTTCTGCCACAAGGCCTAGCTACAACTGCTCTCCGACAGGTTTTCATGTTGGCTTGGATCTCCAGCATCAGATCTTTTCGTTGTATCTCTCCCCCAGTGCTTCCACGACGTGTGTTGTTCGCTGTGAAATCCACCGCCGGAGGATCCCGACGGGGAAGACGGAGAAAGCGGCGATCTGACTGCTTGGCGTATAACAAGCAACTTTGGCACCAACCCCCTGGTAGAAAAATAACCCACATGCGTGTGAAGTCCTATTCACCGTGCAACGCGTCAAATGAGAACCAATGTGCATGCCTAGGACACACATTTCAGCTGGCCAGTTGCCCTATCGGGCTTCAGTCCATTTGGAGAAACAAAGGAAAAACGAAGAGGATGAAGAACTGAAGAGAGTAGAGATAATAATTAAAATGTTTCGATAAGCTAAAATAGGTTCATGAAATTTAGAAAGATTGTAAAATTTTACAAGCTTTTCATGTATTACAATTTTTTTTATGGATTTGGAAAGAAATGTACGTGAATTAAAAAATGTTCACGAATTTGAAATAATGTCTGAGAATTTCAAAAAGGTTTCCATATAACCGTGGTCTGCAGGTTGCACCGTATAGATGTCACACGGCTATTTCTGATTCGTTAGAAACTTTTTTGTCACACCGTGCATATTTTTTAGGCGGTGATGTGACGTTATGGAAGTTTGTGAATGAATAGTGCTCAAGCATGGCAAATTCATGAACTGTAAATGCTTATAAATTTTTGAATTTGCTGATTCTTATCTAGACGAGAAATAGTTATGTCACATCTAAGTGTTACACCCTATGATTAATGTGCTACGAGTATAATTTTAGTACATATTGTCAAACTGCCCACGTATCGTATCTCTCTTCATTTCTTTTTTGTTAGCCCTTTTTTGCGTCTTAACAGATCTTCGTTTTTTGTGCGTGCCTATTAGTTCTTAGAAGGGCCTGTTTGTCTTCGAGTAGGCTTCTTGTTAGTTTTTTCTTAGTGTTCTCATGATGAGAACAGGGAGAGTCTACTCCCATCACCGTAGGCCTTCTCACTTCCATTTCTACTAGATTGGCAACGCGCCTTGGCGCGATGGTGCCCGTCCGAACATTTTAGTCAAACGTTTAATGTTAAGTTATTAGTAACTCAAGCTGCTATTCGGACGATAAAAACGGGCAATGAAAACATGATACTACAACCATGTGTCTAAATGGGACTAACAACGTCTGAAGTAATTGAAGCTATAAATAGATGTCAGACGGAACATAACTAAAAATACTGGTATTCGCTAATGTCTTTAAGTCGACCTATTCATATTGCAACCTGAGAGACCTCAAAACACCCATCCATGAAGCTGTTGCATTACAAAGTATAGATAAATGTTATACTTCGTGTACGTGAGGCAACAGGGCGCATGTCAAGTTGTTCTAAACTAAACAAAGCACGAAGTAGCGATGCGAGGAGCTGACTGTAAAATCAAGTAACTGTAAGTAAGCTAAAACAGAATGAAATGAAGCCATATAAAAAAACCAAGGGAGATGCATATATAACAGGACGAATCACCAAAGAACCAATTGGAAACAAAAATTGTTCACGTGCACAAAATGAGAAGCCACCAAACAGTATACAATCATAGAAAGCACACTTCACAATAGATTTAGCACCAAATATCATAAGCATAGAGTGTATGACAGCACGGGGTGGCTTAAAGACGATCCACAATCTTGCATCGGTACCAAAAGTCTTAGCATAATAGGAACGACAACATATCACACCCAAAATAAAGTGTTGCATATGTACAATAAGCCAGGACCATTTCGATAGGCATAGCGGCAGTTACGCAGTAGGAGAACTGGCTTCTAATAGCATGACCTTTTATCCAGATGCCCTTCCAAGCGGCCGCTCATGTCTTCCATTTGGTCTGGAAGATCTCCAACAGAATATCCCACGGCAACTGCATTTCGAACGTGCACAGATAAGTAGTGCATATATTTGACAGCAAGAAGCCAACCTCTAGCAACCTCCTTGTTATTGGTGCGTGACTCCTTTAAGTCATGTCGCAGGCATTCGGCACGGCGCTGACGGCACGAATTGTGCCATCTTCATGAACAACACGGTCGTATTGCGCTTGTGACAGCCCAAGGTGTGCTAGGAGGCTATCAAGAACCGTCCTGTGCGGGATCCTAAAAACTCGTTGGGTATCCTGCAGTGCACGAGAACACAAAACATAAGTCATCATGGAAACTGGTCGTGGATAAACGCAGTCATAGTGATGAAAAGGAGATATTATGTATCTAGGTTGATCTAGTTGCTACAGAGCATGTCACAGTCAGATACCATTTAGAGACGGAAAGGTAACTGGCGTAATGTGTGGTCTCTCAAAAAGAAAATATAGCTGTATAGAAGGTCCAAACAATATCACATTAACTAAGGAAACACTTACAAGGCTATCAACTACACCAATCGCATGTCAATGAGATAGGGTTTAAATCATCACGCTGTTTGAATGTGAGCATCCCTATATTTTTATTGCTAGCCGCGAATATGCACAGCACCTAGATGAGACATGTGTTTCTTTTCAGAGACAGCAACGTCTACAGATGTGAGATGTTCTTTCAATCAGTTTTTTTCAGTCGTCCAATAAAATCAGAGAGGGGATGCGACGGGTGTCGGCTCACCTGCGTAAGCGCCCGCAGACAGCTATTGGTGGAGCAGGCGGAAGGCGGCGAGTCGGGAACAGGGAGCTCCTCGGCGGAGTGAACAGGGAGTCTCATTTTATCATCATGGTCTTCGACATCAGCATTCACCATCACTGTATAAAACGATCACAGTATACTATTAGGCTTCATTTTGTGAACTGACTTTAACTTCAATTTGGTGGTACTGTTTGTAGGAGCAAGGATATAGTAAGATTGAAGAAATTGTAGGTCAAAGTTTGCAATATTTAAGTATGACTATCGACCTATTTTACAGAGGGAGCACTAGCTGGGAATATGCTAAGATAATATTCTTTTTAGTGAACTGTTGGTCTTTTTGCTAAATGATAAAACTGCCACACTAAGTTTAGTTTTGAGGTTTCTTTTGAAAGTTCAGTATTCCGGCCTCAAATTGCCTAGTGCAAATTCTCCAAATGAAAAACATGATAAGAACATGGATTGTAATTCCAGGTTGCACTTATTTTCAGGCAAACACTGAAACTGGAATCCCACGCTTGTTCTTCACCAATGGAGACAATGCACAAGGCAAGCGCCCGCAGACAGCTGTTGGTGGAGCAGGCGGAAGGCGGCGAGTCAGGAACAGGGAGCTCCTCGGCGGAGTGAACAGGGAGCTCCTCGACGGCCATCGCGATGTGAACAGGGAGCTCCTCGGCGGCCATCGCGATGTGAACCAGGTGCTAACACAGGATTAGTAATCACTGTGGACCAGGTTGTCCGCAGAGCAATTTCCCTCACTATCGAAAATATCATCATCCAAAGAGCTCCTCATGTAAGGCACATGTTCAGCTTGTTCTACTGCAAGAGGAAACCAGATGTGCAATCGCCTGTTCATATTAAGAGTAAAACTCTCAATGAACTATCAAAGACTTTCAAGTGCTCCAAAGATCTGCACACAACTGGAAAGAAAAAAAATGATTGCTAGAGATTATGTACTTGTGCATGGCTACCAAAATCGTTGCTTCTTTTGTTAGATATTATAACCCAAAAGTCTCCATCCACATTCAGTATAATCTCAATGTCATCTACAAATATGCGCATTCTGACAAGGGATACAAATCTAGGGTAGCACATTAACATGAAATAAATATACTACAAGACTAAATTAATGGGGTTAACTAAGGCAGTGAAAATTAAACGATGAATATGATCATATTGAAAGCTCAAATTAACCACAGTCTAAGAAAGCATTTTGTTCTTAGAAAAAACTGAAAACAACTTGTCGCAGGATAAAAGCATTCCTACGGTATACCCTGATAAAATAAAAAAGAGCGGGGCACTGAGATGTAAGGAATACCCTGATAAAATAAAAGAATCTAAAAGAGTAAGAGGACACATTTAAGCATTTAGTTATTCAGCACAATCGCCACAAAAATTCTTCATAAGCATTCAATTGTTGTTATCCCTTTCAGCCCTTCAGCTTTATATCTATGTTTTTAAGGCGACGCCTTACCGCCTTAGGGAGGGGGGGGGGGGGCGCTTTGGATGCCTTACCACAAAAAATCTATACTCCAAGGCTGAACTTATTTAGAAACTTAATAACTAAACTATATATGTGAGCTAGTAATCTCTCCCATATACTGAAAAGGAAAGACTGCTAGTAAAAAGAGCCAAAATATAACCAATATGCCCAAATACACTGCCAAAGCAAAGAAAAAATAATGACAGAAAAAAATGATCGACCTGAACAGATTGTAGGGAAGACAAAAACAGTCTCAAATTATCTGTTCTTTCTGACTTGAATTAATACTTCCAAAGCAAATGGTCAAGATGGCTATAGGAAGCAACGCCCAAAGATATGGCAAGAAAAGGGCATCAGTAAAAATGAGAAAAACATATCTATATGAATAATCAGAAGGAGTTGATGGGAGGGAGAAGCATACCTAGCAGAAATTCGCACCGCCATGCTAGATTTGGCTGAGGCGGACAATGATTGAGCACTGGAATAAATGTACACGGACCTGCAAGCACCATGGAGTACAATCTCAGAACCAAATCGACAATACACAGGAGGAGCACGGGAGGGAAGTGAGCTCACGGGGAAGATGCAACCATAAAGTGGAGAGGGAGTCCGGCGGTGTATCCTCATCTCCTCCCCTGCTGCTCCTCGATGGTGCACCCCCTCCCACGACGGAGCCCGACGGAAGTGGTTGGTGGGCATCGGCGGCAGGGCGAAGAACCTTGGAGCCCCCCAACCTCGTCCGCCAGCCAGGTTCCTCAGGTGGCCACCCTCACGCCGCCGGGGAAGACGGCGCATGGGGATCCAGGCCGGGGCGCGCGGACTGTCGTGGCCGACGGAGCCCCTAGCCATCGCGCGCGTGGTGCTGGTGGTGCACGCCGGGTCGGGCTTGTGCAGCGGCGATCTGGTGGAGTGCTACCCAGGAGTAACCTGAATTTTTTAAACAGACAGTTGCTCTTTCAGAAAGTTTTCAAAAATAAAATACACAATTATTAACATGTCTTGCCGTCTAATCATGCTATAACAATAACCATATGTAATAGGCGTCTGATTTCAGTTAGCTTCATAATAAGTCCAGTTCCGAGCACTACAAAATAAACCTAGTCCTAGATGAACATATCATCGAACGTATACAGAGTTAAACATCACAATGGGGTTATTTCAAAATACCTTTTCATCCACTCAGGTGCTTCTGTGTTAACACTGTCAGTAGTTTGCGCAGGCCAGTGGGTGATGTCTCTTGCCGCTGTCTCTCGCCGCAGTTCGGCCTACCAGTGCCACCACCGTCAACTTACTGCCCTTGTCCAGAGAAAACATTCCGGTCATCTTGACATCTCAGATTCACTCCATCTGGCATTAAAAACACAAGAGGCACCTAATCTGGGCATTCCAGACTGTCGGCGAACTCCTCACGGAGAGGAAACCTGTAAAAACCAGCCAATGATGGATGGACAGTCATCAAATCGGCTTCCTTATCCCGGATTGCCCACAAATCAGAAAAACAAGGAGACCAGTAGATATTTGCGGAAGACAGAACCACTTACCGTTGGACAGCATCTGGCAGGAGATCAAGGCCACCATCTTCCATCTGCAGAATACTAAAGTTACATAATCAGAAAAACAAGGAGACCAGTATAGAAATCAGAAATGCAGAATACTAAAGTTACATAATCTAAACAGTACAGTTCAAAAAACTGCACAAAGATGACCACAAACTCTTTATTTACAAGGGGAAAAATATCATTCATTATTCCAACCTATAAACTGTGGGGTGAAGCACTGCCTTCTGGGCATAGTAGAAGATCTCGGGCACCTGGGGTTCATAAACATCTGTTTAGTAAACCTACTCGAGCATAGTATCTAGAATTCTAACGCCACAATCAAAATTATCATTAGTACACAATCAAACTATAGAAAATGTAATGTTGGAATATTTTGCGAGGCTGAGCAGCTGCTGGCATCAGCATTTTGAGCATCCTAGTTTTGTTCATTGTGAACAATCAACCATTTGACATAATAAAAGTGTTACCAACATTCCCTTGATATTGAGACAAGGGGAGTCTTTCTCGCCTGGATCTAGCAAAGAGCGGAGCACTCAATGCAGGTCTCGATCTCACGGAACGACTGCATGATGGGCGCCATTGTCTGCTCAAGGCTGTTCTGCTGGTCGTCCCTCAGGTCCAGCTTACACCCCACCACCACCACGACAGGCGCCTTCAACTACGCAATCACAGAAACATTGGACAACACAGATCAATACGGGCAACCCAGGGTAAAATCATCTGTGTACCAAAAGCAGCAGCAACATGAGGGGAGGGGAAGGGCCAAAAACAACAACAGCATGAGGGAAGGGGAGGGGCCAAGAGCACCTTGACCAGCAGCAGCAATGCTAGGTTAGGGTTGGAGCAGGGGGAAGGGCAGCGTCCCGAGCAGGCCATGGCGTGAGCACACTTAGAGGCCGAGGTCGGACGACGGCGCCGGCGGATCTGCGACAAGGTGATGGTGATGGCACGCGCACAGGTTGTCCCACGCCCAGAGGTGGCCGACGGATGAGAAGGGGCGTGAAGCTGGGTGTGCTCCGCGAGCCCTGGTCGCCATGTCCAGGTGAGACGCTCTGGGCGCGGCATGAGGGGGAGGATGAGGGAGGCGGCGCGAGCGGGAGGATGAGGGAGGCGACGCGAGGGGGAGGGCGCGAGCGCGAGCTTTTGGAAGGGGGAGGGGCGCCTCGTGCTACCTCGGCCTCGGTGGAGAGGAGGAGGGTGCCGACGGAGATGGCGCCGTCGTAGGGCAGGAAGGTGGGCGCGGCGAGCGTTCGGAGGGAGAGGAGGTGGCGGCGAGGCAGGAGGAGCGGGGCGCGGGGGAGGAGAGGAGGCGGCGGCGAGTGCGGGAGGAGCGGGGCGCGGGGGAGGAGAGGAGGCGGCGGCGAGTGCGGGAGGGAGGAGCCGGGTAGGTCACCCCACAGCAGCGCCCCCCTTTTATACCCCCTAGGCGAAATGACCGAAATGCCCCGGTGGGGGCACAGCATTTACATTTTGCTGCCATTACCTTAGATCCGACGGCGCAGATTACTCCACCTCTCGATCCAACGGACGAAAATGCATCAAGGGAGAGATCCAACGGCCGAGAAGCTCTGAGCTCTGAGGAGGCTCAGGCATCCCTCCCTCTCATATTTCTAGATTCCCCTTTCCTTCTTATTTTCTTTAATTTCTAAATATCTTTTAAATTCTATGAACATTTTTATTAAAAAATTAACTTCTTGAATACTTTTTGAATTTGTGGTATATGCTTAAAATTTTATGAATATTCTTAAAATTCCTGAATAATTTTCCCAAATTGTATTTTTCTTAGTATGAATGGATGAATGATTTTTTTGCAAAAAAAAAAACATAGCCAGCTGTATGTCAACCTCTAGATAAATGATGGTCTTGAATATTTTTTGTCACTATATGTCTCGCGTGGACCACACGTCCTTTTTACGGGAGCGATGATTTTTTATCTAGGCTGTGGTTTTTATTTTGTTATTTCTCTATGGGTTATGGTTTTCTTTTGCCTTCTGTCATGGAGTGTGGTATTCATTTTATTGGGGTACACGCACTTGAGCGTTTGTTTTTCTTCACTTTGGTTGCAATAGCATGTTAACTTCCAACCACAATTGTGCAATTTGATTGTAACTTCATGGTCCCTGATGTGGCTGCAACTTGGCCGGGAGGGGGTGTCGGCTAGTTGCATATTCATCACTAGACATGCAACTGTACGAGTTGCAACCCGACTGCAACTACATGGCCTGCAACGTAACTACATGCCTGAAGGGGGTTGTCGACCAATTCATGTTCACCATTAGATGTGCAATTGTAATGGTTGCAACTAGACTGCAGTTGCATGGCCCCCAACGCGAACTGGCCCACAGAAGGGGCGGTTTGTCCTCTAGTTGCATGTCCACCACTAGACTTACAACTATAATCATTGTAACCCAACTACAACTAAATGACTCCCAATGCGACTTCAACTAGGGCCAGTTGCAAACCTTATTTGGTGCCTTATGCACGAACGCCAAATACATGGTTGTTTACAACTGGCGCACACCCCCTCACTCCCCACCGTCGCTTACGAACCGACCCATATAGTTCGAGTTTGTTTTTTGAGAAGGCTCGCCGGTTTTGGGAAGCTTCCCAAGTGTTTTTATGTGTTCTTCGTTTTCTGTTTATCTTATTTGTTTTCATTTGTTCTTCCCAAGCCTCGCCGGTTTTGGCCCGTAATATGGACGCACTTCCTTGCGTGCGAAGATGTAGCTGGTGGGTCCCAGCAGTCAGGGGGAGAAAACATTATTTTTCGGGGTAAAAAGGATGTAGTTGCATGCATGCGTCCATGGCATGGTGCGTCCCCACTGTCAGCCTCTCATGTACAGTCATCTTCCGATGACTCTCAGTTGTTGACCACGTTGACCACACCGTGCCGAGCGCACCAAGGCCGGTGGACGACGGCGAGGCCCCAGACTGGAATGACCCGGAGATGGGAAAGACGCGGTAGTGGAGTCGCAGATGGAAAGGAGTGGGAAACTTGACTAGTTCGGGTGCACGGCAGCACTGCCACGGTGCCACCCACGGGAGACAGGAGCAAGAACAGAGGTTGAAGAAAGAGCACGGCTGTTGGATTAACATCCAACGGTCCAGCTGCTAGAATCATTTATTGATTAAGTTGACAAAGCCCTGCGTACACGTCCGCTTAGTAGGCCCACAAGTCGGCCGCCGTCCGACGGGTCCTAGTCACAGCAGGAGGAATAATTTTTCGCATAACAAGGAGGCACTTCCTTCCATGCGAAGATCTGACCGTGGGTCCCAAATGTCGGGAGAGAAAACATTTTTTTCAGCTTAATAAGAAGGAACTTTCATTGCGTGCGACCATGGACCTCATGGGTCCCAGCCGACAGGCTCCCACATACAGTCCTCTTCCAATGACTCTTGTTTGTTGACCACACCGCACCGAGCGCAGCAAGGCGATGGACGACGGCGAGGCCCTGAATGGGAATGACCCGGAGATGGGAAGACGCGGCAGTGGAGTCGTAGATTGAGAGGAGTAGAAGGGTTATAACTGGTTCTGGTACGGCGTGGGGCTGTAGTCGGTGGAGAATAACAGGAGATGTGGAGGGGTGGAGGGATAGCCTGGCCGGCGGTGGGGTAACGCTTCGGAGTGATGCGTGCTAAGCAGAGCCGCTAGCCGCTGGAGGCCAGACCAGGCGGTCCCGACGATGCTGTAGGAAGAAGATGAGAGATTGAAGGTGCATGTCGGCCGTTGGATATAAATCCAATGGCTGTGGATGTCATAATCATTTGTTGACCAAGTTGACAGCGCCCTGCGTAGACTTTGACCTATTGGCCCACATGTCAGCCTGCAAAAATGTGGCATATATTTAACCCATATTTTCTAGAATGTACAGTCCATTTGCTGGGCTAGGTGAACAAATAATTTCGCGCCAATGCGGCCAATTTATATTTTCTAAGAAATCCCAGCCCATTTGCACTTTCTTGAAATACACGAATTAGCTGGGCTCGTTCTATATATAATGTTAGGTTAGAAGGAGCAATTAATATCAAAAAATAAACTGGAGCGACACATTATATATATATATAATAAACAAATTAGCGAGTTATTGCTCAAAATAAAAATGAGCACGTTATTATTACATTGGTCCTTAAAATCTTCGCAAGCTTTTGTACGCAATCACCAGGATTTTCCTTGCCTGTGAGTCAAAAACAATCAGGATTTTCCTTGCCAACTTCTATTAAACATTTACTTTTATAAGTTAATAACACGCGGGATGTTTTTTATAATGTATATATAAGTCTCTATAAAATATACGATAATAGTAATAATATAAATATATATAATGTGGTTAGAAGGGAAAACATAAATTGGACACAACATTATTATTCTTATATATAGATAAATAGAACAGAAATCTGCATTTTATTAAAAAAATACATTGGGCTGCCGATCTTTAAGAAAAAGCCCATACGCCGGTATGGGCCTCAAAAAATAAGTTGAAACCACTATCTCTGTATGCCGTGGGCTACGCATGTTAAAAAACAAAACCTAGGCCTAGCTGATAGTTGTTCGCCCTCTAGAAAAAAATGATACTGGCTAGATCCACGAGCGAACTGGATTAAAGAGGGGGTCGGCGGCGCGACTGAAGAAGCAGATCAGGAGCGATTTTTTTCTTCAGTGGATGGCTCTCGATGGCATTTTTTTACTTGCCTCTGCACCATACAACTTGTATTTTTAGCCTTCCAGTCCATGTCTCTTTATTTCTGACAAAGAAATGAGATGAATTGACAACGTTGATGCTTATACGTGCAAAACCTGTTATCTACGTACTTGTTTCTCTTTCAGGGTGACAACACTGCTGCTAGGAAGAACTGCCACAACGATAATGAGACGAACCAATTGTTTGTCCCTCTAACACATATTTCAGAGGAGAAGGCGACACATATTGAGGGTAGGGATACAACCACGAAGTCACATCTTGATATAGTGTCAAACTTACTTGGTGACACAAGCTCGATGAAGACGCCGCCTGAATCTGTTCGACTTCTTCAGTCTGAAATTCAAGCAGAAATACATGCTTCCGCTCAAATATGACTGGAACTCCAATCTCTATGCAAGATTAACCGTAAGTACAAGACGTTTATTGATGCTATGCAACTTAAGTTGGTGGATATGATCGCCAAAGAAGCGCAGTCTCATCGGGTTGCTAAGTTGCTTGCGCTGCAGCTCTTGACTGTGTTGAAGTGTTGTCGGTTCTGTCTATTATTTTGTCCGCCTGTTAACTTCCACTAGTGGCGACCTGCCCAGTTTATATAATCTGCTGTCTGGTGCCCTTTATTATCACTGGCAGCGAACTTTGATGCCGAGGGGATGTAATATGCTGTAATTTCTTTGTTGTATAGTCTAGGTTTATTCTTGGTCGGTATGTTGTAATTTAGGCCGGAAGGTTCAGTGGATCTCAGTGTTATCGATCTTCAGGCCGACCCATTACTCATATGGGCCAAAACGTGGGCCTATAATCATCTTGGGCCATTAGCAGGTCTAGACCTTATGGTTGTTTCCCGCCTTTAACAGACCGAGTAAAGTTCTGGCCAGCTGGGCCAGAGAATTCAATGGGCTTTTAATAGGCTAAAACCTAGATTGGGCTAGCGTTGAGCCAAAAAATTCACGGGCCAATATAGGCTGAAACTGCTAAAGGCCCATGTTTGGCCCGAATAGGACGAGCAGTTAACAGGCCAAAATATATCTCGGGCCCGTTTGGCCCAATAAAATTATGGGCTTTAAGCAGGCCGGTATCTACGCGGGCCATAGGCCTAAAAGTGTCACATGCCATTATCAGATAGGTTGTAAGCAGGCCGTATTCAACGTGGGCTGTAATTAGGCCCAACTGTTACATGGGCCATTAACAGGCCGGTAGGCCAGTTGGGCTGAAATTTATCCACGAAGACTACGGGCCGTTAAGAGGCCTAAAGTTACTTCGGACAAGAAATAGCCCAGTGTCTGCATGGCCTGTTAAATGGCCTAAAGTTAAACCGGGCCGACAACATCCCAGATGCACCATAAGCCGCTAACAGTCCGAAACTATTATCGGGCCGAACTGGTAAACGGGCATTTAACAGGCTAAAATACAAACTTGTCTTATAATGGGCCCAAAAGAACAGTGGTCTGTTAATGGGCCTGATCTGATATGGGCCGTAATTTGGCCCAAAGCACGGTAGGCTGTGAATGGGTCTGATCTGGTATGGGCCTCAATTTGGCCCAAAAAATGGCAGGCTATTAACGGGCCAGCCCACTAGTGTATGAAAAAACATGGTGGGCCTTTAGCTGGGCTGGCCTTTTCACCGGAATGGGTCTCTGTTCGGCCGTGCCACGTGCCGATGTATCGTAGGTGCCTCCTGTCCAATGAGTGGATGACATCTGTCCCAACGGTGAGCAAACACGTGTTTCCTCCAGCCATTGAGTATTTTACACGTGGAAAATCCCCATTGGTCCGGGCTGTTAACGGGTATCGGATCCAAAACCGGACCCGATAGCTTAACGGCGTCCCGTTATGGTGGATGCCACGTGTCGGTCACCCTTGACGAAAGCATTCTATGACGCATGATTTATCATCATGGAAGTGGACACTTCCGTGATGATAATTTTGGTAATGCCATGGAACACTTCTACGACAGCACATGTATGACTATCTTGATTCTGTCATAAAATCGTCATGGATGTACATGCATGACAGAAAACGTGACCTACTCTGACAAACACGTATCATCACGGAAGTGTATTTTTTTTGTAGTGTCCCCAACACGCAACCGAACCTTGACCCTTTTCCCCAATTGCAAGTCCATAATCCACATGCAAACTGACCCTCGACCCCTTTGGCCTAGTTGTAAGTCCATCATCGACATACAACTAACTCTTGAACCCTTTGTCTAAGTTGCATATCCACCTTCGACACTCAACTTGGCCGACCCCAACTCAGTTGCATGTTCACCATAGACTCCCAACTTGCCTAATCACGATCTAATTGCATGTCCATCTTATACACGCAACTTGCCCGATGACGGTGACATGTACCTAGGTAGGGTCTTAGGCCTAACCTATATGCCCTTCCCAAGGACATCGCATAAGAAGCCAAGGCCTACAAAGTTAAATATAAGATATCGACTGAAATCCTCATGAAGTGCAATCCACTCGACAGACGATTCACTCGGATATCCCAATTCCACTCGACCGTTGTTACTTCACTAGGAAGACAAGAATCCACTTGGAAGACAGAAGGCCTAAGGTCACATGTAGATAGCAACGGTCGTTCATTCACTCCACCACCATAAAGAACATTAAATACGAGCGTTACCAGTAACATTTCGGACTTTACTCCCTCATTGAACCCTTGCGTAATGGAGGGCAACCAGGGGTCGGTGCACTCTATATAAGCCACCCTTACCCTCTGGCACAAGGGTTCACACCCCCTGTAACTTCACACTCCAATCGACAAGCCTCCGAGGCACCGAGACGTAGGGCTGTTACCTCCTCCGCGAGGGGCCTGAACTTGTAAAACTGAGTGTACAACCCTCCTGTAGCTAGGACTCTGCCCTCTTCTACGTATCCCCTCTCTCTACTGTTAGATCCGTTCCCACGACAGTTAGTGCCCACCTTGGGGCAGGCGTCTTAGCGACTTCCGGTGAGGTTGCAATCTTTGATCTTCGTCAACATGGTTTCTGGCGGTGGATTGTCCTTGGGCCGCGAGACTCGGCGCGCTCCCTTTCATCACCAATGATTCGGCCTGGCTTCAGGAGGCCCCCCTTGACGTCTAGGAACACCCCATCCGCGGGGAGGTGCACTTCCGCGCGAGTGCCTGCGGCGTCCTCCTGCAGCAGCTGTCAATTCAGTATCGTTCGACTCCCATAGCGTCTTCGCTTCCCGCAACCCATCACTGCAAGCGATCCGGTCGCTCGCGGCTCCACTGGTGGGTGAAGCACGCGGTGGCCCGTCAGTCGGCCACTCCTCAAATCGCGGCAATTGAGCCTAATGAATCTCTCTATGGGTTGTTCGACCTGTCGACTGGCCATTCGGATACTCTCTCTGAGTGTGAAAGCAATGACCCCGCGGTGGAAGTTCTCATGGTCGGCTCCCAGCATAGCCCGCCGGGATTTCCCCGTGGCGCGGGCTGCAGCGGCGGCCCGGCGCGCGACAACGACGAGTATTATTGTGAAGCTCTCACTGTGGAGCAGAGGGAAGAGTTGTAGTGCAGGCAAGATCAAGCCTTGAAAGCTCTCCAGACCCCCATCGTCGGGGAGACCCCCAAGGCTCGGGCCTTGGAGGCTGCGTGCGTGCGCCTGGAGAATCTTCAACAAGCACTCGACGACCACTCCCGCAGACATATTCCAACTTCCAATCGACGGAAGTGGCAAATGTTTCCGACTGGACCTTAGGATGAGTGTCAGGTATTCCGTACTCCGATCCAGAACATTGCAGCAGCTGCATGTATTGCAGATTAGATCCATCCGTTCTGAGGCTGGTAGAGGCTTATAGTAGATTTACGCACTGCTTAGAGCGGCCAAGAAATAGAACTCAACTGTTTCTCAGTCGCGCAATAGGATTCAGAGTAGGTCGGTTGTGGCGGACACAGTTCAGTCGGCACAAAGCCCAAGATCTCCCCTACGGTGTGAGGATCGTGGTTATCACCAGGACCAGTACCTGGGTCGAGGCCACGGGCAGTTTGACCCTCGATACCACCGTGATGACCGATGTCGAGTGCCTACACCCCTCTGAGGGGTGGATCGTATGTGCCCCGATGGTATGATGATAGGCGCCCATACGCCGACAAGCGGAGGCTCTCAGTCAACCCCCGAGACCCCGGGTTTGATGCAAGGTTAGTACTTGTGCAGGGCCTGGTTGAAAAAGGCAGAGCTAACAGGGATGGTTTGTACAGAGATGAGCCAAGTGGGAACAGAGCGTTCGTCTCTGGACCCGAGTGTTTCAGTAGAGCCATCCATGCTGCTGAGATTCCTCCCAACTTCAGGTTGGCTGCAGGAGTTAGCAAGTTTACTGGCGAGTCAAAGCCAGATACATGGTTAGAGGATTATCGAGTGGCAGTGCAGATCGGTGGGGGCAATGATGTGGTAGCCATGAAGCATCTGCCCCTGATACTTGAGGGCTCGACCAGGGCTTGGTTGAATCAGTTGGCTCCTGCTAGCATTTTCTGTTGGGAAGATTTGGCCCGAGTGTTTATCAAGACATTTGAAGGCACTTGCAAGCGTCCCGCTGGGCTGTCTGAGCTGCAGCATTGTGTACAAAAACCGAATGGAACTTTGAGGGATTACATCCAGCGATGGGCTACCCTTTACCATCTGGTGGAGAATGTTTCAGAGCATCAGGCCATCTATGCTTTCAAGGAAGGTGTGCGGTACAGAGAGCTCACATTGAAATTTGGTCGCTCCGGGGCCATGACTTTGAATCGGATGACTGAA
This sequence comes from Aegilops speltoides, assembly GCA_021437245.1. Classification (NCBI taxonomy): domain Eukaryota; kingdom Viridiplantae; phylum Streptophyta; class Magnoliopsida; order Poales; family Poaceae; genus Aegilops; species Aegilops speltoides. The sequence continues at coordinate 127,202,835 of CM038146.1, forward strand.
ATCACCACTCGGTACATGAATGGTGAGGAAGAGGACCGACTCCGTAATGGTAAAGGGAAGACGGACGACCCTGAGACTGGGGGCGGAAATCCTAGTCGGAAACAGAAATGCAAGGCTGAAACCTCAGGCCAGGCTGTAGCAGCGGTGCTCAATTCATAAGGAAAGTTCAAGGGAAAGCCCAAAGGACCATGGGTACCCAAGAAGATGAAGGATTAGTCAGGCCAGGATGTCCTGGATTTACCATGTCCCATTCACACGAAGAAGGATGAGGAAGGCAACCTGATTGTGCCTAAACACACCACTTGATAGTGTAGATTCCTCATTC
>CM038146.1:127203259-127534962 GCA_021437245.1 Aegilops speltoides
AGCAGTTCCGTGAAGGACAACAGAGGGAGAAAGGCTCTGATAAGGATGAAGATGAAGAAAAGGCAGATGATTACCCAAAAATCAATGCAACTTTGGTGATTTTTGCTGATGTTGAGAGCAAAAGTCGACTGAAAGTCATCAACAGAGAGGTGAACATGGTTGCTCCGACACCTATGACATACCTCAAGTGTTCAAAGACTCCTATCACCTTTGACCAGTCGGATCACCTAGCTCACATTGCTACCCCCGGGCGACAAGTTTTGGTGGTCGACCTAGTCGTTGGAGGCACTCGACTCCGTAAGGTTCTCATGGATGGTGGTAGTCGTTTGAACATTCTGTATGCAGAGACCCTCCAAGGGATGGGCATTCCAATGTCCCAACTTAGTGAGAGCAACATGCAGTTCCACAGTGTCATTCCTGGGAAGAAGGCGAAGTCACTCGGGCAAATTGCTCTTGATGTAGTTTTCGGTGATTCAAAAAAAATTCCGCAAAGAAAAGTTGATGTTCAAAGTGGTAGATTTCCACAGTGCATATCATGCTATTCTAGGCAGGCCGGCATATGCTCATTTCATGGCCCAACCATGTTACGTATATCTCAAGCTAAAGATGCCGGGGCCCAAAGGTGTGATCACGCTCATTGGGAATAGTCAGAGAGCAGAAGAATGCCTCCAGAAGGGGTCCAAGATCGCTGACAAGCAAATGGCAGTGGTTGAACTGGAGGAATACAAGAAGAATGTTGATCTGAGTGATTTGCTCTGTTCGAAGAAGCCTACTTCTGACTCTGCATTTCAGTCGGATGGCAAGATAAAACCAGTTCATATTCACTCGGAAGATCCCTGATACTTCTCCAACGTATCTATAATTTTTGATTGTTCCATGCTATTATATTATCCATCTAGGATGTTTTATATGCATTTATATGCTATTTTATATGATTTTTGGGACTAATAACCTAGAGCCCAATGCCAGTTTTTGTTTTTCCTTGCTTTTGAGTTTTACAGAAACGGAGTACCAAACAGAGTCCAATTGACGTGCCAATTTTTGACGATTTTTTATGGACCAAGAGAAGCCCCCGGAGTAAAAGAGTTGGGCTAGACGATTCCCGAGCCATCCACGAGGGTGGAGTGCGATCCCTACCCCCTGGACGCGCCCCCCTGCCTCGTGGACGACTCAGAGACCCCCTTGACGTGAGACCGACACCAAAAATTCCTATAAACACCCAAACCTCCAGAAAATAACCTAGATCGGGAGTTCCACAGCCGCAAGCCTCTATAGCCACCAAAAACCAATCGGGACCCTGTTCCGGCACCCTACCGGAGGGGGGATCCCTCACCGGTGGCCATCTTCATCATCCCGGCGCTCTCCATAACGAGGAGGGAGTAGTTCACCCTCGGGGCCGAGGGTATGTACCAGTAGCTATGTGTTTGATCTCTCTCTCTCTCTTGTTCTTGATTTGGCACGATCTTGATGTATCGCGAGCTTTGCTATTGTAGTTGGATCTTATGATGTTTCTCCCCCTCTACCTTCTTGTAATGGATTGTGTTTTCCCTTTGAAGTTATCTTATCGGATTTAGTCTTTAAGGATTTGAGAACACTTGATGTATGTCTTGCGTGGGATACCCGTGACAATGGGGTATTCTATTGATTCACTTGATGTACGTTTTGGTGATCAACTTGCATGTTCCATGACCTTGGGAATCTATGCATAGGGGTTGGCACACGTTTTCGTCTTGAATCTCCGGTAGAAACTTTGGGGCACTCTTTGAAGTACTTTGTGTTGGTTGAATAGATGAATCTGAGATTGTGTGATGCATATCATATAATCATACCCACTGATACTTGAGGTGACATTGGAGTATCTAGGTGACATTAGGGTTTTTGTTGATTTGTATCTTAAGGTGTTATTCTAGTATGAACTCTAGGATAGATCGAACGGAAAGAATAGCTTCGTGTTATTTTACTACAGACTCTTGAATAGATCGATCAGAAAAGGATAACTTTGAGGTGGTTTCGTACCCTACAATAATCTCTTCGCTTGTTCTCCGCTATTAGTGACTTTGGAGTCACTCTTTGTTGCATGTTGAGGGATATTTATATGATCCAATTATGTTATTATTGTTGAGAGAACTTGCACAAGTGAAAGTATGAACCCTAGGCCTTGTTTCCTAGTATTGCAATACCGTTTGTGCTCACTTTTATCATTTGTTACCTTGCTGTTTTTATAATTTCAAATTACAAAAACCTATATCTACCATCCATATTGCACTTGTATCACCATCTCTTCACCGAACTAGTGCACCTATACAATTTACCATTGTATTGGGTGTGTTGGGGACACAAGAGATTCTTTGTTATTTGGTTCCAGGATTGTTTGAAAGACCATCTTCATCCTACGCCTCCCATAGATTGATAAACCTTAGGTCATCCACTTGAGGGAAATTTGCTACTGTCCTACAAACCTCTGCACTTGGAGGCCCAACAACGTCTACAAGGAGAAGGTTGCGTAGTAGACATCAAGCTCTTTTCTGGCGCCGTTGCCAGGGAGGTTAGTGCTTGAAGGTATATCTTTAGATCTTGCAATCGAATCTTTTAGTCTCTTATTTTATCACTGATTCTTTCTTCTATTGATTGGTACACAAATTTCTCAGGTTTTCCTAATTTGGTAGGATTTTTGGGGTTCCATAAGTATACGTTTGATACAGATTACTATAGACTGTTCTGTTTTTGACAGATTCTGTTTTCTATGTGTTGTTTGCTTATTTTGATGAATCTATGAGTAGTATCGGAGGGTATGAACCATAGAAAAGTTGGAATACAGTATATATTACTCCAATATGAATTTATAATGAGTTCACAACAGTACCTAAGTGGTGATTTATTTTCTTATACTAACGGAGCTTACGAGTTTTCTGTTGAGTTTTGTGTTGTGAAGTTTTCAAGTTTTGGGTAAAGATTCGATGGACTATGGAATAAGGAGTGGCAAGAGCCTAAGCTTGGGGATGCCCAAGTCACCCCAAGGTCAAATTCAAGGACAACTAAAAGCCTAAGCTTGGGGATGCCCCAGAAGGCATCCTCTCTTTCGTCTTCGTCTATCGGTAACTTTACTTGGAGCTATATTTTTATTCACGACATGATATGTGTTTTGCTTGGAGCGTCTGGTATGATATGAGTCTTTGCTTTTTAGTTTACCACAATCATCCTTGTTGTAAACACATTTTGGGAGAGACACACATGATTCAAAATTTATTAGAATACTCTATGTGCTTCACTTATATCTTTTGAGCTAGACAATCTTGCTCTAGTGCTTCACTTATATATTCTTAGAGCACGGCGGTGGTTTTATTTTGTAGAAATTATTGATCTCTCATGATTCACTTATATTATTTTGAGAGTCTTTTAGAACAGCATGATATTTGCTTTGGTTATAAAATCGGTCCTAATATGATGGGCATCCAAGTTGGGTATAATAAAAACTATCATAGAAAGTGCATTGAATACTATGATAAATTTGATACTTGATAATTGTTTTGAGATATAAAGGTGGTAATGTTAGAGTCATGCTAGTTGGGTAATTATGAAAATGAGAAATACTTGTGTTAAAGTTGGCAAGTCCCGTAGCATGCACGTATGGTGAACGTCGTGTGACAAATTTGAAGCATGGGGTGTTCTTTGATGGCCTTCCTTACGAGTGGAGGTCGGGATCGCGTGATGGTTAACTCCTACCAACCCTTCCCCTAGGAGCATGCGTAGTAGTACTTTGCTTCGAGGGCTAATAAACTTTTGCAATAAGTATATGAGTTCTTTATGACTAATGTGAGTCCATGGATTATACGCACTCTTACCCTTCCACCATTGCTAGCCTCTACGGTACCGTGCATTACCCTTTCTCACCTTGAGAGTTGGTGCAAACTTCGTCGGTGCATCCAAACCCCGTGATACGATACACTCTATCACACATAAACCTCCTTATATCTTCCTCAAAACAGCCACCATACCTATCTATTATGGCATTTCCGTAGCCATTCCGAGATATATTGTCATGCAACTTTCCATTGTTCCGTTTATTATGACACGTTCCATCATTGTCATATTGCTTTTGCATGATCATGTAGTTGATATCGTATTTGTGGCAAAGCCACCTTCATAATTCTTTCATACATGTCGCTCTTGATACATTGCATATCCCGGTACACCGCCGGAGGCATTCATATAGAGTCATATTTTGTTCTAGTATCGAGATGTAATTCATGAGTTGTAAGTAAATAGGAGTGTGATGATCATAATTTTTAGAGCATTGTCCCTAAATAAAAAAAGGCCAAATAAAAAAAAAGAGAAAGGCCCAAAAAAAAGGAAAGGCCCAAAATAAAAAATAAAAAAGGGGACAATGTTACTATCGTTTTCCATGCTTGTGCTTCAAAGTAGCACCATGATCTTCATGATCGAGAGTCTCCTATGTTGCCATTTTCATATACTAGTGGGAATTTTTCATTATAGAACTTGGCTTGTATATTCCAATGATGGGCTTCCTCAAAGTGCCCTAGGTCTTCGTGAGCAAGGAAGTGGGATGCACACCCACTTAGTTTCTTTTGTTGAGCTTTCATAAATTTATAGCTCTAGTGCATCCGTTGGATGGCAATCCCTACTCCTCATATTGACATCAATTGATGGGCATCTCCATAGCCCGTTGATTAGCCTCTTCAACGTGAGACTTTCTCCTTTTTGTCTTCTCCACACAACATCCATCATCATATTCTATTCCACCCATAGTGCTATATCCATGGCTTACGCTCATGTATTGTGTGAGAGTTAAAAAAGTTGAAGCGCGTTAAAAAGTATGATCCAATTGCTTGACTGAAACCGGGGTTGTGCATGATGGGAGTATTTTGTGTGATGAAAATTAATCATAGCCTAACTATATGATTTTGTAGGGATAAGCTTTCTTTGGCTATGTTATTTTGATAAGACATGATTACTTGTTAGTATGCTTGAAGTATTATTACTCTTATGTCAATATTAAACTTTTATCTTGAATCATTTGGATCTGAGCATTCATGCCACAATAAAGAAAATTACATTGAGAAATATGCTAGGTAGCATTCCACATCAAAAATATTGTTTTTTTCATCATTTACCAACTCGAGGACGAGCAGAAATTAAGCTTGGGGATGCTTGATATGTCTCCCACGTATTTATAATTTTTGATTGTTCCATGCTATTATATTATCCATCTAGGATGTTTTATATGCATTTATATGCTATTTTATATGATTTTTGGGACTAACCTATTAACCTAGAGCCCAGTGTCAGTTTCTGTTTTTTCCTTCTATTTGAGTTTTACAGAAAAGGAATAGCAAACGGAGTCCAATTGACGTGCCAATTTTTGACAATTTTTTATGGACCAAAAGAAGCCCCCGGAGTAAAAGAGTTGGGCCAGAAGAGTCCCGAGCCGTCCACGAGGGTGGAGGGCGAGCCCTACCCCCTGGGTGTGCCCCCTGCCTCATGGACGACTTGGAGACCCAATTGACGTGAGACCGACTCCAAAAATTCCTATAAATACCCAAACCTCCAGAAAATAACCTAGATCAGGAGTTCCGCCGCCGCAAGCCTCTGTAGCCACCAAAAACCAATCGGGACCCTGCCGGAGGGGGGATCCCTCACCGGTGGCCATCTTCATCATCCCGGCGCTCTCCATGACGAGGAGGGAGTAGTTCACCCTCAGGGCTGAGGGTATGTACCAGTAGCTATGTGTTTCATCTCTCTCTCTCTCTCTCTCGTGTTCTTGATTTGGCACGATCTTGATGTATCGTGAGCTTTGCTATTATAGTTGGATATTATGATGTTTCTCCCCCTCTGCCTTCTTGTAATGGATTGAGTTTTCCCTTTGAATTTATCTTATCGGATTGAGTCTTTAAGGATTTGAGAACACTTGATGTATGTCTTGCGTGGGATACACGTGGTGACAATGGGGTATTCTATTGATTCATTGATGTATGTTTTGGTGATCAACTTGCGGGTTCCGTGACCTTGGGAATCTATGCATAGGGGTTGGCACACGTTTTCGTCTTGACTCTCCGGTAGAAACTTTGGGGCACTCTTTGATGTACTTTGTGTTGGTTGAATAGATGAATCTGAGATTGTGTGATGCATATCGCATAATCATACCCACGGATACTTGAGGTGACATTGGAGTATCTAGGTGACATCAGGGTTTTGGTTGATTTGTGTCTTAAGGTGTTATTCTAGTACGAACTCTAGGATTGATCGAACGGAAAGAATAGCTTCATGTTATTTTACTACGGACTCTTGAATAGATCGATCATAAAGGATAACTTTGAGGTGGTTTCGTACCCTACAATAATCTCTTCGTTTGTTCTCTGCTATTAGTGACTTTGGAGTCACTCTTTGTTACGTGTTGAGGGATAGTTATATGATCCAATTATGTTATTATTGTTGAGAGAACTTGCACTAGTGAAAGTATGAACCCTAGGCCTTGTTTCCTAGCATTGCAATACCGTTTGTGCTCACTTTTATCATTCGTTACCTTGCTATTTTTATAATTTCAGATTACAAAAACCTATATCTACCATCCATATTGCACTTGTATCACCATCTCTTCGCCGAACTAGTGCACCTATACAATTTACCATTGTATTGGGTGTGTTGGGGACACAAGAGACTCTTTGTTATTTGGTTGCAGGATTGTTTGAGAGAGACCATCTTCATCCTACGCCTCCCATAGATTGATAAACCTTAGGTCATCCACCTGAGGGAAATTTGCTACTATCCTACAAACCTCTGCACTTGGAGGCCTAACAACGTCTACAAGGAAAAGGTTGCGTAGTAGACATCAAGCTCTTTTCTAGCGCCGTTGCCGGGGAGGTTAGTGCTTGAAGGTATATCTTTAGATCTTGCAATCGAATCTTTTAGTTTCTTGTTTTATCACTAGTTTAGTCAATAAAATAAAACTACAAAAGAATGGAATTAAGGTTGCCTCATATGCTTCATCTTTTTAATGTCTTTCGTGAAAATGACGAGAAGGAAAATTGTGCTCAAGTACTAGAAGAAGAATTACATAGAATGCTTGGCATAAAATATGTGAATGATGAGCATGATTGCAATGTTGTTATATGAATTCTTTGAATACTCATGATGCTAATGATATGCAAAGCCACAAGCTTGGGGAGGCTATGCTTGACGAAGATGATATTTTTTGTCCCCCAAGTTTTGATGAGAAGATTTATTATGATGAAAGCATGCCTCCTATTTATGATGATTATTGTGATGACACGTATGCTACAAAGAATAAAGGTAAACATGGAACTTGTCATCATGATTTTAATTTTCAATTGCATTATGCTTCACATGATAGTTATTTTGTTGAGTTTGCTCCCACTACTATTGATGAGAATAAATTTGCTTATGTGGAGAGTAGTAAAATTTCTATGCAAGTAGATCATGAAAATAATACTTTATGTGCTGGTTATATTGTTGAATTCATTCATGATGCTACTAAAAATTATTATGAGGGAGGAATATATGCTTGTAGGAGTTGCAATGATATCAAGTTTCCTCTCTATGTGTTGAAAATCTTGAAGCTATGCTTGTTTTACCTTCCTATGCTAGTTGATTATTGTTCCTATAAGTTGTTTGCTCACAAAATCCCTATGCATAGGAAGTGGGTTAGTCTTAAATATGCTAGTCATATGCTTCATGATACTCCCGTTATGTTTCAATTCTTATCTTTTATGTGAGCATCATTGTCGTCATCATGCCTAGATAGAAAGGCGTTAAAGAAAAGCGCTTGTTGGGAGACAAACCAATATTTACCTTTACTGTTTTTGTTGGTCCACATGATTATGATACTATAGTAATCATGTTTTATAGCTTTTTTTCAATAAAGTGCCAAGTAAGACCTTTAGGATAGCTTACGGTGATAGTTGTGTTGATCCTGCTGAAAATCAGAAACTTTTGCACCCAGTAAATTACTTTTGATAATTCACAGAAGCGTGATTTTGATAAGATTCTTTCTTGTATTGATTGTTACACAAATTTCTCAGGATTTCCTAATTTGGTAGGATTTTTGGGGTTCCACAAGTATACGTTTGATACAGATTACTACAGACTGTTCTGTTTTTTGACAGATTCTGTTTTTTATGTGTTGTTTGCTTAGTTTGATGAATATATGAGTAGTATCGGAGGGTATGAACCATAGAAAAGTTGGAATATAGTAGATATTACACCAATATGAATTTATAATGAGTTCACAACAGTACCTAAGTGGTGATTTATTTTCTTATACTAACGGAGCTTACGAGTTTTCTGCTGAGTTTTGTGTTGTGAAGTTTTCAAGTTTTGGGTAAAGATTCGATGGACTATGGAATAAGGAGTGGAAAGAGACTAATTTTTGGGATGCCCAAGTCACCCCAAGGTAAAATTCAAGGACAACCAAAATCCTAAGCTTGGGGATGCCCCGGAAGGCTCCTCTCTTTCGTCTTCGTCTATCGGTAACTTTACTTGGAGCTATATTTTTATTCACCACATGATATGTGTTTTGCTTGGAGCGTATTGTATGATATGAGTCTTTGCTTTTTAGTTTAACACAATCATCCTTGTTGTACACACCTTTTAGGAGAGACACACATGATTCGGAATTTATTAGAATACTCTATGTGCTTCACTTTTATCTTTTGAGCTAGACAATCTTGCTCTAGTGCTTCACTTATATATTTTTAGAGCACGGCGGTGGTTTTATTTTGTAGAAATTATTGATCTCTCATGATTCACTTATATTATTTTGAGAGTCTTTTAGAACAACATGGTATTTGCTTTGGTTATAAAATCGGTCCTAATATGATGGGCATCCAAGTTGGGTATAATAAAAACTGTCATAGAAAGTGCATTGAATACTATGATAAATTTGATACTTGATAATAGTTTTGAGATATAAAGGTGGTAATGTTAGAGTCATGCTAGTTGGGGAATTATGAAATTGAGAAATACTTGTGTTAAATTTGGCAAGTCCTGTAGCATGCACGTATGGTGAATGTCGTGTGACAAATTTGAAGCATGGGGTGTTCTTTTATTGCCTTCCTTATGAGTGGAGGTCGGGATCGCGCGATGGTTAACTCCTACCAAACCTTCCCCTAGGAGCATGCGTAGTGGTACTTTGCTTCGAGGGCTAATAAACTTTCGCAATAAGTATATGAGTTCTTTATGACGAATGTGAGTCCATGGATTATACGCACTCTTACCCTTCCATCATTGCTAGCCTCTACGGTACCGTGCATTGCCCTTTCTCACCTTGAGAGTTGGTGCAAAATTCGCCGGTGCATCCAAACCCCGTGATACGATACGCTCTATCACACATAAACCTCCTTATATCTTCCTCAAAACAGCCACCATACCTACCTATTATGGCATTTCCATAGCCATTCCGAGATATATTGCCATGCAACTTTCCACCGTTCCGTTTATTATGACATGTTCCATCATTGTCATATTGCTTTTGCATGATCATGTAGTTGACATCGTGTTTGTGGCAAAGCCACCTTCATAATTCTTTCATACATGTCCCTCTTGATTCATTGCATATCCCGGTACACCACCGAAGGCATTCATATAGAGTCATATTTTGTTCTAGTATCGAGTTGTAATTCATGAGTTGTAAGTAAATAGGAGTGTGATGATCATCATTTTTAGAGCATTGTCCCTAAATAAAAAAAATAAAGGCAAAATAAAAAAGGAATGGCCAAAAAAAAGAGAAAGTCCAAATCCAAAGAAAGGAAAGGCCCAAAATAAATAATAAAAAAGGGGACAATGTTACTATCTTTTTCCACACTTGTGCTTCAAAGTAGCACCATGATCTTCATGATAGAGAGTCTCCTATGTTGTCACTTTCATATACTAGTGGGAATTTTTCATTATAGAACTTGGCTTGTATATTCCAACGATGGGCTTCCTCAAAGTTCCCTAGGTTTTCATGAGCAAGCAAGTTGGATGCGCACCCACTTAGTTTCCTTTATTGAGCTTTCATACATTTATAGCTCTGGTGCATCCATTGCATGGCAATCCCTACTCCTCATATTGACATCAATTGATGGGCATCTCCATAGCCCGTTGATTAGCCTCGTCAACGTGAGACTTTCTCCGTTTTATCTTCTCCACACAACCTCCATCATCATATTCTATTCCACCCATAGTGCTATATCCATGGCTTATGCTCATGTATTGTGTGAGAGTTAAAAAAGATGAAGCGCGTTAAAAAGTATGAACCAATTGCTTGGCTAAAACCGGGGTTGTGCATGATGGGAGTATTTTGTGTGACAAAAATGAAGCATAGCCTAATGATAACCCACAAGTATAGGGGATCACAACAGTTTTCGAGGGTAGAGTATTCAACCCAAATTTGTTGATTCGACACAAGGGGAGCCAAAGAATATTCTCAAGTATTAGCAGCTGAGTTGTCAATTCAACCACACCTGGAAACTTAGTATCTGCAGACAAAGTGGTTAGTAGCAAAGTAATATGATACTTGGTGGTAACAATAACAAAGTAAAGACAACAAAAGTAATGATTTTGGTATTTTGTAGTGATTGTAACAAAGAGTAACGGAAAAGTAAATAAGCGTAAACCAAATATATGGACAACTCGTGAGGCACCGTATTAGCGATGGATAATTATGCGGATGTGGTTCATCATGTAACATCATAACATAGGGTGACATGAACTAGCTCCAATTCATCAATGTAATGTAGGCATGTATTTCAGTATATAGTCATACGTGCTTATGGAAAAGAACTTGCATGCCATCTTTTGTCCTACCCTCCCGTGGCAGCGGGGTCCTAATGGAAACTAAGGGATATTAAGGCCTCCTTTTAATAGAGAACCGGAACAAAGCATTAGCACATAGTGAATACATGAACTCCTCAAACTATGGTCATCACCGGGAGTGGTCCCGATTATTGTCACTTCGGGGTTGCCGGATCATAACACATAGTAGGTGACTATAGACTTGCAAGATAGGATCTAGAACACAAGTATATTCATGAAAACGTAATAGGTTCAGATCTGAAATCATGGCACTCGGGCCCTAGTGACAAGCATTAAGCATAGCAAAGTCATAGCAACATCAATCTCAGAACATAATGGATACTAGGGATCAAACCCTAACAAAACTAACTCGATTACATGATAAATATCATCCAACCCATCACTGTCCAGCAAGCCTACGATGCAATTACTCACGCACGGTAGTAAGCATCATGAAATTGGTCATGGAGGATGGTTGATGATGACAATGGCGATGAATCCCCCTCTCCGGAGCCCCGAACGGACTCCAGATCAGCCCTCCCGAGAGAGATTAGGGCTTGGCGACGGCTCCGTATCGTAAAACGCGATGAAACTTTCTCTTTGATTTTTTTCTCCCCGAAAGCCAATATATGGAGTTGGAGTTGGCGTCGGAGGGCCACCAGGGGGCCCACGAGGTAGGGGGGCGTGCCCAGGGGGGAGGGGCGCGCCCCCACCCTCGTGAACAGGGTGTGGGCCCCCTGGCCTTCATCTTTGGCGAGGATTTTTTATCATTTATTCTAAGATATTCCGTGGAGTTTCAGGTCATTCCGAGAACTTTTGTTTTCTGCACATAAAACAACACCATGGCAATTCTGCTAAAAACAACGTTAGTCCGGGTTAGTTCCATTCAAATCATACAAGTTAGTGTCCAAAAGAAGGGCAAAAGTGTTTGGAAAAGTAGATACGACGGAGACGTATCAACTGCCCCAAGCTTAAACCCTTGCTTGTCCTCAAGCAATTCAGTTGACAAACTGAAAGAGAAAAAGAAAATCTTTTACAAACTCTGTTTGCTCTTGTTGTTGTAAACATGAAAAGCCAGCATTCAAGTTTCAGCAATTATTATGAACTAACCATACTCACAATAACACGTAGGTCTCACAATTACTCATATCAATAGCATAATCAGCTAGCGAGCCATAATAATAAAACTCGGATGACATCACTTTCTCAAAATAATCATAACATGATATAACAAAATGGTATCTTGCTAGCCCTTTCTGAGACTGCAAAACATAAATGCAGAGCACCTTTAAAGATCAAGGACGGACTAAACATTGTAATTCATGGTAAAAGAAATCCAGTCAAGTCATACCCAATATAAACCAATAATAATGAATGCAAGCGACGATTGTGCTCTCCAATGGTGCTTTTTAATAAGAAGGGTGATGACTCAACATAAAAGTAAATAGATAGGCCCTTCGCAGAGGGAAGCGAGGATTTGTAGAGGTGCGAGCTCGGTTTTGAAATAGAGATAAATTATATTTTGAGCGGCATACTTTCATTGTCAACATAACAACTAAAAGACGCGATATCTTCCATGCTAAGCAGTTATAGGCGGTTCCCAAACAGAATGGTAAAGTTTATACTCCCCTTCCTCCACAAGCATCAATCCATGGCTTGCTCGAAACAACGAGTGCCTCCAACATTTAACGGGTCCCAAGGGGAGTTTTGTTTGCAGTTATTTTGATTTAGTTTGCATAAAGCATGGGACTGGGCATCCCGAATACCAGCCATTTTCTCGTGAATGAGGAGCGAAGTCCACTCCTCTTGAGAATAACCTGCCTAACAGGGAAGATAAGGGCAGCTTTAGTTGACATATGAGCTATTCGAGCATGCAAAACAGAATGTTTATTTGAAGGTTTAGAGTTTGGCACATACAAATTTACTTGGAATGGCAGGTAAATACTACATATAGGAAGGTATAGTAGACTCATATGGAACGACTTTGGGGTTTAAGGAGTTTGGATGCACAAGCAGTATTCCGCTTAATGCAGTGAAGGCTAGCAAAAGACCGAAGCGACCAAGCGAGAGAGCGACAACAGTCGTAAACATGCATTAAAATTAATTCACACCAAGTACAAGCATGAGTAGGATATAATCCACCATGAACATAAATATCATGAAGGCTATGTTGATTGGATTCAACTACATGCATGAACATGTGCCAAGTCGAGTCACTCAATGCATTTAAAGGAGGATACCACCCCATCATACCATATCATAATCATTCTAATAGCATGTTGGCACGCAAGGTAAACCATTATAACTCATAGCTAATCAAGCATGGCACAAGCAACTATAATCTCTAAATGTCATTGCAAATATGTTTACTTCATAATAGCTGAATCAAGAATGATGAATCATCATATTTACAAAAACAAAAGAGGTCGAGTTCATACCAGCTTTTCTCTTCCCAATAAGTCCATCATATATCATCATTATTGCCTTTCACTTGCACGACCGAACGGTGTGTATAATAATAAGAGTGCACGTGCATTGGACTAAGCTGGAATCTGCAAGCATTCAACTCAAGAGAGAAGACAAGTAATATGGGCTCTAGGTTTAAATAATCAATCATGCATATAAGAGCCACTAAGCATTTTCAATATGGTCTTCTCGACCCCCAAAGAAAGAAAAAGAAATAAAAACTATTTACACGGGAAAGCTCCCAACAAGTAAAAGAAGAACGGGAAATATTTTTGGGTTTTCTTTTTAATTCTACTACAAGCATGGAAAGTAGACTAACTTTTTTTTGGTTTTTCTTAAAGTTTATCAAACACACAAGAAGAAAGCTAGAAAAAGAAATTTAAACTAACATGGATATTACAATGAAAAAGTATGAGCACCGACATCTAGCAATGAGTGTGTGTGAACATGAATGTAATGTCGGTGAGAAATACGTACTCCCCCAAGCTTAGGCTTTTGGCCTAAGTTGGTCTATTGCCAGGGATGGCCTGGTGGATATCCGTAGGTGAAGTCAGAGGTCGTCTTGCGATGCAGAAGACTCATTTGCCCATCTGGCGGCCTCCTCTGGATCCCAAGAATAAACAGATAGTCGTGGAGGCTCATCTTGTGGCTGCGGCTCCGGGGCCGGTGCAGGATTCCGATAGGCTTGAACAACCGACCACGGAACAATGTGAGGCTCTGCATACAAGTTAAACAAAGAAGGATCAGGCAGAGTAATAGTCTCAGGGTGATGTTTATCAAAGTATAACTTATATTTAAGCTCCCCATCGCGACTCTTAACAAGAAATCATGCGCTATCATACTCTTGTAATCTAAATAAGCACGGGGCAGCACTGTTTCTTCTTTCTCCGGATGCCTAATAGGTATTTCAAAATGTTCAGCTAGGCGCGAAGCATAAATGCCTCCAAAGATGGGGCCCTTAGTACGGTTCAGACTTAACCGTCTAGCAACAATTCCACCTATACTAACAGAGTTATTGCGGTATAAACCATGGAGCAAAATATCAAGAATACTAAGGTTCCCACAATTGCCGCGTCCAATCAAGCAACGACTAGCGAAAAAGGCAAAGTAAAGTAAAACTGGAAAATGTATGCTAGTGATTCTTGCATCAGAAACCTTCCTGGTTTCTCCTACCGTGATGGTGTTAATAAAAGCTTCTACTTCGTTATGGTGGGGTTCATCTAAGATGCCCTCAAAGGGTATTCTGCAAACCTCGCAGAATTCAGCTAATGTCATCTCTTTAACAACGTCATATAAATGAAACTCTACTGTTGGAGGTGATTTCTTAGGGAAAAAGTAGAAGTTTTGCACAAAAGTATTTGTGAGTAAGAATCTTGATGGCGTTGGTCGTGGAGGAAGTCGGTGAGGCCGGCGTTCTCAATCAATAAATAGAAATCTTCATGAATCCCAGCTCTCCTCAAGAAGTCATTGGAAGGCCATTCACACGGCCGGACCTCCGCAGTGCGAGGTAAATTAAATTTGGGCTTCCCCTCTTCTTCCTTTTGTTTTTCCTTAGAGCTTCGGCTCGACGAGCCCCTCAAAAGTCTCTTCATTATTTCTGAAACAATCTGAAATTTTTAGTAACCTCAAATAAAAGTGAACCAACTTCAATAAAATTGATAGCGACAACTCCCACAAGTGCCTAGGGCCTATATCAAGCATTAGAACTACTTGGAACCATATAATTTTGACATGCAAGCTCAAGAACATGGTCACCTATGCAGCACAAATTTGCAATGAATAAAGCACTAGAACAAAGACTAATTGGACCAATTGAGGAGTCACATACCAAGGAACAATCTCCCCAAGCAGTTTTGCAAGAGGTGCTTTGAGCAAGGAGATCGAAAATCACAACAACGGGGGCTGGAACTCGTGCTTGAGTTGGTTTTTCGTGTTTGTGTGAGGCAGAGGAAGAAGATGAGTGCAGGAATAAGTGGAGGAGGGCCACCGTGGGCCCACGAGGCAGGGGGCGCGCCCAGGGGGGTAGGGCGCGCCCTCCACCCTCGTGGCCAGGTGGCAGCTCCCCCCGTGGTAAGTTTTGCACAGTAAATCCTCAAATATTCCTGAAAAAATCATATTAAATTGGCATGGCATTCTGAGGACTTTTATTTTCGGGATACTTTTATATTGCACGGATAAGTCAGGAGACAGACAAAAAATACTATTTCACTTTATTTCTACTAAATAACAGAAAATATAAAGAGTGTACAGAAGGTTGTGCTTCTAGTTTCATCCATCTCGTGATCATCAAAATGAACCCACTAACAAGGTTGATCAAGTCTTGTTAACAAACTCATTCCGAATAATCACGAAACCAGAGAAATTTCGAATAGCACTAAGTTACCTCAACGGGGATATGAAAATCCCTAACAATAAGAATATCATACTTTTTCTTGACAGTAGGGAGAGGAAATTCAAAACCTCCAAATATAATCGATGGGGTTTTTCCAATAGAGTTGATGCTATAAACTTGAGGTTGTTTCTTCAGAAAGTGTACCGTATGCTCATTACCATTAACATGAAAAGTGACATTGCCTTTGGTGCAATCAATAACAGCCCCTGTAGTATTAAGGAAAGGTCTTCCAAGAATAATAGACATACTATCATCCTTGGGAATATCAAGAATAACAAAGTCCGTTAAAATAGTAACGTTCGCAACTACAACAGGCACATCCTCACAAATACCGACAGGTATAGCAGTTGATTTATCAGCCATTTGCAAAGATATTTCAGTAGGTGTCAACTTATTCAAGTCAAGTCTACGATATAAAGAGAGAGGCATAACAACGACACGGCTCCAAGATCACATAAAGCGCTTTTAACATAATTTCTTTTAATGGAGCATGGTATAGTAGGTACTCCTGGATCTCCAAGTTTCTTTGGTATACCACCCTTAAAAGTATAATTAGCAAGCATGGTGGAAATTTCAGCTTCGGTATCTTTCTTTTATTAGTAATGATATCCTTCATGTACTTAGCATAAGGATTTGTTTTGAGCACATCGCTTAATCGCATACATAAAAGATGGGTCTAATCATTTCAAAGAAAGCGCTCAAAATCCTCATCATCCTTTTCCTTGGATGGTTTGGAGGAAAAGGCATGGGTTTCTGAACCCATGGTTCCCTTTCTTTACCATGTTTCCTAGCAACAAAGTCTCTTTTATCATAACGTTGATCCTTTGATTGTGGGTTATCAAGATCAACAATGAGTTCAACTTCTACATCATTATCATTACTAGGTTGAGCATCAACATGAACATTATCATTAACATTATCAATAGGTTCATGTTCATCACCTGATTGTGTTTCAGCATCAGACATAGAGATATCATTTGGATTATTAGGTGGTTCAGCAATAGGTTCACTAGAAGTTTGCACAGTCCTATCATTTTTCTTTTTCTTCCTCTTAGAAGAACTAGGCATATCAATATTATTTCTCTGAGAATCTTGCTCAATTCTCTTAGGGTGGCCTTCAGGATAGAAAGGTTCCTGAGTCATTCTACCAGTTCTAGTGGCCACTCTAACAGCATAATCATTTTTCTTACTATTCATTTCATCAAGCACTTCTTTCTGAGCTTTAAGTACTTGTTCTACTTGAGTGGTAACCATAGAAGCATGTTTGCTAACAAGTTTAAGTTCACCTCTAATATCAGCCATATAATCACTCAAGCGTTTAATCATAAAGGAATTCTGTTTTAATTGTCTACCAAAATAAGCATTAAAGTCATCTTGTTTAAACATAAAGTCATCAAATTCATCCAAGCACTGACTAGCAATTTTAGTAGGAGGGACTTCAGCTTTATCATATCTATAGAGAGAATTTACCTTTACTACCTGTGTCGGGATATCGGGAGGTTCTTCATTAAATAAGTAATTGAGATCATATACTTCTTCAATGGGCGGTAAATTAAGACCATGTATTTCTTCAATAGGAGGTAAATTCTTAACATCTTCAGCTTTAATACCTTTTTCTTTCATAGATTTCTTTGCCTCTTGCATATCTTTGGGACTGAGAAATAGAACACCTCTCTTCCTCGGAGTTGGTTTAGGAATAGGCTCAATAATTGGCTCAGGAACTGGCTCAGGAGTTGGCACAGGAGTTGGCTCAGGAGGTGCCCAATTATTTTCATTTGCCAACATATTATTCAATAAAATTTCAGCGTCATCCGGTTTTCTTTCCCTGAAAAGAGAACCAGCACAACTATCCAGGTAATCTCTGGAAGCATCAGTTAGTCCATTATAAAAGATATCAAATATTTCAGGTTTCTTAAGAGGATGATCAGGCAAAGCATTAAGTAACTTGAGAAGCCTCCCCCAAGCTTGTGGGAGACTCTCTTCTTCAATTTGCACAAAATTGTATATTTCCCTCAAAGCAGCTTGTTTCTTATGAGTAGGGAAATATTTAGCAGAGAAGTAATAAATCATATCTTGGGGACTTTGCACACAACCAGGATCAAGAGAATTAAACCATTTCTTAGCATCACCCTTTAATGAGAACGGAAATATTTTGAGTAAATAAAGGTGGCACAATCTCAAATTATTAGTAAACAGGGCAGCTATATCATCTAACCTACGAAGATGTGCCACAACAGTTTCAGATTCATAGCCATAAAAAGGATCCGATTCAACCAAAGTAATTATATCTGGATCGACAGAAATATCATAATAACCATGATCAGGAACACAGATAGGTGAAGTAGCAAAAGCAGGGTCGGGTCTCATCCTACCTCTAAAAGATTCTTTACTCCACTTAATTAGCAACCTCTTACATTCAAGACTATCCTGGCAAGCAACAACAACTTCAAAAGATTCGGCATTAAAAAGATAACCCTCGGGAATAGAAGGCATAGGTTCATCATCACTCATATCATCGTGTTTAGGTTCAATAATTTCTCTTTCTCTAGACCTAGCAATTTGCTCATCAAGATATTCACCAAGTGGCACAGTAGTATCAAGCATAGAAGTAGTTTCATCATAAGTATCATGCATAGCAGAAGTGGCATCATCAATAACATGACATATCGTAATCAATAGCGATAGTAGGTTTAGGTGTCGCAAACTTAATCATAACAGAAGGAGAATCTAGTGCAAGGCTAGATGGCAATCCCTTACCTCCCCTCATAGTTGAGGGCAAAATAGTAGTTCGATCATCTTTCAAATTCTTCATAGTGTCCAGCAGATATAAATCCCAAGTAACTCAAAGAATAGAGCTATGCTCCCCGGCAACGGCGCCAGAAAAAGGTCTTGATAACCCACAAGTATAGGGGATCGCAACAGTTTTCGAGAGTAGAGTATTCAACCCAAATTTGTTGATTCGACACAAGGGGAGCCAAAGAATATTCTCAAGTATTAGAAGCTGAGTTGTCAATTCAACCACACCTGGAAACTTAGTACTGCAGCAAAGTGTTTAGTAGCAAAGTAATATGATAGTAGTGGTAACGGTAACAAAGTAAAGACAGCGAACGTAATGATTTTGGTATTTTTGTAGTGATTGTAACAGTAGCAACGGAAAAGTAAATAAGCGTAAACTAGTATATGGAAAACTCGTAGGCACCGTATTAGCGATGGATAATTATGCTGGATGTGGTTCATCATGTAACAATCATAACATAGGGTGACACAGAACTAGCTCCAGTTCATCAATGTAATGTAGGCATGTATTCCGTATATAGTCATACGTGCTTATGGAAAAGAACTTGCATGACATCTTTTGTCCTACCCTCCCGTGGCAGCGGGGTCCTAATGGAAACTAAGGGATATTAAGGCCTCCTTTCAATAGAGAACCGGAACAAAGCATTAGCACATAGTGAATACATGAACTCCTCAAACTATGGTCATCACCGGGAGTGGGCCCGATTATTGTCACTTCGGGGTTGCCGGATCATAACACATAGTAGGTGACTATAGACTTGCAAGATAGGATCTAGAACACACGTATATTCATGAAAACATAATAGGTTCAGATCTGAAATCATGGCACTCGGGCCCTAGTGACAAGCATTAAGCATAGCAAAGTCATAGCAACATCAATCTCAGAACATAATGGATATTAGGGATCAAACCCTAACAAAACTAACTCGATTACATGATAAATCTCATCCAACCCATCACCGTCCAGCAAGCCTACGATGCAATTACTCACGCACGGCGGTGAGCATCATGAAATTGGTGATGGAGGATGGTTGATGATGACGACAGCGATGAATCCCCCTCTCCGGAGCCCCAAACGGACTCCAGATCAGCCCTCCTGAGAGAGATCAGGGCTTGGCGACGGCTCCGTATCGTAAAACGCGATGAAACTTTCTCTTTGATTTTTTTCTACCCGAAAGCCAATATATGGAGTTGGAGTTGGCGTCGGAGGGCCACCAGGGGGCCCACGAGGTAGAAGCGCGCCCGGGGGGGGCCCCCACCTCGTGAACAGGGTGTGAGCCCCCTGGCCTTCATCTTTGGTGAGGATTTTTTATTATTTATTCTAAGATATTCCGTGGAGTTTCAGGTCATTCCAAGAACTTTTGTTTTCTGCACATAAAACAACACCATGGCAATTTTGCTGAAAACAACGTCAGTCCGGGTTAGTTCCATTCAAATCATACAAGTTAGAGTCCAAAACAAGGGCAAAAGTGTTTGGAAAAGTACATATGACGGAGACGTATCACCTAACTATATGATTTTGTAGGGATAAGCTTTCTTTGGCTATGTTATTTTGATAAGACATGATTACTTGTTAGTATGCTTGAAGTATTATTACTCTTATGTCAATATTAAACTTTTATCTTCAATCATTTGGATCTGAACATTCATGCCACAATAAAGAAAATTACATTGAGAAATATGCTAGGTAGCATTCCACATCAAAAATTCTGTTTTTATCATTTACCTACTCGAGGACAAGCAGGAATTAAGCTTGGGGATGCTTGATACGTCTCCAACGTATCTATAATTTTTGATTGTTCCACGCTATTATATTATCCATCTAGGATGTTTTATATGCATTTATATGCTATTTTATATGATTTTTGGGACTAACCTATTAACCTAGAGCCCAGTGCCAGTTTATGTTTTTCCTTGTTTTTGAGTTTTACAGAAAAGGAATACTAAACGGAGTCCAATTGACGTGCCAATTTTTGACGATTTTTTATGGACCAAAAGAAGCCCCCGGAGTAAAATTTTGGGCCAGAAGAGTCCCGAGCCATCCACGAGGGTGGAGGGCGAGCCCTACACCCCTGGGCACGCCCCCCTGCCTCGTGGACGACTCGGAGACCCCCTTGACGTGAGAACGACGCCAAAAATTCCTATAAATACCCAAACCTCCAGAAAATAACCTAGATCGGGAGTTCCGCCGCCGCAAGCCTCTATAGCCACCAAAAACCAATCGGGACCCTGTTCCCGCACCCTGCCGGAGGGGGGATCCCTCAACGGTGGCCATCTTCATCATCCCGGCGCTCTCCATGACGAGGAGGGAGTAGTTCACCCTCGGGGCTGAGGGTATGTACGAGTAGCTATGTGTGTTCTCTCTCTCTCTCTCTCTCTCTCGTGTTCTTGATTTGGCATGATCTTGATGTATCACGAGCTTTGCTATTATAGTTGGATCTTATGATGTTTCTCCCCCTCTACCTTCTTGTAATGGATTGTGTTTTCCCTTTGAAGTTATCTTATCGGATTGAGTCTTTAAGGATTTGAGAACACTTGATGTATGTCTTGCATGGGATACCCGTGGTGACAATGGGGTATTCTATTGATTCACTTGATGTATGTTTTGGTGATCAACTTGCGGGTTCCGTGACCTTGGGAATCTATGCATAGGGGTTCGCACACGTTTTCGTCTTGACTCTCCGGTAGAAACTTTGGGGCACTCTTTGAAGTACTTTGTGTTGGTTGAATAGATGAATCTGAGATTGTGTGATGCATTTCGTATAATCATACCCACGGATACTTGAGGTGACATTGGAGTATCTAGGTGACATCATGGTTTTGGTTGATTTGTGTCTTAAGGTGTTATTCTAGTACGAACTCTAGGATTGATCGAACGGAAAGAATAGCTTCGTGTTATTTTACTACGGACTCTTGAATAGATTGATCAAAAAGGATAACTTCGAGGTGGTTTTGTACCCTACAATAATCTCTTCGTTTGTTCTCTGCTATTAGTGACTTTGGAGTCACTCTTTGTTGCATGTTGAGGGATAGTTATATGATCCAATTATGTTATTATTATTGAGAGAACTTGCACTAGTGAAAGTATGAACCCTAGGCCTTGTTTCCTAGCATTGCAATACCATTGTGCTCACTTTTATCATTTGTTACCTTACTATTTTTATAATTTCAGATTACAAAAACCTATATCTACCATCCATATTGCACTTGTATCACCATCTCTTCGCTGAACTAGTGCACCTATACAATTTACCATTGTATTGGGTGTGTTGGGGACACAAGAGACTCTTTGTTATTTGGTTGCAGGGTTGTTTGAGAGAGACCATCTTCATCCTACGCCTCCCACGGATTGATAAACCTTAGGTCATCCACTTGAGGGAAATTTGCTACTGTCCTACAAACCTCTGCACTTGGAGGCCCAACATCATCTTGTAGCGACTCGACCCAAATGGATCGAATTCTCTGTGCTTAAGTGTCATCCCTGGATTGGTATGCTGACACACACAGTACTCGAGGAATTATAACAGAGTTCAATCACACACTTTATTACATCGAGATCCTCAAAAGAGTATTTATTACAACAATATGGCCAAAGGCCATCTAAAATAAAATAACTGCGGAAGCATCGAAGGTAAATGAGTCCATCCATATTTGCTACTATCCTACAAACCTCTGCACTTGAAGGCCCAACATCATCTTGTAGCGACCCGACCCAAATGGATCGAAGTCTCTGTGCTTAAGTGTCATCCCTTGGATCGGTATGCTGACACACACAGTACTCGAGGAATTATAACAGATTTCAATCACACACTTTATTACATCGAGATACTCAAAAGAGTATTTATTACAATAATATGGCCAAAGGCCATCTAGAATAAAATAACTACAGAAGCATCGAAGGTATATGAGTCCAACCAACTCCACAGCAAACTGAGTGCAGAACAGCGACCTATCGCACCTTTAATCCTCGTCAGAAAAGTCTGCAACATGAGACGTTGCAGCCGTGTAGGTCAGCACATGGAATATGCTGGCAATTTCACACCATAGAATAATAATGAACAAAAAACTATCTCTATATGCAAATTTAGCTGGTGGAGGCTCTAAGTTTAATTTTTGCATAAAGCCAATTTTACCCTACAACAAAGGAATAAAATTTTATTTACTACTAAATTAAAATGCCATTATTGAGAAGGTTCCTCCAATTCAATCCCAAAATTCCCAAATTATTAGAAACCCAAAAATTTCATTAAATAGAGTGATGAGATCAACCAATAATTCACTTCTAGATACTCAGATTGTCCATAACCGGGGACACGGCTAATCATGATTAGTTTGTACACTCTGCAGAGGTTTGCGCACTTTTCCCCACAAGACTCGACCACCTCCATGATCGGAAAATCGAGACATAGCCTTTCATAAGTGTTTCCCCTTAACCCTGGATAGACCGGTACACCTACTTTCCCCTACATCAGCTAGTCTACCATGGAAAGAGGTCACACAACTTACTCAACTATGCCAGAGCCCATAATGGCTTGTGGCTGCACACGAAAGTTTCTAGGCATGAAATATCTTATGATCCCTTTGAGCCTGGGTGGCGGACCTAGGGTAATCACACGGGTACTCCGGGATTCCCCTTGGACAAGCACTGGTTACTCCAGGTGCCCCAAACAATCCACCCAGATGTGTATTAAAGTTTCCACCTTATGTTGTCCCAAAATTATTATCTCTCACAACTTGCATGGATCACACATACCAATCCCCGTCTACGAGCATGGCTAAGCAATATATGATATAACGAATTTTCCTGGGGTGATCAAAAGGTCATAGGTTCCTACCACATGTACTACATAGCATAACCACATGTTCCAAATCCTACTCATGCAGTCTTTGAGGGTGAAACTAATGCATAGTAAAAACTGGGTATTGAAAATTATGCTCAAAGTATGAACTTGCCTTGCTGACGTTCATTGAACTGTAAAGATTCGTAGTAGCAAGCCTCGCACTCCGGATGATCTAGTGTAGCATGTAATGACACTCATAAGCAATCAAGCAAAAAGAATAAAAAATAAAACGAATAAAAGACTTCGGAAAACTCCAAAACATCCAAATAAAGTTTTTGTACAGAACGTAATTTTTACAGCAACAAAAATAAATGGTTTTGGTTTTAACAGAAAGTACATGTCACTAGCTTCGATTTGCAAAAAGAATCACCTAAAACGGAGTTACGAAACTCGAGTTACGGCCTAACAAAGTTTGAATATAGATCTGTTTGAATTCAAAAATTTAACATTTTCAAAAATATTTTTGGTTTGGTTCTGTGGATAGAGGATATTTTTATGAACTACTCCCTCCGTTCCTAAATATTTGTCTTTCTAGGCATTTTAAATGGACACAACGTACAAATGTATGTAGACATATTCTAGAGTATAGATTCACTCATTTTGCTCCGTATGTAGTCACTTGTTGAAATCTCTAGAAAGACAAATATTTAGGAACGGAGGAAGTAGTAGGAAAAAGAATCAACTAAATCGGATCTATAGATTAAAAGATATACTAGAAACAAGATTAGGTAAAGAATCTAAATTTGAAAAAGTTCCTGAAAAAGAAAAAAACTTCGGCCAGAGACAAGTAGCGCTCTGTGATTGGCTGGCTGGGTGCTCACTGGACTTGTCACCGGAGACGAGGAAGAAGGTGGCTCCGGTGTGCTTCGGCGAAGGATGCACGCGGGACGGTGTAGAGGACGATGAGTTGAACCACTTGCACAGGTTGTGGTGGTAGATTGCTTCCTGTACACACGGTGAGAGGTCGCCATAATTCGCGAAATCCGGCGAGCAATTGGAGAGGATAGGGAGAGGTAAAAACTCCAAAAAGAGAGGGATTCGGATGAGGGGTGAGAGGGGCTCCCAGGGGTGCTTTATATAGGGCAGGGGAGGGCCAGAATTCGAACAAAAGATTGAGTTTTAATGGTGGCTATTCCTCTGCCTCGTAATGGCCATTACAGGCGACTCCAAGGTGCACTAGGAAGGGAAGGGATAGAGGAGGTGAGGGAACCGGTTACTGGGGTTAATGGGTGCGGGGAAAGGAAGATGAGGGGAGGAAAAGGGGGAGGCGCCATGGATGAACGTTTCCGTCAGTGTTCATGTACAGAGAGGAGGAAGAAGGAGATAGCGCCTGAGCCTGGGCCTACTGGGCTGCATTTTTTTAACTTTTTTTTACATAAGCAATGAAACACCGAAAGTACAAATAAAACTTAGCCTATAAATCCCAGAAAATTCCACATAATTATATAGTCTTATATATGACCTTGTGAACATTTATCTGGCCTAAAATGCAAGTTTTCAAAAATAAACTTTTTGCTAAACTAATAAAATAAAGTGCAAATAAAACCCAACAAATATATTTTGGTTCCAAATTCAATTTCCAATATTTTCCTTCTAATTTTGAAGAAGTCATTTTATCTTCTCTCTTTATTTTATTTTTGATATAATGGAAATGAATTTTTGATGAAACCAAATGTGATCCAAATTCCCAACTTTGAAATTTCAAAAAAATGATTTTAGGGAAACTTCCAACTCTCTCTTTTGGTCCTTGAGTTGCTCAAAGTTCCTTCGATCAAAATCAAATAATACAAATGGGGCAAAAATGCATAAATCATGGATGCATATGAATGATCTATTTATAAAAATCCAAATTGAAAATTTGGGATGTTACAAACCTACCCCCCTTAAGATGAATCTCGCCCTCGAGATTCCGGTTGGCTAGCAAAAAGGTGTGGGTGGTCTTGTCAGAGATCATCTTCTCGTTCCCAAGTGGCTTGTTCCTCAGTATGATGACTCCACTGAACCTTGCAAAACTTGATGACCTTGCTGTGGGTAACCCTGCTTGCAATCTCGAGAATCTTGATGGGCTTCTCCTCATAGGTCAGATCACTATCCAACTGTATGGCCTCCAGTGGCACTGTATCTCTTAGAGGAATATCGGCCATCTCTGCATGGCACTTCTTCAACTGGGAAACGTGAAACACATAATGAACTCCTGACAAGGCTTAGGGTAATTCCAACTTGTAGGCAACTTCACCCATGCGTTCTAAAACTCTGTACGACCCCACAAACCGTGGTGCTAACTTTCCTTTGACTCCAAATCTTTTAACTCCTTGAAGTGGCGACACACGCAGATATGCTCTATCTCTGACTTGATAGGTTACCTCCTTGCGTTTATTATCGGCATAACTCTTCTGTCTGGATTGGGCTATTTTGAGTCTGTCACGGATCAATTTGACTTTCTCCTCTGAATCTCCAATTAAATCTGGTCCAAATAATTTACGGTCTCCAACATCATCCCACATCAATGGTGTCCTGCACCTCCTTCTGTACAAAGCTTCGAAAGGGGCCATTTTCAAACTAGCTTGATAGCTGTTGTTATATGAAAACTTTGTGTAAGGCAAATTATCATCCCAACTAGATCCATAATCTAGCGCACAAGCTCTCAACATGTCCTCCAGAATCTGATTGACTCTCTCGGTCTGCCCATCTGTCTGCGGATGAAAAGCTGTACTGAACTCCAGCCTGGTACCCAAAGTTTCATGTAACTGATGCTAAAACTTTGAGGTAAATTGTGTTCCTCTATCTGATACGATGGTCCTCGGAACTCCATGCAGACATACGATCCTGGTCATGTATATCTTGGCTAACTTAGCACTTGTATATGTGGTTTTCATGGGGATGAAGTGAGCTACCTTAGTCAAGCGATCAACCACTACCCAAATAGAATCATAGCCTGATCGGGTCCTGGGTAATCCTGTAATGAAGTCCATGCCAAGCTTGTCCCACTTCCAATCTGGTATCGGCAAGGGCTGAAGTAATCCTGCTGGTTTCTGGTGCTATGCCTTAACCCTCTGACATACGTCGCATACTGCGACATACTCAGCAATATCCTTCTTCATACCTGTCCACCAGAAACTTTCCTTCAAGTCCAAATACATCTTGGTGTTGCCTGGGTGTATCGAGTAAGGCGAATCATGAGCCTCCTGAAGAATCAAATTTCTGATCTCTGGGTCATTGGGTACATAAATACGCTTCTCAAACCATAAGGTTCCATGTTCATCCTCACGAAATCCTTCTGCCTTTTCTTGGTTCATCCTTCCCTTTATCTCTGCAATACCTTTGTCTAACTTCTGGGCTTCTCGGATCTTTCCCAACAAAGTGGATTGAATTTCCATTGCGGCAACAAAACCTCGTTGTACTATCTCCAATCGAAGATCTCTGAGATCATCAATTAACTCCTGAGGTAATCATCCTGCCGTGAGGGTATTGACATAACTCTTGCGGCTCAATGCATCTGCCACAACATTGGCCTTTCCTGGGTGATAGTGCAATTTCATGTCATAATCCTTTATGAGCTCCAACCATCTTCTCTGCCTGAGGTTCAACTCCTTCTGCGTGAAGATGTATTTCAAACTCTTGTGATCCGTGTAAACATAACACCTATTTCCAATAAGAAAATGTCTCCAGGTCTTGAGTGCGTGCACTACGGTGCTAACTCCAAATCATGTGTGGCATAATTTCCGCTCATGAGGTCGAAGCTGACGTGAAGCATATGAAACAACTCTTCCTTCTTGCATAAGAACACCTCCAAGTCCCTAACGAGAAGTGTCGCAATATACTTGGAAATCCTTGTGTATATTCGGAAGAATTAGCACTGAGGCTGTGACCAAACGTTTCTTTAGCTCCTGGAAACTGGCCTCACATTCGTCGGTCCAAACAAACTTAGTGTCTTTCTTCAATAACTCCGTCATGGGCTTCGCGATCTTGGAGAAATTCTCAATAAACCTCCGATAATATCCCACGAGTCCAAGAAAACTGCGAATCTCTCCGACTGAGGTGGGTGCCTTCCATTCGGTGACGGCTTCATCCTTGGAGGGGTCTACTGCTATTCCTTCTCCTGATATAACATGTCCGAGAAATCTGACTTCCTTCAACCAGAATTCGCACTTGCTGAACTTTGCGTATAGTTGATGTTCCCTGAGCTTCTCTAGAACCAAGCGCAAATGTTCCTTGTGTTCTTCTTCATTCTTTGAGTAAATCAATATGTCATCAATGAATACCACAACAAACTTATCCAAGAACTCCATGAATACCTTATTCATCATACTCATAAAATAGGCAGGGGCATTAGTCAAACCAAAAGACATGACCGTATACTCATAAAGCCCATATCTCGTGGTAAAGGCTGTCTTGGGTATATCCCGTTCTCGAATCTTCAATTGGTGATATCCTGATCGAAGATCGATCTTGGAGAAAACTTTTGCTCCTTGTAGCTGGTCAAACAAATCATTGATCATTGGTAGAGGGTACTTGTTCTTAATCGCCACCTCGTTTAGCGCATGATAATCTACAACCATTCTCAAGGTTCCATCCTTCTTCTCAACTAGAAGCACTGGGGCTCCCCAAGGTGATGAACTCGGTCGAATATAACCTTTCTCCAATAATTCCTTAATATGCCTCTTAATTTCCTCCAAATCTTTTGCGGGCATCCGATATGGTTTAGAGTGGATGAGAAATTAGAATAGAATAAGGGCCTAATGAGAGAAATCACTACCCTTATGCTTATGATAGCAAGACAACTTCAAATCTAGCAATTCACACAGATCACACCACACAAGCAAAGCCTACAGGTAAGATCATATCCACAAGAGATATGATCTCTTCATACTACCGCAAAACATAGTTGGACTCAACATGGTAGTGGTGGTCTGAACTAGATCTCCTCAAATCAATGTCAACTCTAGCTTCTTCTTCTTTGTCAATGATGTCTTCATAGGTCATGGTCTCATCGGGTTGATCAACTTGGTGATGGGGTTCAACAACTATTTTATTGAAGTGGAGAAGAGATAGAAATTAATAAAGAAGAGTATAGACCAATGGGTATATAAGGAAGTCATAAAATAGAGTTTTCTTTCTATGGTTTTCCATTTCCTAGTGGTCGCGTCCTACAGTCAGCGTGTGCTCTGATACCATCTTGTACCGACCCGACCCAAATGGATCAAAGTCTCTGTGCTTAAGTGTCATCCCTGGGTCGGTATGCTGACACACATAGTACTCGAGGAATTATAACAGAGTTCAGTCACACTCTTTATTACATCGAGATCCTCAAAAGAGTATTTATTACAATAATATGGCCAAAGGCCATCTAAAATAAAATAACTGAGGAAGCATCGAAGGTAAATGAGTCAATCCAACTCCACGGCAAACTGAGTGCAGAACAGCGACCTATCGCACCTTTAATCATCGTCAGAAAAGTCTGCAACATGAGACGTTGCAACCGTGTAGGTCAGCACATGGAATATGCTGGCAATTTCACACCATAGAATAATAATGAACAGAAAACTATCTCTATATGCAAATTTAGCTGGTGGAGGCTCTAAGTTTAATTTTTGCATAAAGCCAATTTTACCCTACAACAAAAGAATAAATTTTTATTTACTACTAAATTAAAATGCCATTATTGAGAAGGTTCCTCCAACTCAATCCCAAAATTCCCAAGTTATTAGTAACCCAATAATTTCATTAAACAGAGTGATGAGATCAACCAATAATTCACTTCTAGATACTCAGATTGTCCATAACCGGGGACACGGCTAATCATGATTAGTTTGTACACTCTGCAGAGGTTTGCGCACTTTTCCCCACAAGACTCGACCACCTCCATGATCAGAAAATCGAGACATAGCCTTTCATAAGTGTTTCTCCTTAACCCTGGATAGACCGGTACACCTACTTTCCCCTACATCAGCTAGTCTACCACGGAAAGAGGTCACACAACTTACTCAACTATGCCAGAGCCCATAATGGCTTGTGGCTGCACACGAAAGTTTCTAGGCATGAAATATCTTATGACCCCTTTGAGCCTGGGTGGCGGACCTAGGGTAATCACACGGGTACTCTGGGATTCCCCTTGGGCAAGCACTGGTTACTCCAGGTGCCCCAAACAATCCACCCAGATGTGTATTAAAGTTTCCACCTTATGTTGTCTCAAAATTATTATCTCTCACAACTTGCATGGATCACACATACCAATCCCCGTCTACGAGCATGGCTAAGCAATATATGATATAACGAATTTTCCCGGGGTGATCAAAAGGTCATAGGTTCCTATCACATGAACTACATAGCATAACCACATGTTCCCAATCCTACTCATGCAGTCTTTGAGGCTGAAACTAATGCATAGTAAAAACTGGGTATTGAAAATTATGCTCAAAGTGTGAACTTGCCATGCTGACGTTCGTTGAACTATAAAGATTCGTAGTAGCAAGCCTCGCACTCCGGATGATCTAGCGTAGCATGTAATGACACTCATAAGCAATCAAGCAAAAAGCATCAAAAATAAAACGAATAAAAGACTTCGGAAAACTCCAAAACATCCAAATAAAGTTTCTGTACAGAACGTAATTTTTACAGCAAAAAAAAATAAATGGTTTTGGTTTTAACAGAAAGTACATGTCACTAGCTTCGATTTGCAAAAAGAATCACCTAAAATGGAGTTATGAAACTCGAGTTACGGCCTAACGAAGTTTGAATATAGATCTGTTTGAATTCAAAAATTTAAAATTTTCAAAAATATTTTTCGTTTGGTTCTGTGGATAGAGGATATTTTTATGAACTACTCCCTCCGTAAACTAATATAAGAGCGTTTAGAATACTAAAGTAGTGATCTAAACACTCTTATATTAGTTTACAGAGGGAGTAGTAGGAAAAAGAATCAACTAAATCGGATCTATAGATTAAAAGATATACTAGAAACAAGATTAGGTAAAGAATCTGAATTTGAAAAAGTTCCTGAAAAAGAAAAAAACTTCGGCCAGAGACAAGTGGCGCTCTGTGATTGGCTGGCTGGGTGCTCCTTGGACTTGTCGCGGAGGCGAGGAAGAAGGTGGCTCGGTGTGCTTGGCAAAGGATGCACGCGGGACGGTGTAGAGGATTTATGAGTTGAACCACTTGCACAGTTGTGGTGGTAGATTGCTTCCTGTACACACGGTGAGAGGTCGCCAGAATTGCGAAATCCGGCGAGCAATTGGAGAGGTTAGGGAGAGGAAAATCTCCAAAAGAGAGGGCTTGGACGAGGGGTGAGAGGGCTCCTGGGGTGCTTTATATAGGGCGGGGAGGCCGAGTTGTCTGAAGATTGAGTTTTAATGGTGGCTATTCCTCTTCCTCGTAATGGCCATTACAAAGCGATTCAAGGTGCACTAGGAAGGGAAGGGATAGAGGCGAGGGAACCGTTACTGGGGTTAATGGGTGCGGGAAAGGAAGATGAGGGAGGAAAAGGGGCGCCATGGTGAGCGTTTACATCGGTGTTGAGTTTTTTTGAGTGGTGTCAGTGTTCAGGTACAGAGAGGAGGAAGGAGATAGCGCCTGGGCCTGGGCCTACTGGGCTGCATTTTTTAAACCTTTTTTTACAGAAGCAATGAAACACCGAAAGTACAAATAAAACTTAGCCTATAAATCCCAGAAAATTCCACATAATTATATAGTCTTATATATGACCTTGTGAACATTTATCTGGCCTAAAATTCAAGTTTTCAAAAATAAACTTTTTGCTAAACTAATAAAATAAAGTGCAAATAAAACTCAACAAATATATTTTGGTTCCAAATTCAGTTTCCAATATTTTCCTTCTGATTTTGAAGAAGTCATTTTATCTTCTCTCTTTATTTTATTTTTGATATAATGGAAATGAATTTTTGATGAAACCAAATGTGATCCAAATTCCCAACTTCGAAATTTCAAAAAAATGATTTTAGGGAAACTTCCAACTCTCTCTTTTGGTCCTTGAGTTGCTCAAAGTTCCTTCGATCAAAATCAAATAATACAAATGGGGCAAAAATGCATAAATCATGGATGCATATGAATGATCTATTTATAAACATCCAAATAGAAAATTTGGGATGTTATAATCGTCTACAAGGAGAAGGTTGCATAGTAGACATCAATCCCACAGCTGCTCCGACTAACATTTCAACGACACTCGACAGCAAATCGGAAGCAGCACTCATCCAGTTCCTCCGTGAGAATTGGGACATCTTTGCATGGAAACCATCAGACATGCCAGGTGTACCCAGGGGGACTGGCTGAGCAGCGTTTGCATGTCGACCCAAAAGTTAAACCTGTCAAGGAACATCTCCATTGGTCCTCCGTGGAGAAGGGAAAGACGATTGGCCAGGAAGTGGCTCGACTCTTGTCAGCTGAGTTCATCCGCGAGATACACCACTCCGAGTGGCTCGCCAACGTCCCCATGGTTCCCAATAAGGATAAGTCACTCTACATGTACATTAATTTCAGGCATATCAATTGGGCCTGCCCGAAAGATTATTTTTCGCTCCCCCACGTCAATTAGATAGTCGACTCGACTACGGGGTGTGAGCGTTTATCTTTTCTTGATGCGTATTCCGGATACCATCAGATCTGACTGTTTGGGCCAGATGAAATAAAAACGGCCTTCATCACCCCATTCAGGTGTTTTTGCTATGTCACCATGCCTTTCAGTCTCAAGAATGTTGGAGCCACATTCATGCGCATGATTCAGAAGTGCCTTCTCACTCAGATCAGTCAGAATGTGGAGGCATATATGGATGATATTGTAGTGAAGTCACGCAAGAGTTCTGACCTGCTGACTAACCTAGTTGAAACTTTCGCCAATCTGAGAAGGTATGATATTAAGTTGAATCCGTCCAAGTGCACATTCGGAGTACCCGAAGGAAAGTTACTCGGTTTCCTCGTTTCCTAATGAGGGATAGATGCTCATCCCGAGAAAATTGGTGCAATTCTTCGAATGAAACGACATGTGTGTGTGCATGATGTTCAGAAGCTCACATGTTGTTTTGTTGCATTGAGTCGATTCATTTCACGTCTCGGTGAGAAGGCGCTGCCTCTTTACCGACTGATGAAGAAATCTGATACATTCGAGTGGACTCCCGAAGCTGAAGCAGCATTTGTGGAGCTCAAAGCCCTGCTTTCCACCCAGCCGGTGCTTGCTACCCCGAACAACAAGAGCCTTTACTCTTGTATGTTGCAGCCACTGGTCAGGTTGTTAGCACAGTGCTCACCGTCGAGCGAGAAGAAGAAGGCAAAGCCTATAAAGTTCAACGTCCAATGTACTATATTTCTGAAGTCTTGACTCCATCCAAGCATAGGTACCCACATTACCAGAAGCTTGTCTATGGAATTTACTTGACTGCGAAGAAAGTT
Source organism: Aegilops speltoides (assembly GCA_021437245.1). Taxonomy (NCBI): domain Eukaryota; kingdom Viridiplantae; phylum Streptophyta; class Magnoliopsida; order Poales; family Poaceae; genus Aegilops; species Aegilops speltoides. The sequence continues at coordinate 127,235,966 of CM038146.1, forward strand.
GCACATTATTTCCAAGACCACTCGGTTTCAGTCGTCAGCGACACTCTGTTGTCTGATATTATGAACAATCAAGATGCAACTGGTCGAGTGGCTAAGTGGGCAATTGAACTTCTCCCTCTGGATATCAAGTTTGAAGCAAAGAAAACGATCAAATCTCAAGCACTCGCGTATTTCTTGGCCGAGTGGATTGAACAGCAACAACCGACTCAAGTTCACTCAAAACACTGGACTATGTTCTTCGATGGGTCCAAGATGTTGAATGTTTCTGGTGCTAGAGTGGTTCTGGTGTCCCCAAGAGGTGATAAACTCAGTTATGTCCTCCAGATTCACTTTGATTCCTCCAATAACAAAGTTGAGTGTGAAGCACTTCTTTATAGGTTGTGTATGGCCATCTCACTCGGCGTCTGTCGCCTAATGGTCTACGGTGACTCAGATTTGGTGGTCAATCAAGTGATGAAGGAGTGGGACGTCAGAAACCCTTCCATGACTGGATACTGCAAAACAATGAGGAAGTTGGGAAAAAGTTCGAGGGTTTGGAGCTTCACCACATTCCTCGAATCAAGAATCAAGCACTGATGACTTGGCAAAAATAGGTTCCACTCGGAAACCTATCCCCAACAATGTGTTTCTTGAGCATCTCCATTCCCCATCAGTGCAAGAGGATCCTTTTACGAAAGAACCTGCCCAGGCGATAAGTCCTACCAATCCGATTGAGATCGCAGTACCAGCAGTTATTGATTTGGTTATGGAGATCTTGGTGATCACCCTGACTAGAAAGTACCATACATTGCATATCTACTTAGGAAGGAGCTTCCATAATGAAGCACGTCAGATCATCAATAGATCCAAGGCTTTCACAGTAATGGATGGGCAGCTCTACAGAGAGAGCATTACTGGCGTGGCTCAATGATGTGTTTCTCTGGAAGAGGGTCGACTGATTTTGGAAGAAATCCACTCGGGGACCTATGGTCACCATGCGTCCTCTCGGACCATCGTGGCCAAACCATATCGAGCAGGATTCTACTAGCCACGAACCAATGAGGCTGCAAAGGAAATCATGGAGAAGTGTGCAGGTTGTCAGTTTATGCAAACATTTCTCACAAGCTAACATCTGCTTTGAAAACCATTCCATTCGTCTGGCCATTTGCTGTGTGGAGATTGGACATGATTGGGCCGCTCAGGACCATCAGAAGTGGTTTCACTCATCTTCTTGTAGCAGTCGACAAGTTTAACAAGTGGATTGAGGCCAAGCCTAACAAAAGTTTAGACTCAAGCACAACCATTAGTTTCATAAGAAAGCTAACGTTCCTGTTCAGAGTTCCACACAACATCATCACAGACAACGGCTCAAACTTTGACTCGAAAGAATTCAGAGCGTACTGCGCTTCCTAAGGCACTCGGGTGGATTACGCATCCGTTGCGGATCCACAGTCGAATTGCCAAGCTGAAAGGGCAAGCGGTTTGATCCTCCAGGGTTTGAAACCTTCGCTCATGCGCAACCTCAAACATGCGGCTGGGGCTTGGGTGATCCAGCTGCCGTCTGTTTTGTGGGGATTGAGGGCAACTCCCAACCGATCCACGAACCGAACCCCCTTCTTGATGGTGTATGGAGCTGAAGCTGTACTACGTAGTGATATGCTACACAATGCACCCCGAGTGGAACTTTATTCAGAAGCTGAGTCAGAGCAAGCGTGCCAAGATGCAGTGGACCTCCTTGAAGAAGAATGGGAGATGGTTTGGACCCGATCGGCTATCTATCAACAAGATCATCGTCGATTCCATACAAGGAACGTCAAGGGTCGAGCATTTCAAGAAGGAGACCTGGTGCTCCGAGTGGATCAACAGTCGGATTGTCAAGATGTAATAAAAGTACTTGGTTGATTGTTTATCAAGACATGATTCCTATAGTCTCTTAATGATTGTTTTTCGCATAAGCATGTGTTGAAATCCCCCATTGGGTGACTTAGCTGCAGAACCCGATTTTGCCTAAGTTAAAAAACTACTCCGAGTGAGAGCAATCCTCTCACTCGGGGGCTTAGTCGCGAACCAGTTTCACCTAAGTTAAAAATGACTCCATGTGAGAGCAATCCTCCCACTCGGAGGCTTAGCCGTGAACCAGTTTCACCCAAGTTAAAAAGCCATTCCGAGTGAGAGCAATCCCTCACTCGGGGGCTTAGCCGCGAATCAGTTTCACCTAAGTTAAAAAACGACTCCGAGTGAGAGAAATCCTCTCACTCGGGGGCTTAGCCGCGATCCAGTTTCGCCTAAGTTAAAAAAACTACTCTGAGTGGAGAGCAATCCTCTCACTCGGGGGCTTAGCTGCGAACCAGTTTCGCCTAAGTTACTCCAAGTGAGAGCAATCCTCTCACTCCGGGGCTTAGCCGCGAACCAGTTCCACCTAAGTTAAAAACTACTCCGGGTGAGAGCAATCCTCCCACTCGGGGACTTAGCCGCGAACCAGTTTCGCCTAAGTTAAAAACTACTCCGAGTGGAGATCAATCCTCCCACTCGGGGGCTTGGCTGTGAACCAGTTTCGCCTAAGTTAAAAAACTACTCCGAGTGGAGAGCAATCCTCCCACTCGGGGGCTTAGCCGCAAACCAGTTTCGCCTAAGTTAAAAACTACTCAAAGTGGAGTGCAATCCTTCCACTCGGGGGCTTAGCCTCCAACCAGTTTCGCCTAAGTTAAAAACTACTCTGAGTGGAGAGCAATCCTCTCACTCGGGGGTTTAGCCATGAACCAGTTTTGCCTAAGTTAAAAGCTACTCTAAGTGGAGAGCAATCCTCCCACTCGGGGGCTTAGCCAAGAGCTAGTTTTGCCTAAGTTAAAAATCTACTCCGAGTGGAGAGCAATCCTCCCACTCAGGGGCTTAGCCGCGAACCAGTTTCACCTAAGTTAAAAAACTACTCCGAGTGGAGAGCAATCCTCCCACTCGGGGGCTTAGCTATGAATCGGTTTCGCCCAAGTTAAAAAACCTCACATAAAGCATATTGTAAGAAGAAAAGCAATATTCGGATAAATCCACCAAGTTCGGATAAAATTGTCAAAATTTGAATCGCAAGGAAAAGTATTCGGACGTCAAGCCCAAAGCAGTTTAACTATTACAGGATCACTCGACATCCCGAGGCAATAAGTTCGAACCGTCAAGTGTTTTTGTTCATTTGGCAGGAGGAGGGCTCGCTGGCTCGACGAAAGTGTCCAGGTTGATGCCGTCAGCTATGCGAGTGGCTGCCTCAATGAAAGTCTCCATGAAGGATTCAAACTGGAGTTTCTTCGTATTCGCCACTTGGTGAGCCTTCAGCTTTTATTCTTTGGCATCCCTGCAATGGACTCTGACGAGTGAGAGGGCCATGTCGGCTCCGCATCGAGCAGCTGATTTCTTCCACGCCTGCACTCAACTCAGGACGTCATTGAGCAGAGTCATCAGAGACTCGAGATAATTCTGAAGTTTGTCTTCTGGCCACAACTCTTGGTCTATCCTTGACAATGCCACATTCACTCGAGCAATATATCCCAGGATGCTGTCGAGTCGAGCTTTGAGTCGCAGTATGTTCATGGCAGCTTCATCCGTGACGAGTGACTTCGTGGGGTCCAGGCCTGGTTCAATTCGGTCGGTCTCCTACTCAAAATTCTGACAGAATTCTGCACAAGAAGGGAAAGTATGAGTCAGTAGCAATATCATATGGAAGTTTTGTGGATTCACTTGAACGAGGAAGGATACCTTCAAGCATGATGCACATTTTATTTGCAAGACCCCCAAGTAAGCCTCCAGCTCGTCCCTCTTCCGAGTGAGCTGGTCCACCTTGTCCGTCAAGACGACCTTCTCCTCCTTCAGTTGAGCGGCCTCCTTCTTCACCTCCTCAACGACAGTCTTCAGAGCCGCATTCTCCTTCTCAAGTTTGTCGACTAAAGCAAGCTTTTTCTCAGCCGCTTCAGTTTTCTCTCGTACCACCTTTTGCGCTCCTGCAAGTTCAGTATCCTTCCTCTCCAGCGCATGCTTCATAGTGTCTAAAGAAATAACATTCTTCAGTCACGCTTGGAGTTGAAGGTTTTCACTACGCACATCTGTTCGAGTGAAATCACTCGGTTTAAAGGACGGAAAGGAAGAAATTGCAAAGCTTTCAGTCAGCAAATTATTACCTTCCATGGTCTTCAGTTTAGCATGTGCATCCTTCAGGTTCTTCTTGGCAAGTTCCAATTCGAGCTGAAGTTGGATCTTTTCCTTCTCCAGGGCAGCATATTGGGTTCCAAGTTCACAAGATTCCTGAAATCAAGAAAAAGAGAATTCAGTCGACAAAAGCAAAGACCCTCCACTTCCGAGTGGAGAGGATCAAGTCCAGATTGCTCCTATAAAAAAGGTGTTCTCAAACCCTCGCCTGGGTGCGCCTGGGGGCAGGTGGGTTGTGCCTGTTGGGGAACGCGGTAATTTCGAAAAATTTCCTACGGTCACTCAAGATCTATCTATGTGATGCATAGCAACGAGAGGGGAGAGTGTGTCCACGTACCCTCGTAGACCGAAAGCGGAAGCGTTTAGTTAACGCGGTTGATGTAGTCGAACGTCTTCGCGTCTAACTGATCCAAGCACCAAACGTACGACACCTCCGCATTCAGCACACGTTCATCTCGGAGACGTCCCTCGTACTCTTGATCCAGTTGAGGCCGAGGGAGAGTTTCATCAGCACAACGGCATGGTGACGATGATGAAGTTACTGGCGCAGGGCTTCGCCTAAGCACTATGACGATATGACCGAGGTGTGTAACTATGGAGGGGGCACCGCACATGTCTAAAACAATTGTCAACTTGTGTGTCCATGGGTGCCCCCTGGCCACGTATATAAAGGAGGGAGGAGGAGGAGGCCGGCCTAGGAGGGGCGTGCCTATAGGAGGAGTCCAACTAGGATTCCCAATCCTAGTTGGAGTCCCCTTTCTTTTCCAAGAGGGGATAGAGGGAAGGAGTAGGAGAGGGAGAAGGAAAGAGAGGGGGCGCTGTCGGTGTCAAAACCGGCGGATCTCGGGTAGGGGGTCCCGATCTGTGCGTCTAAGGCTAATGGTAACAGGAAGCAAGGGACACGATGTTTTACCCAGGTTTGGGCCCTCTCGATGGAGATAAAACCCTACTTCCTGCTTGATTGATCTTGATGATATGAGTATTACAAGAGTTGATCTACCACGAGATCGTAGAGGCTAAACCCTAGAAGCTAGCCTATGATGATTATGATTGTCCCCCTATGGACTAAACCCTCCGGTTTATATAGACACCGAAGGAGGCTAGTGAAGGAAATATGCCCTAGAGGCAATAATAAAGTTATTATTTATTTCCTTATATCATGATAAATGTTTATTATTCATGCTAGAATTGTATTAACCGGAAACATGATACATGTGTGAACACATAGACAAACAGAGTGTCACTAGTATGCCTCTACTTGACTAGCTCGTTGATCAAAGATGGTTATGTTTCCTAGCCATTGACATGAGTTGTCATTTGATTAACAGGATCACATCATTAGGAGAATGATGTGATTGACATGACCCATTCCGTTAGCTTAGCACACGATCGTTTAGTATGTTGCTATTGCTTTCTTCATGACTTATACATGTTCCTATGACTATGAGATTATGCAACTCCCGTTTACCGGAGGAACACTTTGTGTGCTACCAAATGTCACAACATAACTGGGTGATTATAAAGGTGCTCTATAGGTGTCTCCGAAGGTACATGTTGAGTTGGCATATTTCGAGATTAGGATTTATCACTCCGATTGTCGGAGAGGTATCTCTAGGCCCTCTCGGTAATGCACATCACTTAAGCCTTGCAAGCATTGCAACTAATGAGTTAGTTGCGGGATGATGTATTACGGAATGAGTAAAGAGACATGCCGGTAAGAAGATTGAACTAGGTATTGAGATACTGACGATCGAATCTCGGGCAAGTAACATACCGATGACAAAGGGAACAACGTATGTTGTTATGTGGTCTGACCGATAAAGATCTTCGTAGAATATGTAGGAGCCAATATGAGCATCCAGGTTTCGCTATTGGTTATTGACCGGAGACACGTCTCGGTCATGTCTACATAGTTCTCGAACCCGTAGGGTCCGCACGCTTAACGTTACGATGACAGTTATATTATGAGTTTATATGTTTTGATGTACCGAAGGTTGTTCGGAGTCCCGGATGTGATCACGGACATGATGAGGAGTCTCGAAATGGTCGAGACATGAAGATTGATATATTGGACGACTATATTCAGACACTGGAAGTGTTTCGGAGAAGTTTCGGATTAAACCGGAGTGCCGGATGGTTATCTGAACCCCGGGGGAACTAATGGGCCTCGATGGGCCTTAGTGGAGAGAGAGAGGGGCGGCCTAGGGCAGGCCGCATGCCCCTCCCCCTCTGGTCCAAATTTGACTAGGAGAGGGGGGGGGGGCGGCGCCCCCCTTTTCCTTCTCCCTCTCCCTCTCCTTCCTTCCCCCTCTCTCCCTTTAGGTGGAAACCTACTAGGACTTGGAGTCCTAGTAGGATTCCCCTCTTGGGGGCGCGCCATAGAGGGCCGGCCGGCCTCCCCCTTGCTTCTTTATATACGGGGGCAGGGGGCACCCCAAAGACACAACAATTGATTTGTTTGATCTTTTAACCGTGTGCGGTGCCCCCCTCCACCATAATCCACCTCGATAATACTGTAGCGGTGCTTAGGCGAAGCCCTGCGTCGGTAGAACATCAACATCATCACCACGCCGTCGTGCTGACAAAACTCTCCCTCAACACTCGGCTGGATCGGAGTTCGTGGGACGTCATCGGGCTGAACGTGTGCTGAACTCGGAGGTGCCGTACATTCGGTACTTGATCGGTCGGATCGTGAAGACGTATGACTACATCAATCGCGTTGTGCTAATGCTTCCGCTTTCCGTCTACGAGGGTACATGGACAACACTCTCCCCTCTCATTGCTATGCATCACCATGATCTTACGTGTGCGTAGGAAATTTTTGAAATTACTACGTTCCCCAACAGTGGCATCAGAGCCAGGTTTTATTCGTAGATGTCATATGCATGAGTAGAACACAAGTGAGTTGTGGGTGAAATAAGTCATACTGCTTACCAGCATGTCATACTTTGGTTCAGCGGTATTGTTGGATGAAGCGGCCCAGACCGACATTACGCGAACGCTTACGCGAGACTGGTTCTACCGGCGTGCTTTGCACACGGTGGTGGCGGTGTCGGTTTCTCAACTTTAGTTGAACTGAGTGTGGCTACGCCGGTCCTTGCGAAGGTTAAAACAACACCAACTTGACAAACTATCGTTGTGGTTTTGATGCGTGGTAAAACGGTTCTTGCTAAGCCCGTAGCAGCCACGTAAAATTTTGCAACAACAAAGTAGAGGGCGTCTAACTTGTTTTTGCGGGCATGTTGTGATGTGATATGGTCAAGATGTGATGCTATATTTTATTGTATGAGACGATCATGTTTTGTAACGAGTTATCGGCAATGGCGAGGACCATATGGTTGTCGCTTTATTGTATGCAATGCAATCGCCCTGTAATGCTTTACTTTATCACTAAGCGGTAGCGATAGTCGTAGAAGCAATAGTTGGCGAGACGACAACGATGCTACAATGGAGATCAAGGTGTCGCGCCGGTGACGATGGTAATCATGGAGGTGCTTCGGAGATGGAGATCACAAGCACAAGATGATGATGGCCATATCATATCACTTATATTGATTGCATGTGATGTTTATCTTTTATGCATCTTATCTTGCTTTGATTGACGGTAGCATTATAAGAAGATCTCTCACTAAATTTCAAGATAAAAAGTGTTCTCCCTGAGTATGCACCGTTGCCAAAGTTTGTCGTGCCTAGACACCACGTGATGATCGGGTGTGATAAGCTCTACGTCCATCTACAACGGGTGCAAGCCAGTTTTGCACACGCAAAATACTCAGGTTAAACTTGGCGAGCCTAGCATATGCAGATATGGCCTCGGAACACTGAGACCGAAAGGTCGAGCGTGAATCACATAGTAGATATGATCAACATAGTGATGTTCACCATTGAAAGCTACTCCATTTCACGTGATGATCTGTTATGGTTTAGTTGATTTGGATCACGTGATCACTTAGAAGATTAGAGGGATGTCTTTCTAAGTGGGAGTTCTTAAGTAATATGATTAATTGAACTTAAATTTATCATGAACTTAGTACCTGATAGTATCTTGCTTGTCTATGTTTGATTGTAGATAGATGGCCCGTGCTGTTGTTCCATTGAATTTTAATGCGTTCCTTGAGAAAGCAAAGTTGAAAGATGATGGTAGCAATTACACGGACTGGGTCCGTAACTTGAGGATTATCCTCATTGCTGCACAGAAGAATTACGAGCACCGCTGGGTGCCAGGCCTGCTGTAGGAGCAACACCAGATGTTGTGAACGTCTAGCAGAGCAAAGCTGATGACTACTCAATAGTTCAATGTGCCATGGTTTACGGCTTAGAACCGGGACTTCAACGATATTTTGAACGTCATGGAGCATATCAGATGTTCCAGGAGTTGAAGTTAATATTTCAAGTAAATGCCCGGATTGAGAGATATGAAGTCTCCAATAAGTTCTATAGTTGCAAGATGGAGGAGAATAGTTCTGTCAGTGAGCATATACTCAAGATGTCTGGGTATAATAATCACTTGATTCAACTGGGAGTTAATCTTCCGGATGATAGCGTCATTGACAGAATTCTCCAATCACTGCCACCAAGCTACAAGAGCTTCATGATGAACTATAACATGCAAGGGATGGATAAGACGATTCCCGAGCTCTTTGCAATGCTAAAGGCTGCGAAGGTAGAAATCAAGAAGGAGCATCAAGTGTTGATGGTCAACAAGACCACTAGTTTCAAGAAAAAGGGTAAAGGGAAGAAGAAGGGGAACTTCAAGAAGAACAGCAACAAGTTGCTGCTCAGGAGAAGAAACCCATGTCTGGACCTAAGCACAAATCGAGTGCTTCTATTGCAAGCGGTCGTCCTTTGAAGCGGAACTACCCCAAGTATTTGGCGGATAAGAAGGATGGCAAGGTGAACAAAGGTATATGTGATATACATGTTATTGATGTGTACCTTACTAGAGCTCGCAGTAGCACCTGGGTATTTGATATTGGTTCTGTTGCTAATATTTTCAACTCGGAACAGGGACTACGGATTAAGCGAACACTGGCCAAGGACGAGGTGACGATGCGCGTGGGAAATGGTTCCAAATTCGATGTGATCGCGGTCGGCACGCTACCTCTACATCTACCTTCGGGATTAGTTTTAGACCTAAATAATTGTTATTTGGTGCCAGCATTGAGCATGAACATTATATCTGGATCTTGTTTGATGCGAGATGGTTATTCATTTAAATCAAAGAATAATGGTTGTTCTACTTATATGAGTAATATCTTTTATGGTCATGCACCCTTGAAGAGTGGTCTATTTTTGATGAATCTCGATAGTAGTGATACACATATTCATAATGTTGAAGCCAAAAGATGCAGAGTTGATAATGATAGTGCAACTTATTTGTGGCACTGCCGTTTAGGTCATATCGGTGCAAAGCGCATGAAGAAACTCCATACTGATGGGCTTTTGGAGCCACTTGATTATGAATCACTTGGTACTTGCGAACCGTGTCTCATGGGCAAGATGACTAAAACACCGTTCTCCGGTATTATGGAGAGAGCAACAGATTTGTGGGAAATCATACATACAGATGTATGTGGTCCGATGAATGTTGAGGCTCGTGGCAGATATCGTTATTTTCTCACTTTCACAGATGATTTAAGCAGATATGGGTATATCTACTTGATGAAGCATAAGTCTGAAACATTTGAAAAGTTCAAAGAATTTCAGAGTGAAGTTGAAAATCATCGTAACAAGAAAATTAAGTTTCTACGATCTGATCGTGGAGGAGAATATTTGAGTTACGAGTTTGGTCTACATTTGAAACAATACGGAATAGTTTCACAACTCACGCCACCCGGAACACCACAGCGTAATGGTGTGTCCGAATGTCGTAATCGTACTTTACTAGATATGGTGCGATCTATGATGTCTCTTACTGATTTACCACTATCATTTTGGGGTTATGCTTTAGAGACAGCTGCATTCATGTTAAATAGGGCACCATCAAAATCCGTTGAGACGACGCCTTATGAACTATGGTTTGGCAAGAAACTAAAGTTGTCATTTCTTAAAGTTTGGGGCTGTGATGCTTATGTGAAAAAGCTTCAACCTGATAAGCTCGAACCCAAATCGGAGAAATGTGTCTTCATAGGATACCCAAAGGAGACTGTTGGGTACACCTTCTATCATAGATCCGAAGGCAAGACATTCGTTGCTAAGAATGGATCCTTTCTAGAGAAGGAGTTCTCTCGAAAGAAGTGAGTGGGAGGAAAGTAGAACTTGATGAGGTAACTGTACTTGCTCCCTTATTGGAAAGTAGTTCATCACAGAAACTGGTTTCTGGGACACCTACACCAATTAGTGAGGAAGTTAATGATGATGATAATGAAATTTCAGATCAAGTTGTTACTGAAGCTCGTAGATCAACCAGAGTAAGATCCGCACCGGAGTGGTACGGTAATCCTGTTCTGGAAGTCATGCTACTAGATCATGATGAACCTACAAACTATGAAGAAGCGATGGTGAGCCCAGATTCCGCAAAATGGCTTGAAGCCATGAAATCTTAGATGGGATCCATGTATGAAAACAAAGTATGGACTTTGGTTGACTTGCCCAATGATCGGCAAGCCATTGAGAATAAATGGATCTTCAAGAAGAATACTGACACTGACGGTAATGTTACTGTCTACAAAGCTCGACCCGTCGCAAAAGGTTTTCGACAAGTTCAAGGGATTGACTACGACGAGACCTTCTCACCCGTAGTGATGCTTAAGTCTGTCCAAATCATGTTAGCAATTGCCACATTTTATGATTATGAAATTTGGCAAATGGATGTCAAAACTGCATTCCTGAATGGATTTCTGGAAGAAGAGTTGTATATGATGCAACCAGAAGGTTTTGTCGATCCAAAAGGAGCTAACAAAGTGTGCAAACTCCAGCGATCCATTTATGTACTGGTGCAAGCCTCTTGGAGTTGGAATAAATGCTTTGATAGTGTGATCAAAGCATTTGGTTTTGTACAGACTTTTGGAGAAGCATGCATTTACAAGAAAGTGAGTGGGAGCTCTGTAGCATTTCTGATATTATATGTGGATGACATATTACTGATTGGAAATGATATAGAATTTCTGGATAGCATAAAGGGATACTTGAATAAGAGTTTTTTGATGAAAGACCTCGGTGAAGCTGCTTACATATTGGGCATTAAGATCTATAGAGATAGATCAAGACGCTTACTTGGACTTTCACAAAGCACATACCTTGACAAAGTTTTGAAGAAGTTGAAAATGGATCGAGCAAAGAAAGGGTTCTTGCCTGTGTTACAAGGTGTGAAGTTGAGTAAGACTCAATGCTCGACCACTGCAGAAGATAGAGAGAAAATGAAAGATGTTCCCTATGCTTCAGCCATAGGCTCTATCATGTATGCAATGCTGTGTACCAGACCTAATGTGTGCCTTGCTATAAGTCTAGCAGGGAGGTACCAAAGTAATCCAGGAGTGGATCACTGGACAGCGGTCAAAAACATCCTAAAATACCTGAAAAGGACTAAGGATATGTTTCTCGTTTATGGAGGTGACGAAGAGCTCATCGTAAATGGTTAAGTTGATGCAAGCTTTGACACTGATCCAGACGATTAAATGGTGGAGCTGTCAGTTGGTGCAGTTCTAAACAAAGTGTCGTGGCGGAATCTACGTGTGAAGTGGAATACATAGCTGCTTCGGAAGCAGGAAATGAAGGCGTCTGGATGAAGGAGTTCATATTCGATCAAGGTGTCATACCTAGTGCATCGGGTCCAATGAAAATCTTTTGTGACAATACTGGTGCAATTGCCTTGGCGAAGGAATCCAGATTTCACAAGAGAACGAAGCACATCAAGAGATGCTTCAATTCCATCCGGGATCTAGTCCAGGTGGGAGACATAGAGATTTGCAAGATACATACGGATCTGAATGTTGCAGACCCGTTGACTAAGCCTCTTCCACGAGCAAAACACGAGCAAAACATGGGTGTTAGAATCATTACTGTGTAATCTAGATTATTGACTCTAGTGCAAGTGGGAGACTGAAGGAAATATGCCCTAGAGGCAATAATAAAGTTATTATTTATTTCCTTATGTCATGATAAATGTTTACTATTCATGCTAGAGTTGTATTAACCGGAAACATGATACATGTGTGAATACATAGACAAACAGAGTGTCACTAGTATGCCTCTACTTGACTAGCTCGTTGATCAAAGATGGTTATGTTTCCTAGCCATTGACATGAGTTGTCATTTGATTAACGGGATCACATCATTAGGAGAATGATGTGATTGACATGACCCATTCCGTTAGCTTACCACACGATCGTTTAGTATGTTGCTATTGCTTTCTTCATGACTTATACATGTCCCTATGACTATGAGATTATGCATTTCCCGTTTACCGGAGGAACACTTTGTGTGCTACCAAACGCGTCAACGAATCGGGTGATTATAAAGGTGCTCTACAGGTGTCTCCGAAGGTACATGTTGAGTTGGCGTATTTCGAGATTAGGATTTGTCACTCCGATTGTCGGAGAGATATCTCTGGGCCCTCTCGGTAATGCACATCACTTAAGCCTTGCAAGCATTCCAACTAATGAGTTAGTTGTGGGATGATGTATTACGGAACGAGTAAATAGACTTGCCGGTAACAAGATTGAACTAGGTATTGAGATACCGACGATCGAATCTCGGGCAAGTAACATACCGATGACAAAGGCAACAACGTATGTTGTTATGTGGTCTGACAGATAAAGATCTTCGTAGAATATGTGGGAGCCAATATGAGCATCCAGGTTCCGCTATTGGTTATTTACCGGAGACACGTCTCGGTCATGTCTACATAGTTCTCGAACCCGTAGGGTCCGCACGCTTAACGTTACGATGACAATTATATTATGAGTTTATATGTTTTGATGTACCGAAGATTGTTCTGAGTCCCAGATGTGCTCACGGACATGACGAGGAGTCTCGAAATGGTCGAGACATGAAGATTTATATATTGGACGACTATATTCGGACACCAGAAGTGTTCCAGAGAAGTTTCGAATTAAACTGGAGTGCCGGAGGGTTACGGACCCCCGGGGGAACTAATGGGCCTCGATGGGCCTTAGTGGAGAGAGAGAGAGGGGCGGCCTAGGGCAGGCCGCACGCCTCTCCCCCTCTGGTCTGAAATGGACTAGGAGAGGGGGGCGGCGCCCCCTGAGGGAGTCCTGGACTAGGGGGCGTCCGGATAGCCGAACTATCATCTTCGGCCGGACTCCTGGACTATGAAGATATAAGATTGAAGACTTCGTCCCGTGTCCGGATGGGACTTTCCTTGGCGTGGAAGGCAAGCTTGGCGATACGGATATGTAGATCTCCTACCATTGTAACCAACTCTGTGTAACCCTAACCCTCTTTGGTGCCTATATAAACCGGAGGGTTTTAGTCCGTAGGACGAACAACAATCATACCATAGGCTAGCTTCTAGGGTTTAGCCTCTCTGATCTCGTGGTAGATCTACTCTTGTACTACCCATATCATCAATATCAATCAAGCAGGGAGTAGGGTTTTACCTCCATCGAGAGGGCCCAACCAGGTAAAAACATCGTGTCCCTTGTCTCCTGTTACCATCCGCCTAGACGCACAGCTTCGGGACCCCCTACCGAGATCCGCCGGTTTTGACACCGACATTGGTGCTTTCATTGAGAGTTCCTCGTGTCGTCATCTTTAGGCCCGATGGCTCCTTCGATCATCAACAACAATGCGGTCGGGTGAGACTTTTCTCCCGAACAGATCTTCGTATTCGGGCGGCTTTGCATCGGGCCAACTCGCTTAGCCATCCGGAGCAGATTGAAAGCTACGCCCACCGCCATCAGTCAGATTTGGAGTTAAAACTACGGCGGACGCTCAGCGGAGATTTGATCTTCGACGGGTTCGAAACCACACCAAGCGTGCCACCTTGTCACGATGGGCATGATCTAGCTCTGCTGCCGGACAGTGCCCTGGAGGCCGCACAAGTGTCCGCTCCGACCCTTAGCTTGGAGCCGACTGCGCCGATCGAGGATGGGTGGCTGGACACCGCCTCGGGGGCTGCTATCTCTCGGCAATTGAGCGAACACCAACCCTGTCGCTTTGCGGCTCGTGACTCCAAGGTGCCGGACTCCTCTCCGGACTCCGAACCTTCCGCGCCCCGGCCAATCAAATCCGATTGGGCGCCGATCATGGAGTTCATTGCTACAGACATCTTTCAGCACTCGCCCTTTGGCGACATCCTGAATTCGCTAAAGTTTCTCTCTTTATCGAGAGCCTGGCGGACTGTGGTCAGGAAGGTTGGGATGCGGACGACGAAGAAATTCGAAGCCCACCCACCACCCACTTCGTAGCCACTGTCGAAAGTTTAAACGACGTGCTCGACTTCGATTCTGAAGACATCAACGATATGGACGGCGATGTAGAAGACAAACATGAACCAACACCCATAAGGCACTGGACAGCCACCTCATTTCACGATGTATACATGGTGGACACACCTAAAGGAAGCGATGACAAGGAACAACGGGACGCCACGAGGGATCATTCCCCCGAAAAGCAGTCAAAACGGCGACGTAAGCGCCGTTCAAAATCCCGCCTCGACACAGAACGCAGCCATACAGACCCAGCCATAGGGCAGGGCGAACAGGTGGACGACGGACATGCTATTGAGCAAACGTCCGAACAGGACAATCCGGATAAACAACCCGTCCCCGGCGAAGATAATAGTCCGGACGATCTCACGCCGACAAGTTCAGGAGAGCGAAGAACCTCCACAAAAGGCTCGTCGCCATCGCACGTAGCTCAAGAAGCGTAAGCGAAGCTCAAAACAATGGAAGATGCACTCGAAATCGATGGAGCAAAGTACTCAACACCGCGAGACAAATCGGCGACGATCGCGAACAAAGACTACCCAAAGCGAAAACTACGCGAGAATTAGATGAGGAGGCCGTAGAGCCACCACAAATCAAAGAACAAGGAGACCACCGGTCGATGGGCGACCCATGGCAAACATATAGCGGCAAATGGCGCGCACACAAGCCGACGCGATCCGCTGCGGATTCAAGATCAAAAAGATGGCCCGATTAGATCCATCTACGGGCCAAGAAAGCAAGCTCTAGTAAGCAATGCAACACGTCAAGTATCCAAATATTATGGTACACCTAAATATAGGGATGCCGCACATCCCCTATGTTTCACCAATGAGGTTCTTGATCATGAATTTCCAGCAGGATTCAAGCCCGTAAACATAGAGGCATACGACGGAACAACAGACCCTGGAGTCTGGATTGAGGATTACATCCTCCACATACACATGGCTAGAGGAGATGATCTCCACGCCATAAAATACTTACCCCTCAAGCTCAAAGGGCCAGCCCGACATTGGCTCAAAAGCCTCCCCGAAAACACCATTGGAAGTTGGGAAGAGCTCGAGGATGCTTTTCGGGCAAATTTTCAAGGGACCTATGTCCGACCTCCGGATGCAGACGATTTAAGTCACATAACTCAACAACCCGGAGAGTCAGCCCAAAAATTCTGGAACAGATCCTTACTAAAAAGAACCAAATAGTCGACTGTCCGGACGCTGAAGCCTTAGCAGCTTTCAAACACAACGTTCGAGACGAATGGCTCGCCAAACACCTCGGCCAAGAAAAGCCAAGAACAATGGCCGCATTAACAAGCCTCATGACCCGCTTTTGCGCGGGTGAGGATAGCTGGCTGGCAAGATGCAGCACCAGCGACCCAAGTACATCCGAAGTTAGGGATGGAAACGGGAAACCGCGACGCAGCAAGGACCAGCGCCGGACAAAGGGCAACAACCCGAAGAGCACGGCAGTCAACACCGGATTCAAAAGCTCACAGCAGAATCATAGAAAACTGCCCCCTAAGGAGAACAGGGATGAGCTATATAACTTAAACAAAATCTTGGACAAGGTATGCCAAATCCACAGTACCCCCGGGAAGCCTGCAAATCATACCCACAGAGATTGTTGGGTCTTCAAGCAGTCCGGCTAACTCAACGCCAAACACAAGGGGCTCGACACACCAAGCGAGGACGATGACGAACCCCACAAGCAGAGCACCGGAAAACAAAAGAATTTCCCGCAAGAAGTCAAAACAGTAAACTCACTTTACGTGACAAAAGGGAAAAGCACAACGGCGCCCATAGAGATACGCGCCATACGGCCTATCCCAGAGGAGTCCCGCCACTGGTTGTCAAAACCAATCACCTTCGACCATCAGGATTACTCTAGAAGAATCGAAATGCAGGATGGACTGCCTTGATATTAGATCCGATAATCGACGGACTCCAATTTACACAAGTCCTAATGGACACCGGCAGTGATCTAAACCTGCTTTATCAGGACACAATCCGCAAAATGGGGATAGACCCAACCAAAATTTGCCATAGCAACACCTCCTTTCAAGGGGTAATGCCAGGCCGATATGCCCATTGTACGGGCTCTCTATTGCTAGAAGTTGTGTTCGGCTCACCCGACAACTTCCGCCACGAAAAGTTAACCTTCCACCTCGCCCCATTTACAAGTAGCTATCAAGCACTACTGGGGCGCGAAGCTTTCACCCGCTTTAACGCAATACCGCATTATGCATCCCTCACACTTAAAATGCCCGGTCCACGAGGCATCATCTCCTTAAAGGGAAATATCGAGTGTTCCTCGAGTGCGAAAGATTGTGCGACTGCCTCGACAGCCACACACTAAACCGGCTTCACTAATTAAAGCGCCCAAACAGGTCGTTCAGACCCCGGACACGGCTGGACGAGTCCGGCGTAAACATACAGGGGCTTACCAGCCGCACACCCTCGCACTAGGGGCTCCGCGCATATACAACAAGAGACAATAAAGCTCAATTTTATTTATTTTTTGAAACATACTTTGTTTATTTTAATATAACGTACATCTTTGCACGATCTTTTTCAACTAAGTTCCTCTCTTTTACAGATGAACACCGTGCGACACCCGTCCAGGATACGGCACAACGGAGACACAGGCGCAGACGTGCAGCAGGGACCCGTTGCAAGGATTCTTTTCAGATTAAGACCCTGCGTAAACCTTTTTCTTCGTCTCTTGTTGATACACATCCCCTGGTTTCTTACTATAACCGAGGAGGAGGCTGGCGTTTTGGCATAGGCCACATCAGAATTTTGCGCGTACCTGGACACCAGGGGCTTATTACCAAGGGTGTTGTTCGGCCCGTTTTCATAAAGACCGAATACCTTAGGGACTGTTCGGCGTCTCGAGTTAGGCCTTATATGCATCAACTCCGTATCATGTCTTTGGTCAAATGTTGGGTTTGCCCGGCTCCTGTGTTTTGCTACCTTACGTTCCGCTCTATCGGCTAACGCGGCACCAGGAGAACTACTACTATTGTGCCTCGGTTCGGCCAGACGAGCACCTCAGTAGAGAAAGCCGAAAACTAACTGTCATGATATAGCGTGAGACTGGTCAACCACTCGATGACCCGCCGGAATCTATAGGATTCCTCCGCATTGACGAAGGGCGCTTCGGTCGAGCACATACGCCGCCACGAATTGGGTGAGCTGGTGCCCCTAGGGGCTATATAGTAGCCCCATTGTCAAACTCCTATGGCTAAGTGAAAGTGATAAAGCATTATAGTCCGGTTGCCTAGTTTGCTACGCTACCACCTCCTTTATAGGACCAAGACGTTGGATCAACTGTGAAAATGCGCCTTTTGCAAACACCCCCGCATTATATGCATGGGGGCTGAAGCCGAAGACTGCCATCTTTCAGGTTATATACACATATACATTAACGGCCGCACAGGAGGTATTTTAATTCTTGAAAGCACAAGTATAAAAAGCTTTTATGTTTCATCGAAACATTGTTTCAAAATAAATACATGCTATTCGAACATAATATCCTTCGAGCACTGCGTCTCTATTAAACGAGCACCCGGCAAAACTTCCTGAAAATAGTGCTCGACAGGTACTCGGCTTCCGTCCAAATCTTGGGTTGCAACATCGGTGGCCTTCATCTCCGCCCAGTATATCTTGACACGGGCAAGAGCCATCCGCGCACCCTCTATGCATGCCGACCTCCTCATTGCATTGATATGCGGCACCGCACCAGGGAACTGCTGCACCAAGCCAAAATAACTCTTTGGCCACAAAAGACTCATGACATCCTTCATGGCAAGTCCGGACAACCTATTCAGCTCCGCCCATTCGGCCAAGCGATCGGTTAATGAAAGTGGGCGCTCTGGATTATGGAACTGCGACCAAAAAACCTTTCCTGCTTCATGATCCTCTTGATCTCGGAAGTGTTCGGCCGTGTTCGCCGCACTCGACGCCAAGTCCAGATAAGCATCTTCCGCACTCCACAGCCGGTCCAACTGAGCATAATTAGGGTCCAGGAATTTGCTCCGCAGCAGAAAGGGCTTTCCAGCCGCGATCTCTCCGGCCTGACACAGCTCCTCCTTCATAGCTCTCATCACAGAGCGAGCATCCTTGGCCTCGGCAGTGGCCTTCTTCAGGTCCTCTCGTACCGCCCGATCTTCTTTTTCAAGAAGCTTGCAGCGATCGGCAGCATTCTTCAACTCCACGGCTATCTCGGCCATCTCCTTCTTGCTTCGGCAGTGAGCAGCATGTTCGGCTTTTAGCTCTTGGCTGCCTTTAAGGCAGCCGCGTCCTCTTCGGCCTGCTCTACAGGCTTGGCGAGCTCCGCCCGCAGATTCTCCATGGCAGCGGCACCCTCTGCGTCAAGCATACTTGTTGTAAGGCACGGGCATCAAGCTCCCTTACCAGGTGTCCGCGGGGAAATTGCATACCTTGTGACTCGTCAAGTCGCCTATTGACAAGCGCGATGTCGACATCCGCCACGTCAAGTTGCTACTTTAGTTCGGCAAAATCATTAGTCCGGCCAGCCACCGGACCCTTCGCCACCTGCATAGGAAGGGCGACACATTATACCTGGGATTATGATGCTCGGCGCGCTGTCATTTTTGACAACACACCGAGCCTCGGGGGCTACTATCTACACAGGGCGCATTTTATATGCGGAACTGTCAGAAGGTACATCATTTTGCGTACCTCAAAACCTGTCAGTAAACTTCTGACGGCTTCATGCAACCCGCTCTCAGCGGATGAAATCCTTTCAATCACCGTACTCATTAATGCGGGTGATCTTACGAGATAAACGCCGCGCTCGGCAGATCCTTCACTCCTCCGACCGTACACCATATGGTGCGGACTCGTCCGATGGCCTTTTTCAAGGCGAGCGCAGAGGGCTTTGAGGGACATCGACTACCTTCCGGCCTGCGGACTCGGAAAACCCTCGTGGCGACACCTCGTGGTCGCCCGCCTCATAAGACGGTACGGCAGGGGGAGGCGTTTCGCTCTCTATCATCTCCGGACGAAGATCCCTTGAAGATGAGCGCTGCTAAGAAGGGCTGAGATCCGAACTACAAGGTAAAATTTCGGTTATCAGAAATATGGTAGGGGTATCCTTTATTTTAATAAAAACTCCCCTTTTACTTACGGCTCAGTGGAAGGCTGATCCCCTTGGGGGCATAATGCGGCCGAGGCATCTCTCGGTGCCGGACCCTCTGATGAAGATTTCTTCCCCCGCTTTGAGACCATGGTCTCCGGGTCTTCAGAGGCGGTCCTCTTCTTCCCTTGGATGGAGGGATTCTCGATCCCTCATTTCCTGGCAGCCTCCTTCGCGGAGGCGGTAGCTTCCTTGTTCCCCCCTTCACCTTCTTCCGAAGGCGCAACCTCCAGCATCCTGGTTAACCCGGGATCCGACGTGGTCTCAGGGAGGGGGGCCGGACACCTGATTAACTTTGCTTTTGCTATCCACTCCTGTTCAAGGGACAACTCTTTTAAAGGGCAAGTTTGTGATAAATATAGGATAGCGTGTCCGGGTACAGGGCTACTTACTTGAGTATCCGGGCGATTGCAGCTCAGACCTACGTCCTCGATCAAGTCCGGACACATCTCTTGTGATCCGAAGAAAAGCTTGTACATCTCCACGGGCGTCGTGCCCATAAAATGTTGGAGAGCTCGTGGTCCCTCCGGGTTAAACTCCCACAGGTGGAGGGGGCGACGTCTGCAGGGCAGGATGCGACGAATCAGCATGACCTGCGCTACTACGACCAAAGTGATCTCTCTATCTCTAGGAGGTCTCGAATGCAGCCCTGCAGCAAGGGCACATCCTTGGATGGCCCCCAGTCCATCCCTTTATTGAGCCATGACACCAACCGTGGTGGAGGACCCGAGCGAAAGGCAGGTGGCGCCACCCATTTGGTGCCCCTGGGAGCTGTGATATAAAACCACTCTTGTTGCCATAAACTGAGCTCCTCTTGAAAAGAGCCCTCGGGCCATGGAGCATCAGCATTCTTGCTTATAACAGCCCCTCCGCACTCTGCCTGTTTCCCCTTGATCATCTTCGTTCCACTTTGAAGGTCTTGAGCCACAATCCGAAGTGAGGGGTAATGCGGAGGAAGGCTTCACACACGACGATGAACGATGAGATGTGGAGGATGGACTACGAATCCAAGTCATGAAATTCCAACCCGTAGTAAAACATGAGCCCCCTCACGAAGGGGTCCGTCAGGAAGCTTAGCCCCCGAAGGAAGTGAGACGCGAACACCACGCTTTCACCAGGCTTGGGAGTGGGAATAACCTGCCCTTGGGCAGGCAGCCTATGCGAAATTTCACCGGTTAGATACCTGGCCTCTCTTAGCTTTAACACATCTTCTTCCGTAATGGAGGAAGGCATCCACCGGCCTTGCAGGTCAGAGCCGGACATCATCAAAGGTCCGAAGCGCCTGAATCTGGAGCCTTGGGTGTTGGAACTCGAGGCGAGGGGCGGATTCGATTGAGATTGAAAAAAGGGAGTGGAGCCTTGGTGTCTTTATAAAGAGGTTGAATACCAAGAGCTTCCCCCGTGACCGTTTGGGACTCGCCTTCGATAGAGGAGACATGCCAACGGGCATGATTGGGTTACCCACGCCCATATTGATGAGAATCCCAGAATAAGGGGGCACAATCTCTGCTTTGAGAAGACGTGCCAAGGAAACCGCCTCGCTAAACACGCTGAGGTGGAACAGTAAAGCGATTCGATTAAAGGCTTGGCCATGGTGTGATGTCACGCCATGGAATACGTCAGCAGATTGAATTTGTGTAAATATTATTCTCTCTACGGTGGTATGTGGAACTTATTTTGCAGAGCCGGACACTATCCTTGTGTTCAAAATCTTCTATGAAGTATTCGGAGGAGGAACCCGCCTTGCAATGCCAAAGACAATATGCGCGCCGGACTCGTCGTCATTGAAGCCTGGTTCAGGGGCTACTGAGGGAGTCTTGGACTAGAGGGTGTCCGGATAGCTGAACTATCATCTTCGGCCGGACTCCTGGACTATGAAGATACAAGATTGAAGACTCCGTCCCGTGTCCGGATGGGACTTTCCTTGGCGTGGAAGGCAAGCTTGGCGATACGGATACGTAGATCTCCTACCATTGTAACCAACTCTGTGTAACCCTAACCCTCTTGGGTGCCTATATAAACTGGAGGGTTTTAGTCCGTAGAGACAAACAACAATCATACCATAGGCTAGCTTCTAGGGTTTAGCCTCTCTGATCTCGTGGTAGATCTACTCTTGTACTACCCATATCATCAATATCAATCAAGCAGGAGTAGGGTTTTACCTCCATCGAGAGGGCCTGAACCTGGGTAAAAACATCGTGTCCCTTGTCTCCTGTTACCATCCGCCTAGATGCACAGTTCGGGACCCCTTCCCGAGATCCGCCGGTTTTGACACCGACACCCCCCTTTTCCTTCTCCCTCTCCCTCTCCTTCCTTCCCCCTCTCTCCCTTTAGGTGGAAACCTACTAGGACTTGGAGTCCTAGTAGGATTCCCCTCTTGGGGGCACGCCATAGAGGGCCGGTCAGCCTCCCCCTTGCTCCTTTATATACGGGGGCAGGGGGGCACCCCAAAGACACAACAATTGATCTGTCTGATCTTTTAACCGTGTGCGGTGCCCCCCTCCACCATAGTGCACCTCGATAATACTGTAGCGGTGCTTAGGCGAAGCCCTGCGTAGGTAGAACATCAACATCGTCACCACGCCGTCATGCTGACAAAACTCTCCCTCAACACTCGGCTGGATCGGAGTTCGAGGGACGTCATCGGGCTGAACGTGTGCTGAACTCGGAGGTGCCATACATTCGGTACTTGATCGGTCGGATCGTGAAGACGTACGACTACATCAACCGCGTTGTGCTAATGTTTCCGCTTTCGGTCTACGAGGTTACGTGGACAACACTCTCCCCTCTCGTTGCTATGCATCACCATGATCTTGCGTGTGCGTAGGATTTTTTTTGAAATTACTACGTTCCCTAACAGCTAGGGTTTACATAGAGTCGGTTACAAATAAGGAGATCTAATATCCGGATCGCCAAGCTTGTCTTCCACGCAAAGGAGAGTCCCATCCGGACACGGGACGAAGTCTTGAGTCTTGTATCTTCATAGTCCAACAGTCCGGCCAAAGTATATAGTCCGGCTGTCCGGATACCCCCTAAACTAGGACTCCCTCAGTAGCCCCTAAACCAGGCTTCAATGACGATGAGTCCGACGCGTAGTTTGTCATCGGCATTGCAAGGCGGGTTCCATCTCCGAATACTCCAAAGTAAAGCCCGGACACTTAAATCGTGTCCGGTCTGCAAGACGATTTCCACATACCACCGTAGAGAGAATGATATTCTACAAATATAATCTGCTAACAACTTTAGATAAAGTGACACGACACCATGGTCGAGTCATTATTGAACCGTCTTCCCACAGCCAGCTACCGCACATATCGCGAGGCGGTTTCCTCAGCATGTCTTGTCGAAGCAGAGATCATGTCCCCTTATCACGGGATTCTCATCAATACGGGTACGGGTAACCCAACCGCGCCATCAATCATGGCGCTTGGGAAATAAGCGATTTTGAACGGGCAAGTGACGAGGCGCACCGTTTTCGTCGCCTCTATAAAGGGATAAGGATTCCCCATTTTTACCCACGCCTTCTTCCTCCTTCGCTTATCCATTATCGCACCCTCGAGCTCCAGCGCCCTAGTTCACACCTTCTCCGCATAGCCAAACATGTCCGGAGCAGGAGGCAAGTGGGTGGCCTCCACCGTCAAGGAGGAGCATATTCTGGCTCGGGTGGCGGATACTTGGCAGCAGATATCAGCGCCGGCTGCCGGATGCGAGGCAGATCATTCCGACTCCGGGACCCCACGAGAGGGTCGTGTTCCTCGCCCACTTCGTCCGCGGACTGGGATTTCCACTTCATCCCTTTGTCCGTGGGCTCATGTTTTACTATGGGCTGGACTTCCATGATCTAGCCCCAAATTTCATCCTCAACATCTCGGCATTTATCGTCGTGTGCGAGGCCTTCCTCTGCATCAAGCCCCACTTTGGCTTGTGGCTACGAATCTTCTGTGTGAAGCCGAAGATCGTGAGCCGCCAGCAAGTGGAGTGCAGATGCGCCATGGTGGGCAGGATGCCCAATGTTACCTGGCTCGACGGTTCCTTCGCAGACCCCATGAAAGGGTGGCAATTGGGTTGGTTCTGCATCACCGAGTCGCACGACGCCAACTAGGCAGTGGCAGCCGAATTCTGATCCGAAATTCCCATGCGGCTCACTTCCCGAGAAAAGAAGGGCCTGGCCTGGGGCGAACCTGCGGAGCTGACAGGACTTCAGAACTGCATCAAAAATATGATGGGCAAGAAGATCAAGCTTGTTAACATGGTCCAGGTCATGCTCGTCCGCCAAATCCTTTCGTGCCAAAGGCAGGCATTCTATCTATGGGAGTTCGATCCGGCCGAACACCAGACACTTCAAGAGCTTTACGGCACGACGCACAAGGACGCATGGAAGGTGCTATTCAAGGCCTCCGAAATACCTCCTCCCACATCCGAGGACCGCGGACTCCACGTCACGCGGCTCCCCCATCCGGTGAGTTTTCTGACCATCACCTGATGTAGCTTTCTCAGCATACTCATGGGAGGATTTTAAGTCATCGTGTGTATTTAATTAGGATTACGTGGTGACGGCGGAGCGGATCGACTGTCCGGCTCCGCTGCCAGAAGGCCCGACAACCGCTCTCTTGACGGAGATGCTAGTCCTGGCGCCTTACAAGGTGCCGGAAAAGAAGGCCGAAAAGAAGGCCACGTGGACCAGGAAGGGTCTCCGGCGTAAGGTCACACCAGACGCCTCGTCTGAAGACGATGAGGCACGCTCCTCCCACAAAGGGGAGGAGGAGAAGAAAAGGACCGCCCCATCCGGGGAGGCTGAAGGGTCTAAGTGGGCGGCCCTGGGGACCAGGAAGGGTCCTCGGCTCAAGGCCGTCATAGGCTCGTCATCCGAGGACGACGAGGCAGACTCCTCTCGCGGAGGCGGGGGGAAACACGAAGAAATTCCGCCTCCCCACATTTGGGAGGAGAAGAAAAGGAAATCTGCCCCGCAGGAGGAGGCCAGGACGCCAAAGAAGGGAAAGGCGTTCCTTCCAGAACACTCCACAACGGCCGCCTACAACGAGGAGGAGTGGCTACCCAGGGGCAAGCCCCTGGTGAGATTGTAAGTATCCGCACTCTGCAACACTGTAGCACCGCTTAGCTCCATAGTTTGTCATAACGCCGAACACGTATATGCAGTCCGGCCAAGGCCCATCCCGAGGTATCCTCTTCGGATGGGTCTTTGAGCGATTCGGTGATGAATTCGCTCCCGACGGCCACCTCCCCTTGGCCTGTAGATGACACGGAGGTGTGTTCCCAAAGGGTACCAGAGTTGGGGGAGGTGGATCTGGAGACGTCCCAAGGTGAAATTCTAGACGCCGGGCACAAGGGGAGTAAGATCCCCGCAGATTATGCCGACGAGAGCCGCAGCAAGTCGGGCTCCCAGCCGGACACTGTACGGGAACCTCCGAAGGTTCCGGACTTAGGTAGGCAGCCCCTCGCTAAGGAGGGCGAGCCGGCCGTGCCAATGACTTCCGTTGCGCCAGAGGCGTCGGATAGTCTGCTGGAAGTGCTTCGCGGCGCTTCCATGGATGAAGAGCACCGTAGTCTTATGAGAGCGGTGATTCAGAAGGTTCTGTCCGCCAAAAGCAGATTGACCGAAGCCTGCACCAGCCTCCTGACAGGCTTTGAGGTAAGTAATAAAAGTGTGTGAAATTATCACCTAATAGACAGTAGCCCCTGATACTTTGTTTGGTGTTCGGAAAGAAAAGCCAAACGGAGGGTCAACTCTAAACCGCAGGAGTCTAACAATAGGTGTCTATGTGAATAAGCGGCGAGTCTTTGCTTGCATTGCTGCCCAAGACAGCAGAGAGGTCATCGGACTCAGACGAGACCTCGAGCAGGCCAAAGAGGAGCTCACCCTCACGAAGAGGCAGCTCGAAGAGAACAAAGGTGAGTGATACCCCGTTCACATATCATATAGAGGAGAAAAAATTGGTGACTCTAACAAAAAGCGTCATGATTTTGTAATAGGGGCCATGACCGAAGTGGCGACCTGAAGAAAGCGCTATCCGAGGCTGAATATAAGGTGGCCACGGAGCGCATTGTGCGTGAAAAGCAAGATGCTAGGGTGAGCGAGGTACAGCAAGAGCTCCAGGAGCTCGGCAAGAAGTTCGAGTCCTTGGAGCATGACTTCAAGACGAAAGAGTCTGAGCTTGCGAAGGCCCTTTTGAGCATGAGAGATGCCAAGGCCGAAGCCCAAAAGGCCCAGCAGGAAATAGAGGCGGCCAAGAAGATAGCGGCGGGTAAGGCATTCATTATGCAAAGCAAGCATGTGGAGGAGACATTTCTTTTACTTACCCGAATTTGGAGCTCTCTAGGGGCATTTGCAGATCTGCCACGCAGCATATCGGATGCCACGAAGTTTTACCGTGCCGAAGAGGGGAGCTCAACGGAGAAGTTGTTCTGGTCCCAGTATGCTGGAGCCGAACACCCGATGCCTCTGAGTGACCAACTGAAGCAATTGGTTGGACTCCATAGGGCGGCCGAAGTGGCCATGAAGGACTTCATAGTCCGGATGTGGCCTGGTGAGCCCCTGCCCGCCAGCTACTTCGGCCTTATAAAGCGGATGGTAAATGCCTGTTCGTGGCTTGAAGTTATCAAGCGATCCGTTTGCATTGAGGGTGCCCGCCGGGCCTTTGCCCATGCGAAGATGCATTGGGCCAAGCTGGATGCAGAGAAGCTGGTGAAGGATGGACTGCCGGAGGGCAAGGCGCATCGCTACCCCGAGAAATATTATGATGGCGTGATGAAAGGCGCTTGCCTTGTGGCCGATGAATGTACCAATGACACAATCTTTGAGTGAATGTACTCATGTCGCCTTTGTAATATGAAAACGAACTTGTTTGCGCTATATAGCGCTTTGTTGATTTAAAATATTACCTTATGTGCGGCTGTTTATAAAATTCTGAAAGTAGGCCAGTCGTCGGCTTCCGCCCCCATGTAACTAGTACTGCGGTGTTCATGGAAAAATCCGAACACTCTTTATCCAAACGTTTGGTCCTTGAGGGAGGTGTTTGGCGCAGCGAACAAGGCAATCGGACTATGCGGCTTTATATCTCTCACTTAGCCATAGAAGTCTACAATTTTAAATTGCGGCGAAGCCCCTAGAATTCGGAAAGCCGAATTAGGGTGCTATACACGCCTAAATCGGACAGGGCTGATTCCTCGCCTAAAGCGGAAAAAATCTTTAAGGATTTTAAGACCTCTCGAACAGCGACCAGCTCTCGCCGCATCATGACAGGCAGTTTTCGGCTTTCTCTACTGAGGTGCTCGTCCGGGAGAACCGGGACACAATCGCAGTAGTTCTCCCTGTGCTACCTTAGCCGATATAACAGAACGTAAGGTACCAAAACAAGGGAGCCGGGTAAACCCAACTATTGACCCAAGACATGATTCGGAGCGGATGCATATAATGCTATAAGTTTGGGGTGCCGCACTGTTGAAAGTGTTCGGACTTATCTTGTCGTATTAAGGGGCGCCCTGAGAAGCCCCTGGCAAACTGATCGTACCGAAGTGTACGAATTCAATATTAAATAAACATTTTTAGGAAAAATGTGAAGATAGGAATAATAAGCTGATGCTATATATTATCTCCCATTGATAAATAATACGTCCAAGCGTATCTTTACAATTAATGCATTGAGCAGAAGTAAAGAGGACTATTTGACATGTCCTATCCAAGGGCAGGCTGCATGTAGGTATATAAAACAGGTATAACGATCATTAACAGATACCACCTGGGTATTCCCTTTGCACGCAAAGCCTTTTGCCTCCTTGGTTTTCCCTCCTGTGATAAGTCTGATGATCCGGCTCTTTGAAGAGGCTGCTGAAAGTAGGGTCCTGAAATATAAAGGGGGTTATTAAAGTATGTTGCGGCTGAACCGCACTGTTGACCGCATCACTATTGCGCCTCCGCCTATGCCCATGGTATTTTGAGTGCGTAATTGTGTACGCGCGGCACGAATGCTGCCTGAATGGGGCTGGGGCGGAGGTCGGACTGCTAGTCGCGCTCTTGGCGTGCCTGGCGATCCTGTTGTAGGGTACTCCGGACTCGCATGACGGTGTTCGGGGTTGTTGTCGCCGGATTGGTGGTTTGCCGACGAAGGCTGCTTTGTATTTCTGCCGCGAGGGCTGCAGTATGCTCTTCTGTACGGAGAGAGCGGTCTGTGTTTCCATTGACTGTTATAACCCTGCGAGGTCCTGGCATCTTGAGCTTGAGGTACGCATAGTGTGGTACCGCACTGAATCGAGCAAATGTGGTTCGTCCAAGCAGTGCATGATAGCCACTACAGAAAGGGACGATATCAAAGATTAACTCCTCGCTTTGGAAGTTATCCGGAGATCCAAAGACCACTTCCAGTGTTATGGAGCCCATGCAACGGGCCTCTACTCCTGGAATTACACCTTTGAAGGTGGTTTTGGTGGGCTTGATCCTTGAAGGGTCGATGCCCATTTTGCACACTGTGTCCTGATAAAGCAGGTTTAGGCTGCTGCCCCCGTCCATAAAGACTCGCGTGAGGTGGAATCCGTCGATGATTGGGTCTAGGGCCAATGCGGTTGAACCACCGTGACAGATGCTGGTAGGGTGATCCCTACGATCAAAAGTGATTGGACAGGCTGACCATGGGTTGAACTTTGGGGCGACTGGCCCCATCGCATAGACGTCCCTTAGTGCTCTCTTTCGTTCCCGTTCGGGAATGTGGGTGGCATAGATCATATTGACCGTTTTCACCTGGGGAGGAAATTTCTTCTGTCCCCCCATGTTCGGACGCCGGGGCTCCTCGTCATCGTCGCTGTGTAGCCCCTTGTCCTTGTTCTCGGCATTTATTTTACCAGCCTGTTTGAACACCCAGCAGTCTCTGTTAGTGTGGTTTGCTGGCTTATCCGGGGTGCCGTGATTTTGGCACAAGCGATCAAGTATGCGGTCCAGACTGGATGATCCCTGATTGTTTCTTTTGAACGGCTTTTTCCGCTGAACGGATTTTGAGCCACTGAATCCGGCGTTGACTGCCGTGTCTTTAGTGTTGCTGCCATTGTTCCGACGCTTATGTCTGTTGCGCTGTGGCTTGCCGTTATTGTCGCGGACATCTGAAGTGCCGGAGTTTATTGGCGTGGTGCTACTGCGAGCCAACTAGCTGTTCTCGCCCGCGCAAAAGCGGGTCATGAGTGTCGCGAGGGCCGCCATGGACTTCGGTTTTTCCTGGCCAAGGTGTCGGGCAAGCCACTCGTCGCGGATATTATGCTTAAAGACCACCAGGGCTTCGGTGTCCGGACAGTCAACAATTTGGTTCTTTTTAGTTAGGAATCGAGTCCAGAATTTCTTGGCTGACTCTTCGGGCTGTTGGGTAATGTGACTCAAGTCATTAGCATCCGGTGGTCGCACGTACGTGCCTTGGAAGTTTTCGAGGAATGCGTCCTCCAGGTTTTCCCAACTGCCGATGGAATTTGCTGGTAGGCTATTTAGCCAGTGACGGGCTGGTCCTTTGAGTTTAAGTGGAAGATACTTGATGGCATGTAGATCATCACCGCGGGCCATGTGAATGTGGAGAAGGAAATTTTCGTTCCATACTGCGGGGTCTGTTGTGCCATCATATGATTCGATGTTTACAGGTTTAAACCCTTCTGGGAATTCATGCTCCATCACTTCGTGAGTGAAGCAGAGGGGGTGTGCGGTGCCTCTATGCCGGGCTATGTGGCTACACAACTCGAATGAGTCTGGTTGGCTATGTTCGGCCTGACCGGACTTGTTGTTAGTGTATCCGGCGTGACGATCATCGTCACGTGTTGAGGCGCGCCCCCGTGATCCGTAGATCGATCTTGGCTCTCCTGCCTTGTTTTCCAGTATGTCTCGCAGGTCCTGCCTATTACCCCGGGCCGTAGTGTATTGGCGTGGGGGTGCGGGCTGGTATTCGGGCTGGTACGCCATTTTATCCCGGCCACGAGGTGGCCGGTCAGCCTCGTCCTATGCTGTTAGTATAGGCTCCTCCTTGAGTTGAGGTAGCAACTTGTGCTTTGGGTAGCCTTTGGTGTGGCGCTCGAGTCCGTATTCCTCGGCTGCCAGGACTTCAGTCCATCTATCTGTGAGCAGATCTTGATTAGCTTGGAGTTGCTTCTGCTTCTTTTTCAGGCTCCTCGCAGTGTCCATAAGCCGGCTCTTGAAGTGCTCCTGCTCTAGGGTCCTCAGGCACGCCGAATTCATCGTCACCGAGGCTCATCTCATCTTTGGAGGGGGGCATGTAGTTTTCCTCCTCTGGGTATCCGTCTGTTGCCTGTTCCTCTGGGCTGACCTGCCCGTCTTCCTGTTTGGGCTGCTCGAATGCAGGCTGATCTGGGTTGTATTCAACTTCGGCACCATCCGGATTGTTTTCGTCTCCTGTGCCGGTATTGCTGTGGCGGGGCTTGGAGCGGCGCCGATGACGCCCATGCTTTGCCCTCTTCCTTGAGGGGTTATCCTCCATTGCCTCATCGCCATTGGTTTCTTTTGGAGTGTCCACCATATATATATCGTACGAGGAGGTGGCTGTCCAGCGCCCCATGGGCGGTGGTTCCTGTTCCTCTCCTACATCATCGTCCACACCATCGATGTCTTCAGAGTAGAAGTCGTGCACATCGGTCAAATCATCGATAGTGGCAATGAAGTGGGTGGTGGGTGGGCAATGAATTTCCTCGTTGCCTACTTCCCACTCGAGCCGGACATAGTTCGACCGAGAGTCTCCTGACAAAGAGAGAGACTTTAATGAGTTCAGCATGTCGCCAAAAGGCAAGTGCTGGAAAATATCCGCAGCGGTGAACTCCATTACCGGCGCCCAACCAGATTCGGCGGGCTCGGGGGCACGCGGTCTGGAACCTACATCCGGACATGAGTCCGGGGGTCCGATGACACATGCTTCCTTGGGGGCGGAGTCTGTGTTCGGCTCTACCGCCGATGAGTGTGCAGCCTCCGGGGCGGGGTCCGTCCACCCGTCCACGGACGACGCGATCTGCCCCGGATTTAAGTCCGGAGGTCCTGCAGGTGCGATATCCCGACTATTGTCCGACAGCAGGTTTAAGCCGTGCTCGTTGTGACTGTTTGGCGCTCCTGGCGTAGGCCCGAATCCGTCGAAGATCAAGTCTCCGCGGATATCGGCCGTGTAGTTCAAGCTTTCGAACTTGACCTGCTGGCCAAGGGCGTAGCTGTCGATATGCTCCAGATGGCCAAGTGAATTGGCCCGCAGTGCGAAGCCGCCGAACACGAAGATCTGTCCGGGGAGAAAAGTCTCACCCTAGACCGTGTTGTTGTTGATGATTGAAGGAGCCATCGAGCCTTGCAGCAACGACACAGAGGAACTCTCAATGAAAGCACCAATGTCGGTGTCAAAACCGGCGGATCTCGGGTAGGGGGTCCCGATCTATGCGTCTAAGGCTAATGGTAACAGGAAGCAAGGGACACGATGTTTTACCCAGGTTCGGGCCCTCTTGATGGAGGTAAAACCCTACTTCCTGCTAGATTGATCTTGATGATATGAGTATTACAAGAGTTGATCTACCATGAGATCGTAGAGGCTAAACCCTAGAAGCTAGCCTATGATGATTATGATTGTCCCCCTATGGACTAAACCCTCCGGTTTATATAGACACTGGAGGAGGCTAGGGTTTACACAGAGTCGGTTACAAAGAAGGAGATCTAATATACGGATCGCCAAGCTTGTCTTCCATGCAAAGGAGAGTCCCATCCGGACACGGGACGAAGTCTTGAGTCTTGTATGTTCATAGTCCAACAGTCCGACCAAAGTATATAGTCCGGCTGTCCGGATACCCCTAATCCAGGACTCCCTCAGGCGCCGCCCCTTGCCTAGTCCAATTCAGACTTTCCATGGGGGGCACGCGGCCACCCCTTGAGTCCCTTCTCTCCTTTCCCGTATGTCCCATTAAGGCCCACTACTTCCTGCGGTGAATTCTCCTAACTCTCCGGTACTCCGAAAAATACCCGAATCACTCGGAACCTTTTCGATGTCCGAATATAGCCTTCCAATATATCGATCTTTATGTCTCGACCATTTCGAGACTCGTCGTAACGTCCGTGATCTCATCCAGGACTCCGAACAAACTTTGGTCATCAAATCACATAACTCATAATACAAATTGTCATCGAACATTAAGCGTGCGGACCCTACGGGTTCGAGAACTATGTAGACATGACCGAGACACATCACCGGTCAATAACCAATAGCGGAACCTGGATGCTCATATTGGCTCCTACATATTATATGAAGATATTTATCGGTCAAACCGCATAACAACATACGTTGTTCCCTTTGTCATAGGTATGTTACTTGCCCGAGATTCGATCGTCGGTATCTCAATACCTAGTTCAATCTTGTTATCGGAAAATCTCTTTACTCGTTCCGTAATACTTCATCCTGCAACTAACTCATT
The DNA here is from genome assembly GCA_021437245.1 of Aegilops speltoides. Classification (NCBI taxonomy): domain Eukaryota; kingdom Viridiplantae; phylum Streptophyta; class Magnoliopsida; order Poales; family Poaceae; genus Aegilops; species Aegilops speltoides. The sequence goes on from CM038146.1 coordinate 127,268,113, forward strand.
AGTCACAATGCTTGCAAGTATTATAGTGATGAGTATTATCGAGAGGGCCCAGAGATACCTCTCCGAAACACGGAGTGACAAATCCTAATCTCGATCTATGCCAACCCAAAAAACACCTTCGGAGACACCTGTAGAGCACCTTTATAATCACCCATTTATGTTGTGACGTTTGGTAGCACACAAAGTGTTCCTCTGGTATTCGGGAGTTGCATAATCTAATAGTCTGAGGAACATGCATAAGTCATGAAGAGAGCAGTAGCAATGAAACTGTAACGATCATAATGCTAAGCTAACGGATGGGTCATGTCCATCACATCATTATCCTAATGATGTGATCTCGTTCATCAAATAACAACACATGTCTATGGTTAGGAAACATAACCATCTTTGATTAACGAGCTAGTCAAGTAGAGACATACCAGGGACACTATGTTTTGTCTATGTATTCAAACATGTACTAAGTTTCCGGTTAATACAATTCTAGCATGAATAATAAACATTTATCATGCAATAAGGAAATAAATAATAACTTTATTATTGCCTCGAGGGCATATTTCCTTCAGTGCCCACCTTGGTGGCCTCCCGCACCGCCTCTTTGCACTATACATACCCCAATATTCCAGAAACCCTAGGGGAGTTGACAAAAATCAATTCCAGCTGCCGCAAGTTCCAGAAAAACCAGATCCAATCTAGACACCATCGCGGAGGGGTTCATCATGTCCATTGGTGCCTCTCCGATGATGCATGAGTAGTTCATTGTAGACCTACGGGTCCGTAGTTAGTAGCTAGATGGCTTCCTCTCTCTCTCTCTCTCTCTCTCTCTCTCTCTTGATTCTCAATACAATGGTCTCTTGGAGATCCATATGATGTAAGTCCTTTTGCGGTGTGTTTGTTGGGATCCGATGAACTTTGAGTTTATGATCAGATCTATGTTTTTATCCATGAAGGTTATTTGAGTATTCTTAGATCTCTTATATGCATGATTGATTATAGCCTCGCATTTCTTCTCCGATGTTTGGGTTTGTTTGTCCAACTTGATCTATTTATCTTGCAATGGGAAGAGGTGCTTTGTGATGGATTCGATCTTACGGTGCTTGATCCCAGTGACAGAAGGGGAAACGACACGTATGTATCGTAGCAACTAAGGATAACAAGATGGGTCTATTTCTACATAAATAGATCTTGTCTATATCATGTCATTGTTTTTATTGCTATTACTCTGTTTTTCCATGAACTTAATACACTAGATGCATGCTAGATAGCGGTTGATGTGTGGAGTAATAGTAGTAAATGCAGGCAGGAGTCGGTCTACTAATCTTGGACGTTATGCCTATATAATGATCATTGCCTGTATGTCGTCATGATTATTTGAACTTCTATCAATTTCCCAACAGTAATTGTTTTCCCACCGTTTGCTATTTTTTTGAGAGAAGCCACTAGTGAAACCTACGGCCCCCGGGTCTCTTCTTTAATATATTTTCCTTTGCGATCTATTTTCCTTTGCTTTTTCAGTTCTTTTAAACCAAAAATACAAAATACCTTGCTGCACTTTACTTTATTTGTGCTCCATTTATCCTATCTATTACAACTTTATCACATCTCCTCACCAATTTCTGGCGCCGTTACCCGAAAGGGATTGACAACCCCTTTAAAACGTCGGGTTGCGAGTATTTGTTATTTGTGTGCAGGGGTTGTTTATGTTGTGTTGTGTGGTTCTTCTACTGGTTCGATAACCTTGATCTCATCATTGAGGGAAATACCTACTGTCGCTGTGCTGCATCATCCCTTCCTCTTTGGGGTAAATACCGACGTAGTTCTAGCAGACATCAAAAGGAGTTTCTAGCGCCGTAGCCGGGGAGACATCGCCAACATCTACCAGGTTCCTAATCACAAATCTCATCTCCTTGCAATTTACATTACTTGCCATTTTGCTTCTCGTTTTCCTCTCCCCCACTTTACAAAAATATGCCGTTGTCCGTCCTCTTTTTTGTTTGCCATTTTCTCGTCAGATCTCATGTTTGCTTGTGTTGCCATGTGCCTTCTATTTGCTTGCTAAAAATTTATTGATATGGATCCCCATCCGCTTGCTAATCTTTTCAAAAGATCAAATTATGATGAACCAATTGCTAATAAATTGAGTTCACTAGATTATCTTTATGAAGTTTTGGTTGAGATTTCTCAATCTGAAAGTTGTGATGAAGTGTTAAACGAAGGAATTTATAAAGTGATTCATGATAGCTCCTTGAATGAAAAGCATGCAATGATGTTATTACAAATTCTATTAATGTCAATTGTGCTAATAATATGCAAAACCCCAAGCTTGGGGATGCTAATATTGCTATGTCCACTACTTATTTCAATGATCCTGATTGGGGTGATAATGATTCTTATGATCTTGAAAATTTAATTAAACCTCATGATGAATATGCTTGCGATAATATTAAAAGTGGGTTTGGAAGAGTGTCAACTTTAGCTAAAAATAATCCCACATATTTGGAGAGTGTTCAATCTTATGAATTTTTTGATGAAAGTGGGCTTGGAGAGGTCATGACTTTATTTGCTATCCCACTATTTTGGAAGAGTGTCAACTTTGCATGCATGTGGATCAAGAAGAGAATATTTTATGTGATAGTTATATTGTTGAATTTGATTATGATTCTACATGTAATTATTATGAGAGAGGAAAATATGGTTGTTGAAATTTTCATATTACTAAATTTCCTCTTGTTATGTTGAGATTGCTTCTTTCTTCTTCTTTGCATATACTAGAAATTGCTTGTCTTGATAATTTGTTTTCCTATAAAATGGCTATGAATACAAAGTTTGTTAGACTTAAGTGTGTTTTTCACATGTTTTATGATGCTCTCTTTGTGCTTCAATTCTTATCTTTCATGTGAGCATCAGTGGAGTCTTATGCCTAGCTAGGGGCGTAAAACGATATCGCTCGTTGGGAGGCAACATGATACGTCTCCAACGTATCTATAATTTTTTATTGTTCCATGCTGTTATATTATCATTCTTGGATGTTTCACAATCATTTTATCATTTTATATCATTTTTTGGTACTAACCTATTGACATAGTGCCCAGTGCCAGTTGTTGTTTTCTGCATGTTTCTTACATCGCAGGAAATCAATATCAAATGGAGTCCAAATGCAACGAAACTCCTGGAGGATTTTTGGGCCAGAAGAAAGCCAGTGGGCCAAGGAAGCACTTGGGGGGCTGCTCGAGGGGAGCAGCACCCACCGTATGGCGGGCAGAGGCCAGGCGCGCCAGTGGGTGCTGCCCACCTCGGTGCCCTTGAACCGCCTCTTTGCTCTATAAATACCACAATATTCCGAAACCCTAGGGAGTCAACGAAATATTGAGCGAGCCGCAGAGTCCAAAACCACGGATCCAATCTAGATACCGTCATGGAGGGTTCACCACTTCCATTGGTGCCTCTCCTATGATGCGTGAGTAGTTCTTTGTAGACCTATGGGTCCGTAGTTAGTAGCTAGATGGCTTCCTCTCTCTTTTGATTATCAATACAATGGTCTCTTGGAGATCCATATGATGTAAGTCTTTGGCGATGTGTTTTACGGGATCCGATGAGCTTTGAGTTTATGATCAGATCTATGTTTTATCCATGAAAGTTATTTGAGTCTTCTTTGATCTCTTATATGCATGATTGCTTATAGCCTCGTATTTCTTATCCGATATTTGGGTTTTGTTTGGCCAGCTTGATCTATTTATCTTGCAATGGGAAGAGGTGCTTTGTAGTGGATTCGATCTTACGATGCTACTAAGGATAACAAGATGAGATCTATATCTCCGCAATAGATAAACGGATCTCGTCTACATCATGTCATCATTCTTATTGCATTACTCCATTTTTCCATGAACTTAATACACTAGATGCATGCTGGATAGCGGTCGATGTGTGGAGTAATAGTAGTAGATGCAGGCAGGAGTCGGTGTGCTAATCTTGGATGTGATGCCTATATAATGATCATTGCCTAGACATCGTCATGATTATTTGAAGTTTTATCAATTGCCCAATAGTAACTGTTTTCCCACCGTTTGCTATTTTTCTCGAGAGAAGCCACTAGTGAAACCTACGACCCCCGGGTCTCTTTTCATCATATTTTCCTTTGTGATCTATTTTCTCTTGAATTTATTTTCAGATCTATTAAACTAAAAAGTACAAAAATATCTTGCTGCAATTTATTTGTTCTGCGATCTATTTATCCTATCTACCACTTTTTACATCAATTTTTTGCCTATCTTGAGGCGTTGTACCCAGAAGGGATTGACAACCCCTTTAACACGTCGGGTTGCGAGTATTTGTTATTTGTGTGCAGGTGTTGTTTACGTGGTGTGAGGAGGTTCTCCTACTAGTTTGATAACCTTTGTCTCATCATTGAGGGAAATACCTACCGTCGCTATATGCTACGTCTTGAGCTTGCGTTGGTTTTCCTTGAAGAGGAAAGGGTGATGCAGCAATAGTAGCGTAAGTATTTCCCTCAGTTTTTGAGAACCAAGGTATCAATCTAGTAGGAGGCTCCTCAAAAGTCCCACGCACCTACACAAACAAACAAAGAACTCGCAACCAATGCAATAAAGGGGTTGTCAATCCTTCACGGCCACTTGCGAAAGTGAGATCTAATAGAGATAGTATGATAAGCTATTTTTTTTGGTATTTTGTAATATAGATGCAAAAAGTAAAGATGCAAATAAAAGTAGATTGAAAGCTTATATGATAAAAGATAGACCCCGTGGCCATAGGTTTCACTAGTGGCTTCTCTCAAGATAGCATAAGTATTACGCTGGGTGAACAAATTACTATCGAGCAATTGATAGAAAAGCGAATAATTATGAGATTATCTAGGCATGATCATGTATATAGGCATCACGTCCGTGACAAGTAGACCGACTCCCGCCTGCATCTACTACTATTACTCCACACATCGACCGCTATCCAGCATGTATCTAGAGTATTAAGTTCATAAGAACAAAGTAACGCATTAAGAAAGATGACATGATGTAGAGGGAAAAACTCAAGCAATATGATATAAACCCCATCTTTTTATCCTTGATGGCAACAATACAATACGTGCCTTGCAACCCTTTCTGTAACTGGGTAAGGACACCGCAAGATTGAACCCAAAGCTAAGCACTTCTCCCATGGCAAGAAAGATCAATCTAGTAGGCCAAACCAAACTGATAATTCGAAGAGACTTGCAAAGATAACTCAATCATACATAAAAGAATTCAGAGAAGATTCAAATATTTCTCATAGATAAACTTGATCATAAACCCACAATTCATTGGATCTCGACAAACACACCGCAAAAAGAGTTTACATCGAATAGATCTCCACAAGAGAGGGGGAGAACATTGTATTGAGATCCAAAAAGAGAGAAGAAGCCATCTAGCTAATAACTATGGACCCGAAGGTCTGTGGTAAAATACTCACAACTCATCGGAGGGGCTATGGTGTTGATGTAGAATCATAATAATTGCATGCATGTGGATCAAGAAGAGAATATTTTATGTGATAGTTATATTGTTGAATTTGATTATGATTCTACATGTAATTATTATGAGAGAGGAAAATATGGTTGTTGAAATTTCCATGTTACTAAATTTCCTCTTGTTATGTTGAGATTGCTTCTTTCTTCTTCTTTGCATATACTAGAAATTGCTTGTCTTGATAATTTGTTTTCCTATAAAATGGCTATGAATACAAAGTTTGTTAGACTTAAGTGTGTTTTTCACATGTTTTATGATGCTCTCTTTGTGCTTCAATTCTTATCTTTCATGTGAGCATCAGTGGAGTCTTATGCCTAGCTAGGGGCGTAAAACGATATCGCTCGTTGGGAGGCAACATGATACGTCTCCAACGTATCTATAATTTTTTATTTTTCCATGCTGTTATATTATCATTCTTGGATGTTTCACAATCATTTTATCATTTTATATCATTTTTTGGTACTAACCTATTGACATAGTGCCCAGTGCCAGTTGTTGTTTTCTGCATGTTTCTTACATCGCAGGAAATCAATATCAAATGGAGTCCAAATGCAACGAAACTCCTGGAGGATTTTTTGGGCCAGAAGAAAGCCAGTGGGCCAAGGAAGCACCTGGGGGGCTGCTCGAGGGGAGCAGCACCCACCAGGGCGGGCCAGGAGGCCCAGGCGCGCCCAGGTGGGTGCTGCCCACCTCGGGTGCCCCTTGAACCGCCTCTTTGCTCTATAAATACCACAATATTCCAGAAACCCTAGGGGAGTCAACGAAATATTGATCGAGCCGCCGCAGAGTCCAAAACCACCAGATCCAATCTAGATACCGTCATGGAGGGGTTCACCACTTCCATTGGTGCCTCTCCTATGATGCGTGAGTAGTTCTTTGTAGACCTATGGGTCCGTAGTTAGTAGCTAGATGGCTTCCTCTCTCTTTTGATTATCAATACAATGGTCTCTTGGAGATCCATATGATGTAAGTCTTTTGGCGATGTGTTTTCTGGGATCCGATGAACTTTGAGTTTATGATCAGATCTATGTTTTTATCCATGAAAGTTATTTGAGTCTTCTTTGATCTCTTATATGCATGATTGCTTATAGCCTCGTATTTCTTATCCGATATTTGGGTTTTGTTTGGCCAGCTTGATCTATTTATCTTGCAATGGGAAGAGGTGCTTTGTAGTGGATTCGATCTTACGATGCTACTAAGGATAACAAGATGAGATCTATATCTCCGCAATAGATAAACGGATCTCGTCTACATCATGTCATCATTCTTATTGCATTACTCCGTTTTTCCATGAACTTAATACACTAGATGCATGCTGGATAGCGGTCGATGTGTGGAGTAATAGTAGTAGATGCAGGCAGGAGTCGGTGTGCTAATCTTGGATGTGATGCCTATATAATGATCATTGCCTAGACATCGTCATGATTATTTGAAGTTCTATCAATTGCCCAATAGTAACTGTTTTCCCACCATTTGCTATTTTTCTCGAGAGAAGCCACTAGTGAAACCTACGACCCCCGGGTCTCTTTTCATCATATTTTCCTTTGTGATCTATTTTCTCTTGAATTTATTTTCAGATCTATTAAACTAAAAAGTACAAAAATATCTTGCTGCAATTTATTTGTTCTGCGATCTATTTATCCTATCTACCACTTTTTACAACAATTTTTTGCCTATCTTGAGGCGTCGTACCCAGAAGGGATTGACAACCCCTTTAACACGTCGGGTTGCGAGTATTTGTTATTTGTGTGCAGGTGTTGTTTACGTGGTGTGAGGAGGTTCTCCTACTAGTTTGATAACCTTGGTCTCATCATTGAGGGAAATACCTACCGTCGCTATATGCTACGTCTTGAGCTTGCGTTGGTTTTCCTTGAAGAGGAAAGGGTGATGCAGCAATAGTAGCGTAAGTATTTCCCTCAGTTTTTGAGAACCAAGGTATCAATCTAGTAGGAGGCTCCTCAAAAGTCCCACGCACCTACACAAACAAACAAAGAACTCGCAACCAATGCAATAAAGGGTTGTCAATCCTTCACGCCACTTCATGAAAGTGAGATCGATAGAGATAGTATGATAAGCTAATTTTTTGGTATTTTGTAATATAGATGCAAAAAGTAAAGATGCAAATAAAAGTAGATTGAAAGCTTATATGATAAAAGATAGACCCCGTGGCCATAGGTTTCACTAGTGGCTTCTCTCAAGATAGCATAAGTATTACTGCTGGGTGAACAAATTCTCGTCGAGCAATTGATAGAAAAGCGAATAATTATGAGATTATCTAGGCATGATCATGTATATAGGCATCACGTCCGTGACAAGTAGACCGACTCCGCCGCATCTACTACTATTACTCCACACATCGACCGCTATCCAAAGATGTATCTAGAGTATTAAGTTCATAAGAACAAAGTAACGATTAAGAAAGATGACATGATGTAGAGGAAAAACTCAAGCAATATGATATAAACCCCATCTTTTATCCTTGATGGCAACAATACAATACGTGCCTTGCAACCCTTTACATGAATCGGTAAGGACACCGCAAGATTGAACCCAAAGCTAAGCACTTCTCCCATGGCAAGAAAGATCAATCTAGTAGGCCAAACCAAACTGATAATTCGAAGAGACTTGCAAAGATAACTCAATCATACATAAAAGAATTCAGAGAAGATTCAAATATTTCTCATAGATAAACTTGATCATAAACCCACAATTCATTGGATCTCGACAAACACACCGCAAAAAGAGTTTACATCGAATAGATCTCCACAAGAGAGGGAGAGAACATTGTATTGAGATCCAAAAAGAGAGAAGAAGCCATCTAGCTAATAACTATGGACCCGAAGGTCTGTGGTAAAATACTCACAACTCATCGGAGCGGAGCGCCGACGAAGGCTCCAAGATGGGATCTCGCGGATACAGAAGGTTACGGCGGTGGAAATTGTTTTTCGTTGGCTTCCTAGATGTTTTCGGGGTACGTAGGTATATATAGGAGGAAGAAGTACGTCGGTGGCCACTCGTGGGGCCTAGGAGACAGGGGCGCACCCAGGAGGGGTGGGCGCGCCCTCCTATCTCCTGGCCGCCTCGATTGCTTCTTGACTTGCACTCCAAGTCCTCTGGATCATGTTCGTTCCAAAAATCAGGCTCCCGAAGGTTTCATTCCGTTTGGACTCTGTTTGATATTCCTTTTCTTCAAAATACTGAAATAGGCAAAAAAGACAGCAATACGGGCTGGGCCTCCGGTTAGTAGGTCAGTCCCAAAAATGATATAAATGTGTAAAATAAAGCCCATAAACATCCAAAAGGGGTAATATAATAGCATGGAACAATCAAAAATTATAGATACGTTGGAGACGTATCAAGCATCCCCAAGCTTAATTCCTGCTCGTCCTCGAGTAGGTAAATGATAAAAACAGAATTTTTGATGTGGAATGCTACCTAGCATAATTCTCAATGTAATTTTCTTTATTGTGGCACGATTGTTCAGATCCAAATGATTCAAGATAAAAGCTTATAAAACATAAAAAATAATAATGCTTCGAAGCATACTAACAAATAATCATGTCCTATCAAAATAGCATATCCAAAGAAAGCTTATCCCTACAAAATCATATAGTTAGGCCATGCTTCATTTTCATTACACAAAATACTCCCATCATGCACAACCCCGGTTTCAGCCAAGCAATTGGTTCATACTTTTTAACGCGCTTCAGTTTTTTCACCTCTTACGAAATACATGAGCGCAAGCCATGGACATAGCACTATGGTGGTATATGGTGGTGGTTGTGAGGACAAAAAGGGAGAAGATAGTCTCACATCAACTAGGCGTATCAACGGGCTATGGGGATGCCCATCAATAGATATCAATGTGAGTGAGTAGGGATTGCCATGCAATGGATGCACTAGAGCTATAACTATATGAAAGCTCAACAAAAGAACGAAGTGGGTGTGCATCCAACTTGCTTGCTCACGAAGACCTAGGGCATTTTGAGGAAGCCCATCGTTGGAATATACAAGCCAAGTTCTATAATGAAAAATTCCCACTTAGTATATGAAAGTGATAACATAGGAGACTCTCTATTATGAAGATCATGGTGCTACTTTGAAGCACGGGTCTGGAAAAGAGATAGAAGCATTGTCCCTTCTCTCTTGTTCTCTCATTTTATTTATTTTTTCTTCTTCTTTTTTTCTCTTTTTTTCTTTCTTCTTTTTTTTCTTTGGCCTTTTTTTGGCCTTTCTTTTTTTCTTTTTAAAGTTCAAAGTCTCATCCCGACTTGTGGGGGAATCATAGTCTTGATCATCCTTTCCTCACTGGGACAATGCTCTAATAATGAAGATCATCACACTTTTATTGATTTAAAACTCAAGAATTACAACTCAAAACTAGAACAAGATATGACTCTATATTAATGCCTCCGGCGGTGTACCGGGATATGCAATGAAACAAGAGCGACATGTATGAAAATTATGAAGGTGGCTTTGCCACAAATACGATGTCAACTACATGATCATGCAAAGAGCAATATGACAATGATGAAATGTGTCATAATAAATGGAACGGTGGAAAGTTGCATGGCAATATATCTTAGAATGGCTATGGAAATGCCATAATAGGTAGGTATGGTGGCTGTATTGAGGAAGGTAAATAATGGGTGCATGATACCGGCGAAAGTTGCGCTGTATAATAGAGGCTAGCAAAGTGGAAGGGTGAGTGTGCGTATATCCATGGACTCACATTAGTCATAAAGAACTCATATACTTATTGCAAAAGTATACTTGCCCTCGAAGCAAAGTACTACTACGCATGCTCCTAGGGGAAGGGTTGGTAGGAGTTAACCATCGCGCGATCCCGACCTCCACTCATAAGGAAGGCAATTAAAAGAGCACCTCATGCAACAAATTTGTCACACAACTTTTACCATACGTGCATGCTACGGGACTTGCCAACTTCAACACAAGTATTTCTCAGTTTCATAATTACCCACTAGAATGAATCTAACATTACTACCTCTATATTTCAAAACAATTATCAAGCATCAAATTGTTCCTAGTGTTTTATGCACTTTCTATGATAGTTTTTATTATACCCAACTTGGATGCTCATCATTCTAGGACCAAATTTGTAACCATAGCAAATACCATGCTGTTCTAAAAGACTCTCAAAATAATATAAGTGAAGCATGAGAGACTAGCAATTTCTTCAAAACTAAGCCACCGCCGTGCTCTAAAAGATATAAGTGAAGTACTAGAGCAAAAACTATCAAGCTCAAAAGATATAAGTGAAGCACATAGAGTATTCTAATAAATTCTAATCAAGTGGGCTTCTCCCAAAAGGTGTGTACAGCAAGGATGATTGTGGAAAACTAAAAAGCAAAGACTAATATAATACACGACGCTCCAAGCAAAAGACATATCATGTGGCAAATAAAAATATAGCTCCAAGTAAAGTTACCAATGAACGAAGATGAAAGAGGGGATGCCTTCCCAGGGCATCCCCAAGCTTAGGCTTTTGGCTACTCTTTAATATCTTGGGGTGCCATGGGCATCCCCAAGCTTAGGATTTTGCCACTCCTTATTCCATAGTCCATCAGATCTTTACCCAAAACTTGAAAACTTCACAACACAAAACTCAACAGGAAATCTCATAAGCTCCGTTAGTGAAAGAAAACAAAACCACCACATAATGTACTGTAATGAACTCATTCTTTACATATTTTGGTGTTAAACATACTATATTCCAAGTTCTCTATGGTTCATACCACTTAATACTAGCCATAGATGCATCAAAATAAGCAAACAACACATGAAAACATAATCTGTCAAAAACAGAACAGTCTGTAGCAATATGTAACTAACGCAAACTTCTGGAACTTTAAAAATCCTACAAAAATAGGAAGTCCTGGCAAATTTGTCTATTGATCAGAAGCAAAAATAATCAACACAAAAGCACGTTTCCGTGATTTAACAAAACTAATTTCGTGCTTGCAAAGTTTCTGTTTTTCAGCAGAATCAAATTAACTATCACCATAGGTTATCCTATAGGTTCTACTTGGCACAAACACTAATTAAAACATAAAAACACATCTAAACATAAGGTATATGCAAAATATATTAAGTAACAGCAAGGAAAAATATTGGGTTATCTCCCAACAAGCGCTTTTCTTTAAAGCCTTTTTAGCTAGGCATTGATAATTTTAATGATGCTCACATGAAAGACAATAATTGAAGCGCAAAGAGAGCATCATGAAACACGTGACAAACACATCTAAGTCTAACATACTTCCTATGCATAGGCATATTATAAGCAAACAAATTTGCAAGGCAAGCAAAAACTAGCATAAGCAAGGAAGAAGAAAGAGACTATAGCAATCTCAACATGACGAAGGTAATTTAGTAAGATAAAAATTTCTACGACCATATTTTCCTCTCTCATAATAATTACATGTAGGATCATAGGCAAATTAAACAAAATAGCTATCACATAACATATTCTCAGCATGATCCACATGCATGTGAAGTTGACACTCTTCCAAAATAGTGGGATTATCATTAACTAAAGTCATGACCTCTCCAAACCCACTTTTATCAAAAAATACCATGAGATTGAATATCATACAAATATGTGGGATCTAAAGTTGACACTCTTCAAAACCCACTTTCAATAATATTGCAAACACTATTATCAATCTCATATTCATCATGGGGCTTAAATAAATTTTCAAGATCATAAGAAGAGTCACCCCAATCAGGATCATTGCAACAAGTAGTAGACATAGCAAAACTAGCATCATCCCTTCCTCTTTTGGTAAATACCAATGTAGTCCTTATGTCTACTACACAACCTTCTTCTTGTAGACGTTGTTGGGCCTCAAGTGCAGAGGTTTGTAGGATAGTAGCAAATTTCCCTCAAGTGGATGACCTAAGGTTTATCAATTCGTAGGAGGCGTAGGATGAAGATGGTCTCTCTCAAACAACCCTGCAACCAAATAACAAAGAGTCTCTTGTGTCCCCAACACACCCAATACAATGGCAAACTGTACAGGTGCACTAGTTCGGTGAAGAGATGGTGATACAAGTGCAATATGGATGGTAGATATAGGTTTTTGTAATCTGAAAATATAAAAACAGCAAGGTAACTAATGATAAAAGTGAGCGTAAACGGTATTGCAATGGTAGGAATCAAGGCATAGGGTTCATACTTTCACTAGTGCAAGTTCTCTCAACAATAATAACATAGATAGATCATATAACAATCCCTCATCATGCAACAAAGAGTCACTCCAAAGCCACTAATAGCTGAGAACAAACGAAGAGATTATGGTAGGGTACGAAACCACCTCAAAGTCATTCTTTCGGATCAATCTATTCAAGAGTTCGTACTAGAATAACACCTTAAGACACAAATCAACCAAAACCCTAATGTCACCTAGATCCTCCATTGTCACCTCAAGTATCTGTGGGCAAGATTATATGACATGCATCACACAATCTCAGATTCATCTATTCAACCAACACAAAGTACTTCAAAGAGTGCCCCAAAGTTTCTACCGGAGAGTCAAGACGAAAACGTGTGCCAACCCCTATGCATAGGTTCATGGGCGGAACCCGCAATTTGATCACCAAAACATACATCAAGTGGATCACGTGATATCCCATTGTCACCACAGATAAGCACGACAAGACATACATCAAGTGTTCTCAAATCCTTAAAGACTCAATCCGATAAGATAACTTCAAAGGGAAAACTCAATTCATCACAAGAGAGTAGAGGGGGAAAACATCATAAGATCCAACTATAATAGCAAAGCTCGCGATACATCAAGATCGTGCCATAGAGAGAACACGAGAGAGAGAGAGATCAAACACATAGCTACTGGTACATACCCTCAGCCCCGAGGGTGAACTACTCCCTCCTCGTCATGGATAGCGTCGGGATGATGAAGATGGCCACCGGTGAGGTATCCACCCTCCGGCAGGGTGCCGGAACGGGCTCCCGAGAGGTTTTTGGTGCCTACAGAGGCTTGCGGCAGCGGAACTCCAATCTATCTTCGTCTCCAATGTTTTTAGGGTACATGGACTTATATAGGCGAAAGAAGTCGGTCGGGGGATCCTTGAGGGGCCCAGGGGATAGGGGGCACACCCAGGGGGGTGAGCACGCCCTCCTATCTCCTGGCTTCCTCGAGCCTTCCCTGGCTTAAACTCCAAGTCTCCCGGATCATATCCTTTCCAAAAATCACGCTCCCGAAGGTTTCATTCTGTTTGGACTCCATTTGATATTCCTTTTCTTCGAAATACAGAAACAGGCAATAAAACAGCAATATGGGCTGGGCCTCCGGTTAGTAAGTTAGTCCCAAAAGTAATATAGAAGTGTATAATAAAGCCCATAATCATTCAAAATAGATAATAAAATAGCATGAATGCTTCATAAATTATAGATACGTTGGAGATGTATCAAGTCCTAGCAGACATCACAGCCCAACTTGTATCTTTTTGCTTTTTGGTTTTTTGTTGTTTTCAATAAAATACACAATTATGTCTCTGATTAGATGTGTTTTTGTTGTTTAAATTAGTGTTTGTGCCAAGCAAGGCCTTTGGGATGATTTGGGTGAGAGTTGATTTGATCTTGCTGAAAAACAAAAACTTTTGCGCTCACGAAATTATTTTTCATTTTTACCATAAGAGTGATTTTGAGTTGATTCTTTTTGCATAAGATTAATAAACAAATTATTCACGTCGTCCTAATTTTTCAGAATTGTTGGTGTTACAGAAGTATTAGTCAGATTGCTACAGACTGTTCTGTTTTTGACATATTCTGTTTTCTTTGCGTTGTGTGCTTGTTTTGATGATTCTATGGTTTTATTGAAGACTTTTTCCATATAAAAGTTGGAAATTAGATATAATGCAAAAAAAATATGAATGGGTTTGCAACAGTGCTTTTAGTAGTGGTTTGCTTTCTTATACTAACGGATCTCACGAAGGTTTTGTTGAGTTTTGTGTGATTGAAGTTTTCAAGTTTTGGGTGATATTACGATGGATGAAGGAATAAGGATTAGCAAAAGGCTAAGCTTGGGGATGCCCGAGGCACCCCAAGATAATATTCAAGAAATAGCAAGCAACTAATCTTGGGGATGCCCCCGAGTGGCATCCCCTCTTTCTTCGAACAACCATCGGTATTTTACTTGGAACTACATTTTTATTCGTCACATATTATGAGTTTTGCTTGGAGTGTCTTGTGTGATATGAGTCTTTGCTTGTTTTTATTTGTGTTTTAAGTCTTGAATCCTTGCTGGACACACCTTTTTGAGAGAGCCAAAAATTATGCTATGCTTACTCCTATGCTTCACTTAAATTTTTAGAGCCATGGAATTGCTCTAGTGCTTCACTTATATCTTTTTTAGCACGGTGTGCTTTGTTATTTTTGAAAGAAATGCTCTCATGCTTCACTTAGATTTATTTGGGAGTTAGTAAATTTTTTAAGAAATTCTCTCTTGCTTCACTTAGATTATTTTGAGAGAAAGAAATATTATGCTCATGTTCTTCACTCGAATTTGTTTGAGCTTATTAAAGCAACATATGCAAATAGCCCCAAAGTGATAGATATCCTAGGAGGATATAATAAAAACTTTCATGTAGATCATTTGACAAAATAACTTTGGTTCTTAGTAATGGTTTTGAGATATGATGTAACGCCCCGGATTCGTTGCGCCAGGTGTCTGTCAGTTATTCGCCGTCGTTGTCATGTCATTTGCTTGCGTGTTGCACCTTGCCATGTCATCATATGCATTTCGTATCATGTCATCATATGCATTTCATTTTGCATACATGTTCGACTCATGCATCCGAGCTTTTTCCCCGTTGTCCGTTTTGCAATCCGGCACTCCTATGTCCTCCGGCGTCCCTTTCTTGTCTCTCGTTGTGAGCGGGTGTTAAACTTCCTCGGAATGGACCGAGGTTTGCCAAGCGGCCTTGGTATAGCACCGATAGACCGCTTGTCAAGTTTCGTGTCATTTGGAGGTCGTTTGATACTCCAACGGTTAACCGGGTAACCGCAAAGCCCTCTTTTGTGTGCAGCCCAACACCCCTTCCAAAGTGGCCCAAAACCCATCTAACTCCCCTCCATGCTCTCGGTCGTTCGATCACGATCGTGTGGGCGTAAACCGCACCTCATTTGGACTCTCCTAGCTCCCTCTACCTATATATATGTGCACCTCCCCCGAAATCCCGGTCCAAACCCTAGCCCCCTTCTTCCTCCGCGCGTCGGACACGTCCGCCCGGCGCCAGACACGTCCGCTTTGGTTGCCCGCCAACCGCAGACGTTGACACGTGTCCAAGCCGCCGCCGTCTCCGTCCAGCGCGCCACTGCCTGCGCCGGGCCAGTTGAGCCTGCGAGCCCATCTGCTCCGCCGCCCAGCCCGCCCGCTCCGCCGCCCGGCAGACAATGCCCCCGCCGTCCGGTGTGCCCAGCACAAGAATCCGCCTGCGTCACCTTCGTCGGCGCGCCTCGCTTGAAACTGCGCCCGCCGCCTCCCGCTGGCCATTGCCGCCCTGGGCGCCGTCCAAGCGCCGCCCAGGCCAGGCTGCCCCCAGCGCCCGCGTCCGCGCCCGACCTCCGGCGGCCTTCCGCCGCCGCCTCTTCGCCGGTGACCGGCCGCGAGCGCCCCGCCGCCGCCGTCCTTCGGTCGCCCCGACCTCTCCGGCCTCCTCCTCCTCATCCCGCAGCTCCGGCGAGCTTTCTCCGGCGATCCTCGGGAACCGCACCCTGATCTGGATCTGAGATACGACAAGGTTGACTTTCACCCTTCCAAAATTCGTCTAAGTCCCGATTATTTTTGCATAATCATGCCATGTTCATCGCATTGTATCTCTGCATTCGTAGCTCCATTTCATGCGTGTAATATGTCAAATTGTTCGTTTCAACGAGTACTTCATTTCATTCTATTGCATCATATTAATTTGAGTCCATCTTGATGCCCGAAATGCTGTTGGAAGAGTGCATGTTGATGTTAACCTGCTGAAACTGTTATAACTTGCTCATTTGTCATTTTTGCCATGATTGATGTGTGTGCATCCTATGAGGTTGATGTCTACATGTATGTTGATCTATGCTATGCCATTTTTCCAGTGGTGCTATCCATGTATTTTTGTGAGTTGTGTGCTGAGTGCATCAAGCTTGTTAAGGAGGGTACTTGCTGTTGTTGTTTTCCTGACAGATTCTGTTATATTTTGTTGCCATGTAAACATGCTTCTACAAGTCATTTCGTGCATAATCTGGAGATGTTCTATAAACATGTTTTGATCTACATGTTATGCTATATCCATTCTTGTCCTTGGTTGCATTTATAGCTTGCTGTAGATTGTTCATATCTTGCTCCAAAGTTGCTTGATAATGTTGCTATCAGCCTGTTAACATTAAGTTCACTAGTTCCCATGTGTTTTGCTAGTGTTCCATGCATCCTATGACCTTGCTCTTACCATGCTTAACTTCACAAACATGCCTTCTTACTGTTAGTTGCCTTGCCATGCCATGTATTGCTCTGTGGTGAGTGGTTCAAGCTCACCAACATGCCTACTTATTGTTGTTTCTGCCATGTTTGAATCTGTAATATAACTTGCCATGTTTACATGGGTGCCATCATGTTTTCTATGCCTTTTTGGCTCATGGTCAGTAAGGGACTTTTGATCTATGCATTTAGTAGTATCATGCCGTGCCTTTGTTTGCCATTATAAGTTCCTGTAACATGTTGTATGATAGCTCTAAACATTGCAACCTGATGTTATTTCTGCTAAACTCTGAAACTGTTATTATTTGCAATATTTCCATGTGTTTTGGAGCATGTTCTAGTGATTTTTCTGGAGATAGCTCAGTGTTCATGTTTTGATTATGCTTTACCTGTACTTCATGCCCATGCCTTTTGGTATTATGTTGGGGTGCTGTAGCTTATTGTTTTGATGCTTGCAAGATGCCTAGTTGCTGTTATGGACAGATTGTTGTTATGACTTGTATAATGTGTATGTGTTGCACCGTTGCTCCGTTTTGAGTGTGCTCTATATGAAACTTGCTTGATTTTGCATGTAGTTTCATATTATCATGATGCATCCTTGTTTTGAGGTGTTTGCTTGATGTTTGTATGCATTTTGCATCAATGCCATGTTTAACTTGTTTTGCTCATATCTCCTAGGCCGTAGCTCCAAATCTAATGAATTTTATATGTAACTTGACTAGAATTTCGTGTAGATCATCTTGGTGCATCTTAACTTGCTGTTTAACAACTTGAACATAAGGTTTATTCAGATCTGGACCAATTTCGAAATTTGAATATGAGGACTTACCGGAATAGTTATATGTTGTTCCCGGCCTCATTTAAACTTGCCTTGATGTGTTGTTCTTGTTTGCATCGTCTCTTGCCATGAGTAGCCTCATCTAGCTTTCTCATGCATCATGCTTGTTGTGCATCATGTCTTATTCATGTGTGGTGTGTTTACTATGTTGTGTGCTTCTTCTCGATAGTTCCCGTTTCGTTGCGATCGTGAGGATGCGTTCGTTTACGTGTGGTTCGTCTTTGTGGCTTCATCTTCTTCATGGACTCGTCCTTCTTCCTTGCGGGATTTCAGGCAAGATGACCGCTACCCTGGATCTCACTACTATCATTGCTATGCTAGTTGCTTCGTTCTTTCGCTATGCTGCGTTACCTATCTTTTGCTCATCAAGCCTCCCAAATTGCCATGAACCTCTAACCTTTGACACCATTCCTAGCAAACCATTGATTGGCTATGTTACCGCTTTGCTCAGCCTCTCTTATAGCGTTGCTAGTTGCAGGTGAAGTTGAAGATTGCTCCATGGTGGACAGGGATTATGTTGGGATATCACAATATCTCTTATATTACTAATGCATCTATATATTTGGTAAAGGGTGGAAGGCTCGGCCTTATGCCCGTGTTTTGTTCCACTCTTGCCGCCCTAGTTTCCATCATACCGGTATTATGTTCCCGGATTTTGCGTTCCTAACGCTGTCGGGTGATTTATGGGACCCCCGACAGTTCGCTTTCAATAAAACTTGTCCAAAGAAGGCCCAACCTTGGTTTTACCATTTGCCTCACCACCACCTACTTTTCCCTTGGGAGTAATTAACCCAAGGGTCATCTTTATTATAGCCCCCCCGGGCCAATGCTTGTCTAAGTGTTGGTCCAAACTAGAGCACCGTGCGGGACCATTCCTTGGCAACTTGGATTTGTCGGTACCTGTACGCTTCGCTTATCCGATGTTGCCCTGAGAACGAGATATGTGCAGCTCCTATCGGGATTGTCGGCGCATCGGGCGGCTTTGCTGGTCTTGTTTTACCATTGTCGAAATGTCTTGTAAACCGGGATTCCGAGACTGATCGGGTCTTCCTAGGAGAAGGTCTATTCCTTCGTTGATCATGAGAGCTTGTCATGGGCTAAGTTGGGACACACCTGCAGGGTTTAAACTTTCGAGAGCCGTGCCCGCGGTTATGTGGCAGATGGGAATTTGTTAATGTCCGGTTGTAGATAACTTGACACCAGATCCGATTTAAAACGCATCAACCGTGTGTGTAGCCGTGATGGTCTCTTCTCGGCGGAGTCCGGGAAGTGAACACGGTTTCTGTGTTATGTTTGACGTAAGTAGGTGTTCAGGATCACCTCTTGATCATTGCTAGCTTCACGACCGTTCCATTTTCTCCCTTCTCGCTCTTATTTGCGTATGTTAGCCACCATACTTGCTTAGTCGCTGCTGCAACCTCACCACTTTACCCCTTCCTTTCCCATTAAGCTTTGCTAGTCTTTATACCCATGGTAATGGGATTGCTGAGTCCTCGTGGCTCACAGATTACTACAAAAACAGTTGCAGGTACAGGTTATGCGATGATTATGACGTGAGAGCAAGGTTTGCTTGTTTGGAGTTCTTCTTCTGCATCTTCTTCAATCAGGGGATAGGTTCCAGGTCGGCAGCCTAGACTAGCAGGGTGGATGTCGCTTGAGTTTCTGTTTGTGTTTCATCCGTAGTCGGATGGTGCTCTTATGTATGACGATGTTGTATTCGTGTGGCATTTTATGCCTTTTGTATGTATCCCCATCTATTATGTAATGTTGATGTAATGATATCCACCTTGCAAAAGCGTTTCAATATGCGGGTCTATCCTTGGTGGGACCTTCGAGTTCCTTTTGGATAGGGTCGCATATTGGGCGTGACAAGTTGGTATCAGAGCCTCGACCGACCCTAAGAGCCCCCCTTGATTGATCGTGTAGTTTGGCCGTTGTTGAGTCTAGAAGAAAACTGTTTTCGGAGTCTAGTTATATCGGAGAGTAGGAATTCTTTTTACTCCTCAGCCCCTTCGTCGCTCTGGTGAGGAATCTTGACGTAGGTGTTTTGATCTATTCCTCTTCCCCTTCAAATTTTTTTTAGGTTCACGCGGTTAGTTTTCGATCGTTGTTCCCCAGCTCTTTTATCCGGTGCATTCCTCGTCAAGCTGATTCGAACCTCTTTGTCTTTGGGAGATCAATCCTCAGCTCTTTTCGATCGATGTTGTTTCCTTGTCCGAAGTTGTCTTTCTTTTTCCCACCCGCCCTCCCTTCTTCTTCTCGGAACCGGAGTCCGTAATCGAGTATCCATCCTACTCGTGCGAAGTCTTTGCTTTCTTTCCTCAATGATTTCAACCGGTGTTTTCTCTTCAAGATATTCATCGGTTCCCCTTCCAAGTTGTCTTTGTTTTCCCGCCCTCCCACCCTTTTTCTTCCCGGAGTCTGAGTCTGTTTCGAGCTTCAATTTCATTCGCGTGGAGCCTCTTCAGTCTTTCGACAATTGTTTCAACCGGTGAATTCTCTTGTGTTTGAAATTCTTCATCTCTTTTCCGATGGATTCAATTATAGTTTTTGGTAGTGATTATATTCTTTTCCTCGGCTCAAGTGTTTTTCCGCTTGCTCATTCGTCTCTCGCCAGTTTATCCTTCCGGAGTGCTCAAGACATCTCAAGAGATTCGTCTGTGTTCGAATTAATTCAAGGTTGTCACCTCACTCAAATATTTCAATTGTTCCGGTGCATCATCTATCTGTTCAACATCCCTTTCCAACGGTGTTATCTTTTCAGTGGGCCCTAACCCACAAGTCTTTTCCCAGGATCTTACCTGACTCTTCTAATTCCCTCGGAGTTATTTTCAATTCTTTTCAAGTGTGATGTAAGAATGGATTCCATCAGTCACATGCCTTTTCTAAGATCGATTTCAAATCATTTCATTGTTGGTTTAACCTCTTCGCTTTTCATTCTCCCGGAGTATCTCAGTAATTTTGGTCGTCTTTCTCCTCGTCTCTTGAAGACCGAAGAAGAGTTTTCCCTCTAAATCTTGTCCGTTCTCTCGAAGATTCCTGGTTCTAGCTTCATATCATCCTCTCGAATTATTCCATTTGTCATGAGGCCATCATTCCAGTTATCGTTCCAGTTATCGTTCTCTATTTACCCCGGTGTTTCGTTCAAGTGTTCTTTAATCAGCTCATGATCTCTTTGTTCTTTTGCATGTAAATCCCCTCTATCATATTTGTTCTTTTAATTCTTCCCGGTGATTCATTCTCTTTCGTCAGTCATTTCTGAATTCTCACGGTGGTTCTTTCAGATTCTTTTTCTTCGTTTATCATATTAATTCATTCGTTCTTTCCAATCCTACCGGTGATGCATGAAGACCTTCTCAAGTTTGCGATATGTCACTTCTCAATCCTTTTCAAGAAGAATAAGTAGTATGCAAAATCCACTGCTTGTCATCAATTTAATTTGATGAAGGATAAGCATACAATAAATCTTATTCTTATTTCATCCAAGTGAGTAATCCTTTCCTTTAGAGTTTGTTCTTGATGAATAAATTCTAGTTTCAAGTGTTTTCATCTTTTTCCGGAGTTCATTTTTTCCTCGGCCATCTCGTCGGAACCTCCATCTAAATCTTCGCAAGGCTTTTAATCTTATTCTTTCATCCTTCATTTCTATCTCATCATCTTTTTGTTACCGGAGTTCTTCATGGTGGTTCTTCATGATTTGATTCATTCTTCAAGAGCTCATCAAGATTTTTTTGGTGGAGTTCAAATATCTTTTCTTCTTGCATCTCGAAGTGCAATTAATTCTCTGTATTCTTTGAAGTGGAGTTTTGCATTTCTTCGTTCTTCTCAACCATCCAATCATTTCCGTTTGTGGTCGGTTATCAGCTTATGATTTTGAGTTGTTATCCATAAGTCCACAACAAGCTTATTCTTTCGTCATTGATTTTCTCAACAACTCCGTTCAACCCTTCCTTATAAGTTCTTTTCATCCAATTCTTTCAATTCTTCCGGAGGCTTTGTGTTGTTCCTCTCGTCAAGTATCATTCCATCCTCTCAAGTTCGTGTTCTATTCCTCCATGTTTTAACCGGAGTGCTACCTAAATCCTTTCAGTCTTATCCATTTCTTTTCTCATTCTAACCACTCCGGTTAGAACGAGTGATTTCATAGTCTATCTGATTCCGTGAGTTTAGATTCTCCTCATCCTCATCGTTCCTCTCTTCTTCTCGAGTGCTCTCGATTCTTTGCTTCTTCACTTGAGTTCTTGTTTCACCTCATCCCTTTTTCCCTTCCGTCTCAATCCTAAGATCTCGGGACGAGATCTCTTGTTAGTGGAGGAGTGTTGTAACGCCCCGGATTCGTTGCGCCAGGTGTCTGCCAGTTATTCGCCGTCGTTGTCATGTCATTTGCTTGCGTGTTACACCTTGCCATGTCATCATATGCATTTCGTATCATGTCATCATATGCATTTCATTTTGCATACATGTTCGTCTCATGCATCCGAGCTTTTTCCCCGTTGTCCGTTTTGCAATCCGGCACTCCTATGTCATCCGGCGTCCCTTTCTTGTCTCTCGTTGTGAGCGGGTGTTAAACTTCCTCGGAATGGACCGAGGTTTGCCAAGGCCTTGGTATAGCACCGATAGACCGCTTGTCAAGTTTCGTGTCATTTGGACTCTCCTAGCTCCCTCTACCTATATATAT
Source organism: Aegilops speltoides (assembly GCA_021437245.1). Classification (NCBI taxonomy): domain Eukaryota; kingdom Viridiplantae; phylum Streptophyta; class Magnoliopsida; order Poales; family Poaceae; genus Aegilops; species Aegilops speltoides. The sequence continues at coordinate 127,290,640 of CM038146.1, forward strand.
GTGCACCTCCCCCGAAATCCCGGTCCAAACCCTAGCCCCCTTCTTCCTCCGCGCGCCGGACACGTCCGCCCAGCGCCGGACACGTCGGCTTTGCTGCCCCGGCCAACCGCATGTTGACACGTGTCCCGTGCCACCGTCTCACGTCCCCGCCCTGCCCGCGCTGGGCCTGGGTTCGAACCCAGCGAGCCCATCTGCTCACGGCACGCAGCGCGCGCGCCGCCGTCGATGTGCCCTGCGCCGCAACCGCCTCGCCTCACCTCCGCCGGGCCGCCTCCGCCCGTCCGCCTGAAACTCAGCACTCTCGCCGCCTCCTCCGCTGGCGCCGCGCCGCCATGGCGTTGTCTCCGCCGCCCAGCCCGGCCGCCCCAGCCCCGGCCTCCGGGGCCTTGCCGCCCGCCCGCCTCTTCGCCGGTGACCGATCATGAAGCGCCCGCGCCGACGTCCTCCGGTCGCCCCGACCTCTCCGGCCTCCTCCTCCTCATCCCGCAGCTCTGGCGAGCTTTCTCCGGCGATCCTTGGGAACCGCACCCCGATCTGGATCTGAGATCCGACAAGGTTGACTTTCGCCCTTCCAAAATTCGTCCAAGTCCCGATTATTTTTGCATAATCATGCCATGTTCATCGCATTGTATCTCTGCATCCGCAGATCCGTTTCGTGCGTGTAATATGTCAAATTGTTCGTTTCAACGAGTACTTCATTTTATTCTATTGCATCATATTCATTTGAGTCCATCTTGATGCCCGAAATGCTGTTGGAAGAGTGCATGTTGATGTTAACTTGCTGAAACTGTTATAACTTGCTCATTTGTCATTTTTTCCATGATTGATGTGTGCATCCTATGAGGTTGATGTCTACATGTATGTTGATCTATGCTATGCCATCTTTCAAGTGGTGCTATCCATGTATTTTTGTGAGTTGTGTGCTGAGTGCATCAAGCTTGTTAAGGAGGGTACTTGCTGTTGTTGTTTTCCTGACAGATTCTGTTATATTTTGTTGCCATGCAAACATGCTTCTACAAGTCATTTCGTGCATAATCTGGAGATGTTCTATAAACATGGTTTGATCTACATGTTATGCTCTATCCATTATTGCCCTTGGTTGCATTTATAGCTTGCTGTAGATTGTTCATATCTTGCTCCAAAGTTGCTTGATAATGTTGCTATCAGCCTGTTAACATTAAGTTCACTAGTTCCCATGTGTTTTGCTAGTGTTCCATGCATCCTATGACCTTGCTCTTGCCATGCTTAACTTCACAAACATGCCTTATTACTGTTAGTTGCCTTGCCATGCCATGTATTGCTCTATGGTGAGTGGTTCAAGCTGACCAACATGCCTACTTATTGTTGTTTCTGCCATGTTTGAATCTGTAATATAACTTGCCATGTTTACATGGGTGCCATCATATTTTCTATGCCTTTTTGACTCATGGTTAGTAAGGGACTTTTGATCTATGCATTTAGTAGTATCATGCCATGCCTTTGTTTGCCATTATAAGTTCCTTTAACATGTTGTTTGTTAGCTCTAAACATTGCAACCTGATGTTATTTCTGCTAAAGTCTGAAACTGTTATTATTTGCAATATTTCCATGTGTTTTGGTGCATGTTCTAGTGATTTCTGGAGATAGCTCAGTGTTCATGTTTTGTTATGCTTTACCTGTACTTAATGCCCATGCCTTTTGGTATTATGTTGGGGTGCTGTAGCTTATTGTTTTGATGCTTGCAAGATGCCTAGTTGCTGTTATGGACAGATTGTTGTTATGACTTGTATAGTGTGTATGTGTTGCACCGTTGCTCCGTTTTGAGTGTGCTCTATATGAAACTTGCTTGATTTTGCATGTAGTTTCATATTATCATGTTGCATCCTTGTTTTGAGGTGTTTGCTTGATGTTTGTATGCATTTTGCATCAATGCCATGTTTAACTTGTTTTTCTCATATCTCCTAGGCCGTAGCTCCAAATCTAATGAACTTTATATGTAACTTGACTAGAATTTCGTGTAGATCATCTTGGTGCATCTTAACTTGCTGTTTAACAACTTGAACATAAGGTTTGTTCAGATCTGGACCAATTTCGAAATTTGCGTAAGAGGACTTACCGGAATAGTTATATGTTGTTCCGGGCCTCATTTAAACTTGCCTTGATGTGTTGTTCTTGTTTGCATCGTCTCTTGCCATCAGTAGGCTCATCTAGCTTTCTCATGCATCATGCTTGTTGTGCATCATGTCTTATTCATGTGTGGTGTGTTTACTATGTTGTGTGCTTCTTCTCGATAGTTCCCGTTTCGTTGCGATCGTGAGGATGCGTTCGTCTACGTGTGGTTCGTCTTCGTGGCTTCATCTTCTTCATGGACTCGTTCTTCTTCCTTGCGGATTTCGTGCAAGATGACCGCTACCCTCGGATCTCACTACTATCATTGCTATGCTAGTTGCTTCGTTCTTTCGCTATGCTGCGTTACCTATCTTTTGCTCATCAAGCCTCCCAAATTGCCATGAACCTCTAACCTTTGACACCATTCCTAGCAGACCATTGATTGGCTATGTTACCGCTTTGCTCAGCCTCTCTTATAGCGTTGCTAGTTGCAGGTGAAGTTGAAGATTGCTCCATGGTGGACAGGGATTATGTTGGGATATCACAATATCTCTTATATTACTAATGCATCTATATATTTGGTAAAGGGTGGAAGGCTCGGCCTTATGCCTGGTGTTTTGTTCCACTCTTGCCGCCCTAGTTTCCGTCATACCAGTATTATGTTCCCGGATTTTGCATTCCTAACGCGGTTGGGTGATTTATGGGACCCCCCTGACAATTCGCTTTCAATAAAACTTGTCCAGCAAGGCCCAACCTTGGTTTTACCATTTGCCTCACCACCACCTACTTTTCCCTTGGGAGTAATTAACCCAAGGGTCATCTTTATTATAGCCCCCCCGGGCCAAAGCTTGTCTAAGTGTTGGTCCAAACTAGAGCACCGTGCGGGACCATTCCTTGGCAACTTGGATTCGTCGGTACCTGTACGCTTTGCTTATCCAATGTTGCCCTGAGAACGAGATATGTGCAGCTCCTATCGGGATTGTCGGCGCATCGGGCAGCTTTGCTGGTCTTGTTTTACCATTGTCGAAATGTCTTGTAAACCGGATTCCGAGACCGATCGGGTCTTCCCGGAGAAGGTCTATTCCTTCGTTGATCATGAGAGCTTGTCATGGGCTAAGTTGGGACACCCCTGCAGGGTTTAAACTTTCGAGAGCCGTGCCCGCGGTTATGTGGCAGATGGGAATTTGTTAATGTCCGGTTGCAGATAACTTGACACCAGATCCGATTTAAAACGCATCAACCACGTGTGTAGCCGTGATGGTCTCTTCTCGGCGGAGTCCGGGAAGTGAACACGGTTTCTGTGTTATGTTTGACGTAAGTAGGTGTTCAGGATCACCTCTTGATCATTGCTAGCTTCACGACCGTTCCATTTGCTCTCTTCTCGCTCTTATTTGCGTATGTTAGCCACCATACTTGCTTAGTCACTGCTGCAACCTCACCACTTTACCCCTTCCTTTCCCATTAAGTTTTTCTAGTCTTGATACCCATGGTAATGGGATTGCTGAGTCCTCGTGGCTCACAGATTACTAAAAAAATAGTTGCAGGTGCAGGTTATGTGATGATTATGACGTGAGAGCGATGTTTGCTTGTTTGGAGTTCTTCTTCTGCTTCTTCTTCGATCAGGGGATAGGTTCCAGGTCGGCAGCCTGGGCTAGCAGGGTGGATGTCGCTTGAGTTTCTATTTGTGTTTCATCCGTAGTCGGATGGTGCTCTTATGTATGATGATGTTGTATTCGTGTGGCATTGTATGCCTTTTGTATGTATCCCCATCTATTATGTAATGTTGATGTAATGATATCCACCTTGCAAAAGCGTTTCAATATGCGGGTCTATCCTTGGTGGGACCTTCGAGTTCCTTTTGGATAGGGTCGCATATTGGGCGTGACAAGTTGGTATCAGAGCCTCGACCGACCCTAGGAGCCCCCTTGATTGATCGTGTAGTTTGGCCGTTGTTGAGTCTAGAAGAAAACTGTTTTCGGAGTCTAGTTATATCGGAGAGTAGGAATTCTTTTTACTCCTCAGCCCCTTCGTCGCTCTGGTGAGGAATCTTGACGTAGGTGTTTTGAACTATTCCTCTTCCCCTTCAAATTTTTCTTTAGGTTCATGCGGTTAGTTTTCGATCGTTGTTCCCCAGCTCTTTTATCCGGTGCATTCCTCGTCAAGCTGATTTGAACCTCTTTGTCTTTGGGAGATCAATCCTCAGCTCTTTTCGATCGATGTTGTTTCCTTGTCCGAAGTTGTCTTTCTTTTTCCCACCCGCCCTCCCTTATTCTTCTCGGAACCGAGTCCGTGTCGAGTATCCATCCTACTCGTCGAAGTCTTTGCTTTCTTTCCTCAATGATTTCAACCGGTGTTTTCTCTTCAAGATATTCATCGGTTCCCCTTCCAAGTTGTCTTTGTTTTCCCGCCCTCCCACCCTTTTTCTTCCCGGAGTCTGAGTCTGTTTCGAGCTTCAATTTCATTCACGTGGAGCCTCTTTAGTCTTTCGACAATTGTTTCAACCGGTGAATTCTCTTGTGTTTGAAATTCTTCATCTCTTTTCCGATGGATTCAATTCTAGTTTTTGGTAGTGATTATATTCTTTTCCTCGGCTCAAGTGTTTTTCCCCTTGCTCGTTCGTCTCTCGCCAGTTTATCCTTCCGGAGTGCTCAAGACATCTCAAGAGATTCGTCTGTGTTCGAATTAATTCGAGGTTGTCACCTCACTCAAATATTTCAATTGTTCCGGTGCATCATCTATCTGTTCAACATCCCTTTCCAACGGTGTTATCTTTTCAGTGGGCCCTAACCCATAGGTCTTTTCCCAGGATCTTACCTGACTCTTCTAATTCCCTCAGAGTTATTTTCAATTCTTTTCAAGTGTGATGTAAGAATGGATTCCATCAGTCACATGCCTTTTCTGAGATCGATTTCAAATCATTTCATTGTTGGCTTAACCTCTTCGCTTTTCATTCTCCCGGAGTATCTCAGTAATCTTGGTCGTGTTTCTCCTCGTCACTTGAAGACCGAAGAAGAGTTTTTCCTCTAAATCTTGTCCGTTCTCTCGAAGATTCGTGGTTCTAGCTTCATATCATCCTCTTGAATTATTCCATTTGTCATGAGGCCATCATTCCAGTTATCGTTCCAGTTATCGTTCTCTATTTACCCCGGTGTTTCATTCAAGTGTTCTTTAATCAGCTCATGATCTCTTTGTTCTTTTGCATGTAAATCCCCTCTATCATATTTGTTCTTTTAATTCTTCCCGGTGATTCATTCTCTTTCGTCAGTCATTTCCGAATTCTCACGGTGGTTCTTTCAGATTCTTTTTCTTCGTTTATCATATTAATTCATTCATTCTTTCCAATCCTACCGGTGATGCATGAAGACCTTCTCAAGTTTGCGATATGTCACTTCTCAATCCTTTTCAAGAAGAATAAGTAGTATGCAAAATCCACTGCTTGTCATCAATTTAATTTGATGAAGGATAAGCATACAATAAATCTTATTCTTATTTCATCCAAGTGAGTAATCCTTTCCTTTAGAGTTTGTTCTTGATAAATAAATTCTAGTTTCAAGTGTTTTCATCTTTTCTTTTCCGGAGTTCAATTTTTCCTCGGCCATCTCGTCGGAACCTCCATCTAAATCTTCGCAAGGCTTTTAATCTTATTCTTTCATCCTTCATTTCTATCTCATCATCTTTTTGTTACCGGAGTTCTTCATGGTGGTTCTTCATGATTTAATTCATTCTTCAAGAGCTCATCAAGATTTTGTTGGTGGAGTTCAAATATCTTTTCTTCTTGCATCTCGAAGTGCAATTAATTCTCTGTATTCTTTTGAAGTGGAGTTTTGCATTTCTTCGTTCTTCTCAACCATCCAATCATTTCCGTTTGTGGTCGGTTATCACCTTATGATTTTGAGTTGTTATCCATAAGTCCACAACAAGCTTATTCTTTCGTCGTTGATTTTCTCAACAACTCCGTTCAACCCTTCCTTCTAAGTTCTTTTCATCCAATTCTTTCAATTCTTCCGGAGGCTTTGTGTTGTTCCTCTCGTCAAGTATCATTCCATCCTCTCAAGTTTGTGTTCTATTCCTCCATGTTTTAACCGGAGTGCTACCTAAATCCTTTCAGTCTTATCCGTTTCTTTTCTCATTCTAACCACTCCGGTTAGAACGAGTGATTTCATAGTCTATCTGATTCCGTGAGTTTAGATTCTCCTCATCCTCGTCGTTCCTCTCTTCTTCTCGAGTGCTCTTGATTCTTTGCTTCTTCACTTGAGTTCTTGTTTCACCTCATCCCTTTTTCCCTTCCGTCTCGGTCCTAAGATCTCGGGACGAGATCTCTTGTTAGTGGAGGAGTGTTGTAACGCCCCGGATTCGTTGCGCTAGGTGTCTGCCAGTTATTTGCCGTCGTTGTCATGTCATTTGCTTGCATGTTACACCTTGCCATGTCATCATATGCATTTCGTATCATGTCATCATATGCATTTCATTTTGCATACATGTTCGTCTCATGCATCCGAGCTTTTTCCCCGTTGTCCGTTTTGCAATCCGGCACTCCTATGTCCTCCGGCGTCCCCTTCTTGTCTCTCGTCGTGAGCGGGTGTTAAACTTCCTCGGAATTGACCGAGGTTTGCCAAGAGGCCTTGCTATAGCACCGGTAGACCGCTTGTCAAGTTTCGTGTCATTTGGAGGTCGTTTGATACTCCAACGGTTAACCGGGTAACCGCAAAGCCCTCTTTTGTATGCAGCCCAACACCCCTTACAAAGTGGCCCAAAACCCATCTAACTCCCCTCCATACTCTCGGTCGTTCGATCACAATTGTGTGGGCGAAAACCGCACCTCATTTGGACTCTCCTAGCTCCCTCTACCTATATATATGTGCACCTCCCCCGAAATCCCGGTCCAAACCCTAGCCCCTTCTTCTGGCAAGGCCGGACACGCCCGCCAAGGCCTGACACGTCCGCTTTGCCGCCCGGCCAACCGCAGACGTTGACACGTGTCTCAAGGCCGCCGTCTGCCTCCAGCAGCGCCGCCGCTGCGCTGGGCCTGGGCTTGGGCCAGCAGCCCATCTGCTCTGCCTGCCAGCTCCCGCCGCCGGCACCACGGCACGCCGCCGTCCGGTGTGCCCAGCACAAGAACCGCCTCGCCTCACCTCCGCAAGGCGCGCCTCGCCCGTCCGCCTGAAACTGCGCCCGCCGCCTCCCACCGGCGCGCGCGCCTCATGGCGCCATCTCATGCCTTTCAGGCCCGGCTGCCGCCCGTGCCGCGTCCCCGCCCTGGCCTTCGGCCAGCGCCGCCGCCTCTTCGCCCGGCGACCACCAAGGAAGCGCCCGCCGCCGACGTCCTCCGGTCGCCTGACCTCTCCGGCCTCCTCCTCCTCATCCCGCAGCTCCGGCGAGCTTTCTCCGGCGATCCTCGGGAACCGCACCCCGATCTAGATCTGAGATCCGACAAGGTTGACTTTCACCCTTCCAAAATTCGTCCAAGTCCCGATTATTTTTGCATAATCATGCCATGTTCATCGCATTGTATCTCTGTATCCGTAGCTCCGTTTCGTGCGTGTAATATGTCAAATTGTTCGTTTCAACGAGTACTTCATTTCATTCCGTTGCATCGTATTCATTTGAGTCCATCTTGGTGCCCGAAATGCTGTTGGAAGAGTGCATGTTGATGTTAACCTGCTGAAACTGTTATAACTTGCTCATTTATCATTTTTTCCATGATTGATGTGTGCATCCTATGAGGTTGATGTCTACATGTATGTTGATCTATGCTATGCCATCTTTCCAGTGGTGCTATCCATGTATTTTTGTGAGTTGTGTGCTGAGTGCATCAAGCTCTTTAAGGAGGGTACTTGCTGTTGTTGTTTTCCTGACAGATTCTGTTATATTTTGTTGTCATGTAAACATGCTTCTACAAGTCATTTCGTGCATAATCTGGAGATGTTCTATAAACATGTTTTGATCTACATGTTATGCTCTCTCCATTCTTGCCCTTGGTTGCATTTATAGCTTGCTATAGATTGTTCATATCTTGCTCCAAAGTTGCTTGATAATGTTGCTATCAGCCTGTTAACATTAAGTTCACTAGTTCCCATGTGTTTTGCTAGTGTTCCATGCATCCTATGACCTTGATCTTGCCATGATTAACTTCACAAACATGCCTTCTTACTGTTAGTTGCCTTGCCATGCCATGTATTGCTCTGTGGTGAGTGGTTCAAGCTCACCAACATGCCTACTTATTGCTGTTTCTACCATGTTTGAATCTGTAATATAACTTGCCATGTTTACATGGGTGCCATCATATTTTCTATGCGTTTTGGCTCATGGTCAGTAAGGGACTTTTGATCTATGCATTTAGTATTATCATGCCATGCCTTTGTTTGCCATTATAAGTTCCTGTAACATGTTGTTTGATAGATCTAAACATTGCAACCTGATGTTATTTCTGCTAAAGTCTGAAACTGTTATTATTTGCAATCTTTCCATGTGTTTTGGAGCATGTTCTAGTGATTTCTGGAGATAGCTCAGTGTTCATGTTTTGTTATGCTTTACCTGTAATTCATGCCCATGCCTTTTGGTATTATGTTGGGGTGTTGTAGCTTATTGTTTTGATGCTTGCAAGATGCCTAGTTGCTGTTATGGACAGATTGTTGTTATGACTTGTATAGTGTGTATGTGTTGCACCATTGCTCCGTTTTGAGTGTGCTCTATATGAAACTTGCTTGATTTTGCATGTAGTTTCATATTATCATGTTGCATCCTTGTTTTGAGGTGTTTGCTTGATGTTTGTATGCATTTTGCATCAATGCCATGTTTAACTTGTTTTGCTCATCTCTCCTAGGCCGTAGCTCCAAATCTAATGAACTTCATATGTAACTTGACTAGAATTTCGTGTAGATCATCTTGGTGCATCTTAACTTGCTGTTTAACAACTTGAACATAGGGTTTATTCAGATCTGGACCAATTTCGAAATTTGCATATGAGGACTTACCGGAATTGTTATATGTTGTTCCCGGCCTCATTTAAACTTGCCTTGATGTGTTGTTCTTGTTTGCATCGTCTCTTGCCATGAGTAGACTCATCTAGATTTCTCATGCATCGTGCTTGTTGTGCATCATGTCTTATTAATGTGTGGTGTATTTACTATGTTGTGTGCTTCTTCTCGATAGTTCCCGTTTCGTTGCGATCGTGAGGATGCGTTCGTCTACGTGTGGTTCGTCTTCGTGGCTTCATCTTCTTCATGGACTCGTTCTTCTTCCTTGCGGGATTTCAGGCAAGATGACCGCTACCCTGGATCTCACTACTATCATTGCTATGCTAGTTGCTTCGTTCTTTTGCTATGCTGCGTTACCTATCTTTTGCTCATCAAGCCTCCCAAATTGCCATGAACCTCTAACGTTTGACACCATTCCTAGCAAACCATTGATTGGCTATGTTACCGCTTTGCTCAGCCTCTCTTATAGCGTTGCTAGTTGCAGGTGAAGTTGAAGATTGCTCCATGGTGGACAGGGATTATGTTGGGATATCACAATATCTCTTATATTACTAATGCATCTATATATTTGGTAAAGGGTGGAAGGCTCGGCCTTATGCCTGGTGTTTTGTTCCACTCTTGCCGCCCTAGTTTCCGTCATACCGGTATTATGTTCCCGGATTTTGCGTTCCTAACGCTGTTGGGTGATTTATGGGACCCCCCTGACAGTTCGCTTTGAATAAAACTTGTCCAGCAAGGCCCAACCTTGGTTTTACCATTTGCCTCACCACCACCTACTTTTCCCTTGGGAGTAATTAACCCAAGGGTCATCTTTATTATAGCCCCCCCGGGCCAATGCTTGTCTAAGTGTTGGTCCAAACTAGAGCACCGTGCGGGACCATTCCTTGGCAACTTGGATTAGTCGGTACCTGTATGCTTCGCTTATCCGATGTTGCCCTGAGAACGAGATATGTGCAGCTCCTATAGGGATTGTCGGTGCATCGGGCGGCTTTGCTGGTCTTGTTTTACCATTGTCGAAATGTCTTGTAAACCGGGATTCCGAGACTGATTGGGTCTTCCTGGGAGAAGGTCTATTCCTTCGTTGATCGCGAGAGCTTGTCATGGGCTGTTGGGACACCCCTGCAGGGTTTAAACTTTCGAGAGCCGTGCCCGCGGTTATGTGGCAGATGGGAATTTGTTAATGTCCGGTTGTAGATAACTTGACACCAGATCTGATTTAAAACACATCAACCGCGTGTGTAGCCGTGATGGTCTCTTCTCGGCGGAGTCCGGGAAGTGAACACGGTTGCTGTGTTATGTTTGACGTAAGTAGGTGTTCAGGATCACCTCTTGATCATTGCTAGCTTCACGACCGTTCCATTTGCTCTCTTCTCGCTCTTATTTGCATATGTTAGCCACCATACTTGCTTAGTCGCTGCTGCAACCTCACCACTTTACCCCTTCCTTTCCCATTAAGCTTTGCTAGTCTTGATACCCATGGTAATGGGATTGCCGAGTCCTCGTGGCTTTCACTGATTACTACAACAACAACAGCAGCAGTACAGGTTATGCGATGATTATGACGTGAGAGCGATGTTTGCTTGTTTGGAGTTCTTCTTCTGCTTCTTCTTCGATCAGGGGATAGGTTCCAGGTCGGCAGCCTAGGCTAGCAGGGTGGATGTCGCTTGAGTTTCTGTTTGTGTTTTATCCGTAGTCGGATGGTGCTCTTATGTATGACGATGTTGTATTCATGTGGCATTGTATGCCTTTTGTATGTATCCCCGTCTATTATGTAATGTTGATGTAATGATATCCACCTTGCAAAAGCGTTTCAATATGCGAGTCTATCCTTGGTGGGACCTTCGAGTTCCTTTTGGATAGGGTCGCATATTGGGCGTGACATATGATGATATGATATGTGAGTCATGTTGATGAGTTATTATGCTTTAGTAAGAATATTGGTGTTAAGGTTTGTGATTCCCTATGCAAGCACGAGAGTCAATAGTTATGCAATGAAATTACATCCTACTTGTGGTGCATTATTCGGTGTTACTTATGCTTAATGCTCGGGTACGAGATTTTTTGTTTATTGGTTGGGAGCTTCTCAATTTTTTGCTAGCCTTCATTTTGCATTAAGTATGATCACTACTTGTGCATCCAAAACCCTTTAAACCAGTTTTGCCATATGAGTCCACTATACCTACCTATATCACTACAAAAAAAAGACACATCCGTGACATTTTGGGCCGAACGAAAAAAAATTCTGTCATACATATGACACTTCTATGACGATAATTGTGACAAAACCCGGTATCATCATAGATGTGGTGGGCTCCTACTTCTATGACAAAAAATCATGACAAAAAATGGGCTTTTCATCCTGCTCGGGCTGGAGACGCAGCTGCATGACATTCTTTGGGCCGTCCATGATGGAAAAAACCGTGGTGGAAGCGAGGGCGAGGAAAATTTCGGGGAGTTCCCAGTTACGGTGGGAGGTCAGGGGCCGAGCGATGTGCGTTTCTCTCATACACGTACGCGCGTGTGTGCGAGGCGTTGGTTCTAACTGAACCCGAGCGAGGCGTTGGGATCTAACTGAACCCGAGCGATTGCACTGCAGGCTACGCGTTACTAAACCCGAGCGATCGATTGATGGCTGTTAACTAAACCCGATCGAGCGATTCCTTCGCTACTGCTGCTAACTGAAGCCAATTGATGCTGCCTCTGGGATGAACAGTGAGCATTGCGGGGGAGGGGGGGTGGATGAATAGTGAGCGGAGGCGTTGCCTCTGGATGAACAGGACCCTGTGGTGTGGTGGAGGGCTGGATGAACAGTAGACGGTGGAGGGGTGCCCGTGGTGGGGTGGTTGAATAGGACCCCGTGGTGTGGAGGGCTGGATGAACAGTAGACGGTGGAGGGGTGCCCGTGGAGGGGTGGTTGAACAGTAGCCGGTGGAGTAGCGCGCGGTGGAGGCTGGATCAACAGGAGCCCGTGGAGGCTGGAGGAGATCGACGGTAGCCCATGGAGGCTGGAGGAGGTCGATGGTGGAGATGAACAGTATCCCGTGGAGTCCCATTTTGCGGTACGCCACACCCTCCCGATGAACAGACCCCGCTTTGACCGTAGCACTCCAACACAACTCCGCTTTCGTCTGCTTTTGCGGCACGCCACACCCTCCCGATCAACAGACCCCGTTTCGACCGTAGGAGGTCTGCTTCCTCCGCTTTGTCAGACGCCACACCCTCCCGATCAACAGACCCCCATTTCGACCGTAGGAGGTCCGCTTCTCTGCTTTTGCGGATGCGCCACACCCTCCCGATCAACAGACCCCCATTTCGACCGTAGGAGGTCCGCTTCTCCGCTTTTGCGATACGCCACACCCTCCCGATCAACAGGACCCTGCTCCGTGGAGGTCCGCTTCTCCGCTTCTGCGATGCGCCAGGCCTCGTTTCCGTCGCATGTTCCGTCCAAGCCCTCCCAATGAACACGACCACGCATTCCTTTCCAACCCAGCCGGTTGGCTCCCCATGAACACGACGAAGATGTTGTTTCTCCATTCCGACCCAGCCATGTACGTATGCGCGAGTAGGCGTTCGAGACCCTGCCCATATGTACGTACGTGGCCGTACTTTCTTTCTTGCACCCTGGCCGCTATACGTACGTGTACATGCTACGTGCGCGCCTCTACTATGACACGTGCGCGCCTCTACATCGACAAGTATATATGTACGTACATGTTCGCGACCAGAATGACAACGCTACATACGCTTCGACCGGGTGGGTCCCGACTGTCAGGCACTTCCTTGCGTGTGAAGATGTAGCTGGTGGGTCCCATCAGTCAGGGGGCGAATCGTTTTTTTGCCCGGACGCACTTCCTTGCGTGCGAAGATGTAGCCGGTGGGTCCCAGCTGTCAGGTGGAGGAATCACTATTTTCCGCGTGATAAGGAGGCACTTCCTTGCTGCGGCCGTGGACCCAGCTGTCAGCCTCTCCACGTACATTCCATGTCCGATCAAAGTCGTTCCTTGACCATGTTGACCAGGCCGTGCTGAGAGCACCACGGCGGTGAACGACGGCGAGGCCTAGGAAGGGGACGACGTGGAGCCGGGGAAGACGCGACAGTGGAAGCCCGCGCGGAGAGGAGTACGAGGGTTCACTGGTTTGGCTGCAGTGTGAGGCTGCCGTCGCCGCAGGGCCTGGCCAGCGGTGGGAATAGTAGGGGGCGGTGAGGCCTCCGCGGCAGCACAGTCGGCCACGGGAGGAAGGAGCATGCGGCACGACCGGCGCTGCTTTGGGCGGCTGGAGCAAGAAGACCAGAGGTTGAAGAAGCACTACGGCCGTTGGATGGACATCGTACAGTCACTAGAGCTAGAATCGTTCATATTGACTAAGTTGACAAAGCCCTCCGTCCCCGTCAACTTAGTTGGCCCACAAGTCATCCTCCCACTATGGTGGGTCCCAGCTAGCAGGGGGGTATTCATTTTTTTGTGCGTAATAAGGAGGCACTTCCTTGTGTGCGAAGATATAGCTGGTGGGTTCGACATGTCAGCGGGGGAACGTTTTTTTCGCGAAATACAGAGGCCCTTCCAGTGGGTCCCAGCTATCAGGTGGAGGAATCATTATTTTGCGCGTACAGTCCATGGCCAATGGATGTCGTTCGTTGACCACGTTGACCAGGCCACGCCGAGAGCACCATGGCGGTGGACGACGGCGAGGCCTAGGAAGGGAATGACACGTAGCCGGGGAAGACTCAGCAATGGTTGCCCATGCGGTGGGGAGTACGAGGGTTTACTGGTCCGGCTACCATCGCCGGAAAATAACAGGAGGTGTGGGTGAGTAGAGGAATGGCCTAGCTAGCAATGAAGTAGGGTGGGGCGGTGCGGCTCGTCTGGGCAAAGACAACCAAGCCACGGAGGCGGGACAGGCAGTCCCACCGGAGCTGGTTTGGGTGGCTGGAGCAAGAAGATGAGATATTGAAGAAGCAGCACGGCCGTTGGATTAACATCCAACGGTCACTGCTGCTGGAATCATTTGTGGACTAAGTTGACAAAGCCAAAGTACACGTCAACCTAGTAGGCCCACAAGTCAGCCTTCAAATCTATCCCGAATAGCATACAACCCGAAATTTCTAGCCAGATTCAAATTAATTTTAAATCTAAATATACCTTAATTTAAATTCAATGAAATTTTACCCGCACAAAAACAATGAAATTTAAAATATCAAAATCCGAAAGAAAATATTATTTTGGAACGAATTGCCTGTTTGCTGTATTTTTTCATTTTACAGCTCATTTATTATTACTTATAGCCCATTTTCTTATTACTTATAGCCCATTTTCTGGGCAAAATGCATCCCTCCTCGTCTTGAAAGATTTCCAAAGAGTAGAGAAAAGCAAGTAGGCCTACGTTGGTTATTCTGCAAAAAACAAAATAGTTGGCTAGCCATTTTCAGAAAGAAAAAAAACAAACTGGGCTGGTCATGTGCTAAACATATGAAATAAATGCCTGGGCTAGATGGGCCACGGGTCCCGCACAACCCAGTTGATGCCCTTCTCCGTCCCGAAAAAACAAAATTATCAAGTGCGTCATGGGTCCTTTATCGTCATCCTCACCATGTACAGTCATCTCCTTATTCCTCTTGGTTGTTGACCATGTTGACAACACCAGAGGGCGGTGCTGCGGTGAGCGAACCAAGGCGGAGGACGATGGTGAGGCCTCGGATAGGAGCGAACAGGAGCCAGGGAAGATCATAGCCAGCCGTGGGAGGCAGGAGCAGGCGGTCCCGCCGGCGCTGGTTTGGCTTTGGCGGCTCGAGGAAGAAGAGACTAAAGAAACGCGACAGACGTTGAATGTCAATCCAACGGTCAAGGTTGGCACAATCGTTTGTTGACTAAGCGGACACCAAGTAGCATACTTTTTTACATATAGGAAGAAAACTACAAGGAAAATCCGTTCGTCTGCCGTCCACCTCACAAGGAACGTTCACCACATAAGTGACTAGCACCCTTGGTTTTCAACCGAGAGGTCTTGGGTTCGAGTCCCAGGAACTCTCAATTTTGTCCTCCTTCCTTCCTCGCAAAATAAGGGAAAGAAAATCAAAGACTTGGGAAGGCGTGTAAACAAGCTAGTGTACCAAAGAAAGAGACGCTGCGAAGTTTTAGAAAAAGAAAGATGTGCTCCTCGTAGCTGGTTCAATCCAAACCTAGACTATGACTATATATGGTGCTATGCTACTCGCAAGTAATGAAACCGACATATCCAACGCTCGCTTCTCCTCTTCTCTACTTACTCGCTTAGCATCGAAGCTCGTCGCAAAGAACCATGTCTGTTGGTTGCTCGTCCACCGCTCTTCAAGCAGTAACAACTAGATATGCGCCAAGTCGCCACCCGTACCATCGCCTGTGGGTCTCATCACACCCCCGTCGGCACGCGCACCGCAGCCGATTGCTCATTGCAACCCGCTGCCGTTGGTGTGGTGCCACTGCTGCAAATCACGCGGAGTCATCCGTCACGTCTCAACCACAATCTGCAACCCTGGCCGAGTCTTCTACAAATGCCCGAATCATGGGGTAATAATATGTTTAAGTGTTGTTCTGCTGCTTTCAGTTGCTGTTTTTTAATAGTCTGGTTGATGATCTTCCAATTTGATTCGTGCAGAAAAGGGAAGATTCGTGTGATTTGTATTTCTGGGAAGTTGGTGATGTGGGGGAATGCAACTACGCTGATTATTTGGTTAGCCGAGGAATCCCAATACCAGCAGGTTGGGGTGTTGGACAAGTAACTGAAGGAACGACAGAAGAGGAAGATGCAGAGGAGAAGGTTAAAGATGTAGTTCCTCCGATCATGGCTGTGCAACAATTTCTTTGAACGACCTTGACAAAGAATGTGGAGAGGAAAGAGCTTGTGAAGATAATGGGCAAAATCGATGTGCTCAGAGGATGATTGTCTCTTTATTTGCAATGTATGTAGCACTCGTGATGTATTCAAGGCTACGACATCAGCACTTTGTCAAACTAGTAATGAATGAAACCATGTAGCAGTCATGGCGTAGTGTTGTGAACATCTAATGATTTCTATTAATGTAAATCAGGGGTATCCCTTTGCTCATATAAATAAATAAATAGTAGAGGCCCTGTCGGGTCAGCTTTGTTCTCATTCAAGACGCTAAGCAAATTGCAGTCCAACAGCAAACTATGTCATCAAATTCAAGTTTCACAGCCAAATATGAGTACAACTAAACAACAATGTCATCATGTTTTAGTTGTCATACAATCACCAAACACAAATCAGCATACATAACAAGTGATGTTCTCACAGCAAAATACTAAACAACATGTTCATCAGGTTTCAGTTGTCATAGCAAACACAATTTAACATAGTAGATAAAAAAATGTCTTCTGACAGGCAAATATGACAAAAGCAATGTAATCATCATCCGCAGCAGCAGCGTCAACATCTTCGCCATGTGTATTAGTCTGAATCGTAATTCCCCACGGTGTCATCTTCTTCTTCGTCCTCAACATCCTCGAACGTTGGCTTCTTCTTGATCAACTCTTATATGTCCACAGCACGACAGGCAATCTTTTCGCCGGCGTCATTGACGTGATGGTTCTCAAAGATATTAGGAACATCTGTGTTATCTTGTACATCGAGAGCAAGTAAGCATCATCTTGTTGTGCAACTTCATTAAACGAATTCCTCGCTCAAACCTTTGCAATACTCTCCACCATCGCTACGTGCAAATGTGTCTTCCAAGAAAAATATATGTGTTGCTTGATTTGCCAAAATAAAAGGCTCGTTGGTCCAGTACACCGCCTTGACATTGATGGATTTGAAATAATCATCAGCTCGGGTTTTGCGATCCGGAAAACAGGTTATACCAACGACAGCACAATAGATGGTCCTCGACACTGGAGATATACTGCAACTAAACAATGTCTGTTATGTTAGCATACATTTCAGTTGTCTCTTTATCATACGTATCCGTGCTCATGATGGCACTGTTTTGTGTCTTCCTGCCTTCGTCTCATGCAAGGGTGTTGTAGCGCACATCTCCGACAATGCAAGATTCATAATGTCTTACCCGAGTATCAGGACCCATTGCTAGTGAGTAAAGGGCATCATCAACTGCGTGCCCATCCTCCCGCATCTTCTTAACCTATGGTTAGAAAATATACAAGCTGATCTTCTTATGTACTCAATATATTAAAAAAACTGACAGTGCACTTCAAAAGCTTACATGGTTCTTGAACCATTTCGCAAATCCTGCCATAACCAGTTTGTCAATGTTTCTTGGATTTGCGGCAGTAACTCCTCTTTGTAGATGCTGCACAACATAGTGATCGCGTCAAACATCTAAATATATAAGAATGTGCTGCAAGTTTAGTAGATTACGATGTATAAGCTGCAAGATCGCACTTACTTGATATAAGGTAGTATCTCGTGACGCTTATTCAACACATACCAAACCATTTTTTCCAAATCTTTAGGTTTGTCCTCTTGTCGACTCTTCCCTCGTAACTCGAGCAGTAATAATCGAAAAATTGAGCCCGGATTGTCTTCACCCACCTCTTTGCTAAGCCGATCACTTTGTTTCAATGTATTTTGAGCATAATGTCAACGCTTCAGAGCAATGTAGGCCTCTGCAATGGAACCCTCGGGTCTAGCTCGCTCCTAACATAGCCCTTGAAAGTGCCTAGCCGCCTATCAATAGGGTACATCCAGCCATACTGTCATCGACCTCTAAGTAGTGCCTCATCGTAGATGAATAGCCAAATGCACCATCACATCAAAGAAGGCCGGAGGATATATCTTCTCAAGGTCGATAGGATAGTTGGTATCTTGTCTCTAAGACGCCCAAAGCATCTATCCTAATATTTCTACCGCAGAGTTCCTCAAGAATTGTCCCAACTCTGCAATCGCTCAGATAAGTCGTATGCCCAAATCCTCTAAGGATAACAGTAAAACCCTTTGAAGTAGGACGTGGCGGTCATGAGTTTTCAACCCTTATACCTTGTTTCCATCTCAGACCGACTCTCCTTTCAGGGTTGGAAGCAAATCCATGTGGAATCTCACACGTGACAGGACCTCACAGAATTCTTTTCTTTTTACCTTGTCCAAGATGTACACAGCTGGTGCCATATCCCGTGGTTTACCTTCATCTTGCACCTGCAAATCCTTTCTGATACCCAGGTGTGTCGAATCAATCCTAGATTTTAAGGTATCTTTCATCTTGCCTTCAATATTAAGAAGTGTGCCGATAATGCTGTCACATATATTTTTCTCGATGTGCATCACATCAAGATTATGCCGCAGATCCAAATCTTTCCAATACTCCAAGTCCCACAAAGTGGACCTGCGGGTAAACAATAATCTCTCTTCTACCCTACCACGCTTCCTTTTCCCGCTACCATTACCAGGATGGTTTCCTGGTGTAATATGCCTGACCTTCTCTAATTCCACTTGCAACTCATCGACGGTGAGCCTCTTTGGTGCATCACGGTTTTCATGCTTTGCATTTAACACATGTCTTCGGTATTTTCTAGGATGTGGCTTGTCCTTGGCAAGGAAACAGTGGTGTCCAATGTAACAGATCTTGCTAAGTATTATGTGATGACAATGATTCTCACACAAATAACACATGCATTGCAACCATGTGTCGTCATACTCGACATAGTGCCCAAAGCCGATAATCATGGATGCACCAAATTATAATAGCATGCGTAAAGAAATCAGCTGGTGGGCTGCTATATAGGTCTCGAGTGAGAACACCTTCCATAGCTGTTGAAGTTCCTCCACAAGAGGCTCCATGAACAAATCAAAATCCTTTCCAGACTTTTTGGACCTGGGATGAGCAAGGCCATCATGTAGTTTGATTCTTTGGTGCGTACATTAGGAGGCATGTTGTAAGGATAACAAGCAGCGCCACGTGCTATATGTGGCGCTCTAGTGGCCAAATGGGTTAAATCCATCCGAAGCTAAGCCAAGTCTAATGTTTCTCGGTCAAGAAGAAACTCTTTGTGTTTCTCATTGAAGCTTTTCCACTCACTACCATGAGATGGATGGCTCATTACATTCTCGATCTCTGTACTCCTGGTTCCTAGAATGCCACAAGACATCCTCTCTTGTTTCAAAGATTATGAAACAACCTCTGCAATCTTGGTGTAATTGGAAAATGTCTCGTAACATTATGAGGAATCCTCTTCACAAAGATCGCCATCTTTCCATCTTGATGATTTGCATTTTGGGCATTCACTTGTTGGCATAATCCTTCCTAATGTAACACAATTATTCTTACAAACATCGATCATATCATATCCAATTCCAATTGCATGAAGGAAATTCTTCATTTTATCAGAGGTGTGTGGCAGCTCGGTTGCATCCGGGAAAGATTTGCGAAAGCAGCCAACATCGCATCGAATGATTTGTTGGTCATCCGCCGATGTCTTCACCAAGAAAGGTGACTATAGCTGAGAATACCGACAGCTTATTTCCGGGTGACAACAACGTTGCATTGTTCCAACATGCGGGCCCACCGCTTTTCTTCTCGCAGTGAAAGTTCACGGAATGCACGAGCATTTCAGTAGCATTGTTTCAATGTTGGTCAAACTCACTGCTCCACCACCACCACCACCTCCTCCTCCTCTTCCACCGAGCATCGCAGATCAAGATGGTGATCCGCTGCTTCCACGTAGTCAATAACATTGACGCTCACAGCTTCACCATGATGAACCCACCTAGTATATGTGACCGACATCCCATACAAGTGTAGATGATTTTGCACAGTTGATCGGGGTCTTGTAACTGAATTCATACAACTGCTACACGGGCAGAGCACATCTGATTTCGGACCATCGTACTCAGCTCTAATAAAGTTCATGAAGTTTTCAACCCCCTCGACATATGCAGCGGAGAATCTTCGAGCAGAAGTTATCCAAGTCCTGTCCATCTGTTAGACATACAAATTAGTTCTTCTACTAGATACTACAGGAAAAACATATATGCTTTTTTATGAAGTCCAGAAAAAAATACCTAGGTCGATGTCTAAAGCTATGGCAAGATATTTGGACGAGCAGATCTAAGTAACAAAATATATGTAAAGCTAATTTAGCAAACAGATTTGAGTGCCAAATTATGGCAGGCTGTTTCAGCAGTCAATGAGGCCGAGCACACAGCCATCGAACTATCGAAGGCCATCGCAGCAACAAAGATTGAGTATTAAACGGTGTAGAGCTATTTCACCTCACAGATTGGCTACTAGACCATGGCAATCTACGTCACAATAAATATATGGCAGGATATTTTAGCAACTAATCGGCCTTGGCATGCCATCTCAGCTAAGCAGCATTGAGTGCGAGCAGGCAAGGAAGCTTCTTAAGCGAGCATATTGACAAGAAACTACTTCGCAAACAAAGGACATTAACAAATGCGTCTATCGCCTAACATTCAGCGCTACACCGACATGAACGGGCCTCGCCTAGAATGTGCATACCATGGGAGAAGCCGACCGCCGTGCGTCTCAAGACAAACGCCGCCAATGGTGGCGGCGCTGACCGCCGTCGCGCCCACAAGAACGTAGCTGAGGTGGCGGCGCGGCTAGAGGACGGCAGATCTACGAGAGCGCATCAGGAGCGAGAGGATAGCGAACCCTGCGCCACGTGTCGGCGCGCGGCGGGAGGGCGTCTTTGGCGGAGCGAATGGAGTGGAGGGGACGGGGAGGGTTTGGGGAATATTATTGGCTAGTTGGCAAGGGCGGTTGAATCGGATTTGGGGAAATTTTTGGATGTGTGTGGGGGGGGGGTAGGATTTTCGCGGTGGGCGGGGAGTTTGGCGATGGTCGGTTTCTCCAAGTGCAATCCCACGTGTCGTTGAAGAGGCAAGCAAGCGCTGCTTCGCTTATGTGAGCCGTGTGCAGGACCGAACGTGTGGGGTGCAATGCGACCGTGACAGGAGTGCTGTGAGTGTACCGCCTTTTTTCCTTTTAAACTAGGTGCTTCGCCCCCTCAAAAAAAAATTGTTGCTTCGCACAATCCATCGATACTACTACTAGTAATCCGGTAATCCCGACTAAAACGGCGCGGCCGGGTCTTTTCCTGCGCGATATGCTGGGAGGTTGGCTTAGTTGGTTTTTTTAGGACGAGTAATGCTACACCTACGTAATCCCAGTTACGTAATTAACGTAATGTGGAATGTTTGACCTGTTGATTGTAGATTGGGGGGAGGGAGGGGCCCACCACCATGAAAATTAGGGGAGGAGAGAGAGAGGCAATTTACGTTAACCCTTTCGTAGGTTCCCGTAGATGTAGAAAGATGTGAAATGCGTGAATGTGTAGTGGACGTACTATTGGAGTGCCTAAGATAATTTGTGTATGTATAGACCCTATGTGTTTATTTTCCTTCGCATGTTAGATTTGTCTCGGTTCAATAAAAAGCAGAGTTGGTGATGATGGTGTGCCTGTCATCCTCGCAATATAGGCCATCAATCTATATCTAATGATAGGAAGGAAACTATGACAATTTACCCGCACTCCTCTCCACATTTGCAGATAAGGCTTTCCCTCGTTCATCCTTTTCTCCCACAAGATCTTGATCTTCCGTGCAACGCATGGGCATCTTGCTAGTACTCCTACAATATGTATATATTGTGAAAGTTCATATACATCGGCCGAGATTAATGCAAACACAACAGATTTTCATTAAATTTCGAACTTTTATAGGACAGAAAAATAAAAGAAACCCGACCCTAAACCTTTTCTACGGCGGCGACCGACGTCCTCCATCTGCGATTCCTATGTACGGGGGCGGGGTTCAAGACCCGTGAAGTGAAGGTGCGGTCTCCGGCGAGGAAGAGTAGAACACGGGATACAGACCGGCCAGTTGGCACACCATGCCCTGCCGCCTCCCATGCCCTACTCATCCTCGGAGGAGTCCCCGACCTCGGCGGTGCCGGACGTTGGATGGCGGCAAGTAGGATGTGTGGCTGACGGTGCTCCCATCATCGGCCACCAGCGTGGCCACCGCTTGTGCGGTCGCGTCCGTGTCCGGCTATGCCGCTATTGCGTCGCGAGAGACGACTTGAGCGAGGGCGGCGACCTCGAGCTTCATCCCCGAAGACAAGCTCTCCCGTAGAGCGTTCGCACTTGCGGTCATGGCGGATGTGGTACCAGGTAGGAGGATGATGCGCTATGGTGTGGAGGTTAGCTGGAAGTTGCCGCTTTAAGTAGCGCATTCCGGTGAGGCCAAGCATCCGGGTGCGTCATTAAGTCATCGAAGTTGGTTCCTCGGGCACCGAGCCTCTTAACAACGACATATGAACGGACGACACGAATGCGGGTAGC
Organism: Aegilops speltoides; assembly: GCA_021437245.1. Taxonomy (NCBI): domain Eukaryota; kingdom Viridiplantae; phylum Streptophyta; class Magnoliopsida; order Poales; family Poaceae; genus Aegilops; species Aegilops speltoides. The sequence goes on from CM038146.1 coordinate 127,313,018, forward strand.
TAGCACCTGCTGGGAACGCACCGCGCGATGGCACGAGGGACGAGGGTTTTGGTGTGCCAGGGTAGTCAGCTGCGGTCGTGGCAACGTTGGAGATGCCCTTTGCTCACATGCAATCCCCGCATGTCATTGAAAAAGCAAGATGACCCGGCATGGTCTCAGGTCTAGAGGATGGAGTTGGCCGTGCTACACCACTCCGCGGACACGTCGCGGCGCCCCGTGCATCATCGACGAGTCGGGTGTTGGGGTGTGTTTGGATTGTGGCCAAAGTGCACCTTACCAAAATTTTGGTCATGACCCAAAGATTGGTCTTTGTTTGGATGGTTGCCATTTTTTTGGCATGCCAATGAACTCTAGCCAACTCTAGTTCATTTTTCTTGCCAATGTCGGCCAAATTATGGGCAACCAATACCTCAACCAAAATTTTGGTCATGACCCAGAGATTGGTCTTTGTTTGGATGGTTGCCATTTCTTTGGCATGCCAATGAACTCTAGCCAACTCTAGTTCATTTTTCTTGCCAATGTCGGTCAAATCATGGAAAACCAATACCTCAAGCAAAATTTTGGCTACCCAATGCTTTGATGGGGCAACCTTGGGCACAAACCAAACTCCACCCTCGGCACACTAAAACCGACCGTGTCTAGCGACGATATGAGCGTGTCGCTCACCGCGGTCGCCGTGTCCAGAGGCGGTGCTGGAGCTGCGCCCCATTGTTGGCCCCAACGAGCCACATGAATGGTTGTCGGTGGTGAGGAGGTCGTGGGCCAGCTCCTCCATTGGACTAGTCTGTGCTACGTCGTCCCAACGGGTGTGCCCCACATGTCGGTTTGCCTGTTTTTTCGGCCATATTCGAGTGTTAGTGCTCCGCGTTGCACATTAGGCCTTTCACTATGTAGGCCAAGCGAGACAACTTATTGTTTATTTGAGCCGTTCAAGTATAATCATGTGGCGTTTGCTTATTTCTCATTCCTCTCCAACCCTCTTCTCCATCGATCATGTCGGCCTCCAGTCGAGTCCATCCTCCCGCATGCCTCATTTGAACATTCCGCCGAGTATCATTTGCATGTACCCACCCTAGTCCTCTTTCAATAGATCTCCGGACCCCGAGATGAAATCGAGAGGGAATGAGTGGGGGGCACGTGATACCTAAGGCAGATTCAAAATTTTGAACCGGTGATCATAGCATCCGCAAATCATATATAAAGGGTATTCAATGTTCGTTTCGTTTTTGAACGTACAATATAATCCCTCCTATCCTTTCTAGTTTACATATAAGTTTTATGTGTAGTCAAAGTATCTCTACTTTGATCAAAAAGCTATCAACATTCAACAACGCCCAATCAATATTGTTAGATTCGTACGTACTCCTAGATTTGTACTCGAGATGGTTTCCAATTTGACTATTAACAAGATTAATAGTACATGAGATGTATAATGTGAAAATTATATCACTGGAAACTCCTTTCACATACGAATTTGACCGTATGCTTTGTGTAAGTTGCATGTCATATATTATTACTCTAACATTTGGTCAAAGTTAGCCTCGAAAAACGCATTAGACCCTGTATGCTTTGTGTAAGTTGCATGTCATATATTATTAATCTAACATTTGTGTAAGTTGCATGTCATATATTATTACTCTAACATTTGGTCAAACTAGTATAGTGGAAGTGGATCCTCTGACATAGGTATCCCTGCCTTACCCTTCCTCTCGGTCACTTACTGGCGGACCCCATGCTTGCTAGGCCTCGCATGTCAGTTACTCAATGGGTTCGGCCACGTCAAGGGATCCTCATCCATAGTATACTCCCTCTGTTTTTATTTACTCCGCATAAAATGGAGGGTGGTATAATAAATGATGCGGGCGGGGGAGGGGGAGGGACGTCGGTTTGCTCTCAACTGCGGCCCCACAAGCAAGCGAAAACGCAAGAGGAAGCTAGTTCCATTCGGTGAGTGACGTGGAGGATCCAGCGTGCCGGGCTGCAACGCGAACGCGACAAGAGCGATGTACAGTCAAAACCGATTGACCGGTCGTCATCAGAACATCTATTCACACCAGAACCTTTGCTGCTCGGCCTATGCCAGCCACTGCCCTAAAACCACACCAAATCTCCAGCCCATTCCCCTACCTTTCGATCCCCTAGCCCGCATCAAGCGTCCCCTAGTTTGCCGGAAAGCCATGGTGTGCTGCAAGATCACTTACTACAAGATGCTGACGCCGGAGCGCCGCGCAGAAATCGCGGCGGCGGTTGGCGTCACAGACTTCTGTTCCCAAGCTCGCTTTGCGGCGGGCCAATCCCCGAGTTCTCTAGAGCCAACCTACGAGGAGGAGGAAGCTGATCCAATGTTCATGGCGGAGGTTGCGGCGCAGAAGGCCCCCGATGGGTATGAGACGATGGACGTCGACTTCGTGCCGGCGTCCGAGTCCCCCATGGTGCAGGCGGACCAGCGGTTCAACATGGAAATACTAAAGGAGGACTGGGAGGCAGAGGCTCAACTCGACGCGGAGCGCGCGCATGCCGCTACCATTGAGGCTCTCTTGCAGGCGGAACCGGATGTCGTGGATGTGAACTGGGCGGCGGAGGCTCAACTTGAGGCGGAGCGCGTGGATGCCGCTGCCATCGAGGCCCTCCTGCAGGCGGAACCGGACGTCCTGGACTTGAACCGGGCGGCAGAGGCTCGAATCGACACAGAGCGCGCGGATGCCGCCCTCATCGACGCCCTCCTACAGGCGGAACCAGACGTCCTGGACTTGAACCGGGCGGAGGAGGCTCGACTCAATGCAGAGCGCGCGGATGCCGCTGCCATCGAGGCCCTCCTGCAGGCGGAACCGGACGTCCTCGACTTGAATCGGGCTGTGCTCTCGTCCGTGCAGAGCGCCCGCACGCTCCGCTTGATCGAGTAGCTGGAGGCCGAGGACAACCACGGTACGGAGACACACGTCGGCAACGATGGCTGGTTCGCGCTGGCAGCCAAAGACGACGAGGCCGTCTCTTTCCGCGAGCAGTGATAGTTTTTCTTTATGTTGTTGTTTTTATGGATCTTTTGCTGTGTAAAAACATATATTTGTTATGCAAGTCACCTGACTTGGGTCAGTCTACCATTTCAGGTGGTTGGATGAATATCTTACGTCTCCTAACCCTTCTTTCCTTCTTCCTCACCTCTTCTTCTTCCCCAACAGACCACCGCACGGGCCGTATGAATACTCCCCAACATGCGGTTGGATAAACATACTCTATGAACGAAAATTATGTGTCAGCGATAGGATGGCTGAGTTTGGTTTGTTCACATGCGACAACATGTGTCAGTGAGGGTGCATTCCCTTGGTTGGGTTTGCGGCGTGCAGGAGCGACTATGTGAGGGTGCGGTGCGACCGCGGTGCATGAGCGACCGTGTGAGGGTGCGGTGCGACCGCGACAGCCATGCGCAAGTGTACCTCCTTCTCATTTTGAAAACTTTAGGCAAGCTTGGCAAAAATGTGTGGCAAAGTTTGGCAATGCAAGGCCTAGACCCAAACAGGATAAGTACGTACGTACTAGGAGTACTAGTGTTAAAAAAAGAAAGGTGGGGTTTTCCTTCGCGGGATTTAATCGATACAAATCCTCGTTTCACGTGTCAATTAATGCATATTTTTTTCTTCAAAGACCAAAGAGCTAACCATCTCACTCCTCATCGCTTGAATAATGCAGCGCCATGCAAACCAACCTTCTCACTTCCGCATGCATGCAGGGGATATTAATGTCCTTGGTTGCTAACCCCATCAATTTTGCCTCGATTAGTGTTAGTGGCCCTTTGCAAATTGTAATTTTGATATACTGGCCTTGTGTACAAAAAATGGAGGTAGTAACTATATTTGACTTCCTTCCCCATTGCGGTGACGTCGATGATATCTTTTTTTTGTGGTTTGGCGAAGTGCGTTCGACGGAGAACACCATTGAGGGAGACCACGGTAAGTCGTTCGCAAGTGCCGCCTGCAAGCCGAGACAACCGCCTTATTTGCATCCAGGAAGTCCTTTACTAGTACTACTAGGAGTACTAGTGCGGTGAGATGGTTTCTCGAAGAAGACGATGGAGAAGCGGAGTCAGCTAAGAGTGAAATGATGGTTGCTTCGTCCATGCTTTTGTGATTTGATGCCTCAATGCTTTGTGATTTGTGATAGAAGGGACAGGGGAGTAGACTCTATGCTCTATACTGTACTACATGCGTCCAAGCATGGGAGAAAGAGGAGAGACGTTGCATTTTTCTATTCCTTCAATCAATCAATCAGGGAGCTTCGGTTCCATCTTTTTGGCTTTGGCAACACCGTCCACAATGGTTCCCACCATGCCAAAAGCTATTTTCACATTTGGCTACACATTGTGGATGCCCTTAACCGTGCAACTTGGTTTTGCTCCTGTGTGCTATCTATACAAATCTCAATTATATTGATCTAAAAAATTATAGAATCAAGATTAGTAAAAAGGAGGTGATTTTGCCGTGCGGATGGCGGGGGAGGTTTCTTATTTGAGCAATGCTACATCCACGTAATGGTTTACGTAAAGTTACGAAGTGATGTGAGATGGGACTATTTGATTGGATTAAAGGAGAGGATTAGGCCCACCCCACCTGAAAATCAGGGGGGCATATATAGATTAGATGGAAAGTATACGTAGCAGCTACGTAGCCCTTTGTAAATCTAGGATTAGGCTTCTTATTTTCGGAGGACGTTGTCCTGGCGGTTTGCTAACATGCGGTCCCACGTGTCAGTGCTTTACTAAGCCGATCCGCGTCCCACATGAGGCAGAACAACGGCAGAAGCAACACGTGGTTAAGTTGAAGAAGATGAGGGAGAAGCGGATTCTGCAATGAGTGAAATGATGGTTGCTTCGTCCCTCCAACTTCTTTTCTAGCATTATTACTTCGTCCCTCCAACTTAACTGCGGGAAAGGTGCAGCTTGTGATTTGACGCCTCATTGCTAATTACTATACTAGCGCCACGACTGGGGTGCTTCACCCCGGCTGCTCTGCACTGTATTCCGGCATGGCACGTGGACCCGGTAGCTTGATGTCCCACATGTCGGCAAAAGGGACTAGAAGATTTATGAAAGCGAGCACTCCACTCTTACGACGGAGGAGTAGACGACATGACGGCCCAGTGAATTGTCACTTGTACTGTATAGTACTATAGTTTTGTTGTTTCGCGCGATCCATCGATACAAACCCGATTAAACAGGAAAGGGCGGGATTTTTCCCGCAGGGTAGATGATACAGGCCATACATTTCAAAGGCAATTTTAATGTATGCAAACTGAATAATTATAAGTAACAATATGATATCTAGTAAAACTAAAAACACATATGATTTATTGTGTTAGAGTGTAGTAGTAGTGTTGTATTGCATAATTGTTAGATGTAACATGCAAGAACGTGTAGAGATGTAGTTTTGAGGGCCTACAGAGAGAAAAGCGTATACGGTCACCGAACTTCGTAATAAGCTGATTACGGTCACTATATACGCTTTGCGGTGATTATACGGTCACTTGCTCACAGCTCATCATCGGATTGCACTCGCTGACCGCCAAATAGTCTGCGTGGCGCCATGTTGACTAGTTAAATTGACCATGTTCCTTGTGGGTCTCACCTGTCAGTTCGCATAGGGAAAAGGTCAGATAAATAAAAATTTACGCAGGCGCGACAAGGCTCCAACCCGTGCGCGGGAATCACCTGGTTGTGTATGTGTTTGTCAGGGCCTGATGTGTACGCATGCACGTGTAGGTTGAGCACTTGAGCGTGAGAGTGTGTGTTGGTCGTGTGGTGTACTGGTGTGTGCATGCATGCGTGCGTGTGTGCGTGTGAGTGTTGCGTGCGTGCGTGGCTGCGTGTGTACGTGTGAGTGTTGCGTGCGTGTGTGGGTGCATGTGTTTGTGTGAGTGTTGCGTGGATGCAGTTCGTGTGCATGCGTGCGTGTGTGTATAATCACCACACTAGCTCCTGTGTGTTAAAACAGATGGCTCAGCATACCAATTCAAGGCCACCTTGTCCACTGTGCTCGCGGTCATGACTTCGAACCACCGTCCAAATATATTTTTTGTCATTTGTTTTCATTCTTACTAGCAAGATGCCCGTGCGTTGCACATAACATCAAGATGCATTTGTATGACTTGTTTATCTTGTGAGAGAAAAGGATGAACGAGGGAAGGCCTTATTTGCAAATGTGGAGAGGTGTGTGGGTACCTTTTTGCAAAATTGCCATAGTTTCTTTCCTATCGGTCAGACATAAATCGGACGGCCTATATTGCAGGATGGCAGGCACACCATCATCACCAACTCTGTCTTTTATAAGAGTGTATTTTATGTATTTTATAAGAGTGTAGATGTAGAGTAGATACAAGTCGACAGGTGGGCAGATGGTAGTGAGATCATGTGATGCAACACTAGAGGTGCCACGTGGAGCGTTTAACTGGTCAACTAGTCATGTCATGAGCAAATACAGAGTTGTACGGTGAGCCCATGATTATATAATAACCACTAAACTTAAATGGTAATCGTAATGAGTGGATTCTGAAGTCCAATGTACGTATCATGCTTTCGCTTCAAACACAATGATCGTCATTGCATATATCGCGAGAGAAAGATGAAACATGCGTGAATTTTTTGGGGGCTTACTTTTAGAGGACCTGGAGATAGTTTTGTGTGCATACGTGAAAGGGGCGTACAGGGGGGTATGCGATGGAGAGAGAGATGCTCTTCGTTTCTCTTTATTATGACTAACTTTGTATATAGTATAAAAATATACAAATTCACAGTGCGGAATAAATATCATTGTGGACACCATGCAATGCAAATTAGCATTCTTACTCCTCCATATAACTTTGTAATGTTGTATATATGTAGAAACTCTAAAATAATTTTTTGGCCACACTTTATTCAAAAGGAATGTTGTATGCGAAATAAACATGAAGAGAGGGCTTTTTAGATCAATGGGGTACATGATGTAACATGTGTGAATGTGTAGTTGATGCATTTAGCGGGGCCTAGAGAGGTATGTGTGTGTATTACGTATTCGAGAGAGGCATGGATAGAGGGGCCGACCGGGGGGGCGTGGGAGAGATAGCACGAGAAATGAGAGTGGTCTAGAGAGAGAGAGACGAATATGACGTCACGACAAGAGATTCCATTCCCTTGAGTGTTTATATGCAAGGGGGGAGGGAATAGAGGCACTAGGAGAAATTTTCTGTGTGTGTGGTGTTTGTGTTGGTATGTGTGGGTGTGAGAAGATAATGAGATGTTGGGGCAGAGGGTGTGTCACCGCGTGAGTTCCGGTGGGTCGAGGTGAGGCCCTTCGTTCGGTTCCGTCCTGCGCCACATTGGTCGGCCCGTGACGCATTTAGGAAGACCCATGGATGACTAGTCGTACAAGACAAAGATAGCAGAACTGTGAAGGACTCTGTGTCCACCGACAAAGCCGCCTAGGATTTGTAACCCTAGGTTCTCGGACTAAGGTAACCCTTTATCTCCGATATTACTATTCATCCAACCTAACTTTAAGGGGCATCCTCATGAATGCTCGCTAGAATCATACTAAATCGATTAGGAAGAGAGGTGTGAGACAATGCGTGAGAGACAGGCGTAAAGATAATGTGCGTACATGAGACGCGTAGGCAGGTCCATGTATATAGAAAGGGTCAATGAGGATTGTGCGTGTGTATGTTTGCGAGAGGAAGAGTGCTTGTGATAAAGGTTAGTGAAAACAGTTGTAAATGGTTACGAGAGGGAGGGAGGGTTATATCTAGAGCATGTGTGCGAGAAAGACACCTCAGGAGAGAGTGTGTGAGCATGTGTGAGAGACCACCAATGGAGAGTGAAACTACACGTAAAAGACTGCTCTACACATTGATTAGAGATATAAATTGTATCCAAATATTAGGATGGGATCATGATATTTGCAATTCGCGTAAGGAGCGGTCATTGATCCATCATACATCTAGATTCTATCGAATTTGAGCATGTCTATGTTATTATTCGACACAATTGATCCACATAGTTAGTATTTTGAACTCCAGACAATGCATCGCTTTAGCAATCGAATATAAACGTGAGTATAGTTCATGTTGTGTGTGTAAAGCACATTATACATACGAAAATTACACAATGGACATTATAAATAGCTACCTATGAACTAGGATACATTTGAATTCAACTTAAGGTGGTCTAAAAAAATTGAATTCAACATGAAGTCCATTCAATTATTTGAATTTGATATCATGGCATTTGTAAACCATAGCTAAATTACGGGGGCACCAATCTTTGCTCTGATTTTGTACATAATAGCATATGTAGTCGTGTACAAAATAGATTCAAATTTAGCTCCTCCATTCCAAAATAATTGTAGTTATAGGATTTTCAAGTGTCAAAATTTCAAAAAGAAGCGGATAATTTAATGAGGTTTTCAAACATATGAGGTCAAATATAACGTTGTCTATTTAGGTCAATCCTCATAGTTCAAGAGTACTCTAAACGTGAATGCTTGTGCTTCAAAATTTCGAACGAAGCGCCAAAAGAGCCTCTACTCATCCGAAACCACGTGAGACCAATGTTTGGTAGTACCTTGAAATGACTTTTCTAATAACTCCGACCCGTGAAACCTACCGGCCCGACGTCCAAAGGTCTAAACCGGGGTAGGTTTGTAGCTTCATCTAGACGCCACGCAACCGCCTCCGAAAAACATTCATACACAATGGCCGCCTAAGAACACATGCGCGCGGCCGAAATCGCTCCCACCCACTATTTGGGACACCTGGGATTACCATCCTACCCCCGACCCGCAAGAGGGTCCGAATTTAAGAGGGGGCAAAGTTTGTACTTTTCCCAAATTTCAAACAAGCGCGCCCCATCTTCTTTTCAAAAAAAGCCAAAAACAAGCGCGTCCCAGACCGAAACATGGTTCCCCCCCACCCATCTGATTCCCCATTCGTATTCCATGGGCGCCAAAACTACCTCTCCACCAGCCGCAAAACCCCGGCGTCCTTCGTCTGCCACCCCATCGCACCCATGAACCGCCGCCCTCCTCCATCACGCCGGAGCCGATACCCCGACGTCGTCGTCCACCGCAACCTCAACCACAACGCCCTCCACGGCTAGTAGTTGAAGCCGAGGCCGAGCCGTCCGTACCCGAGCCAGTTCAACCACACCGTCCTGCGCCTCATCGCTGTCGCTCCAACTTTGCCACCCTCCGCCGCACCGGAGTTGTTCCTACTATGCCGTCCTTCGCCGCCTCGGATCTGCTTCCCCTCCGCCGACATACGGCCACAACAACACAGTCAACAATTTGGCCATGGGTTCATCCAAGCCTGCACCCTCCAGAACATCGGTTTCCCCGGTAAAAAGAAGAAGATCGGCGCGACATGTGGAGGTGACCACACCGGCAACCGAAAAAGGTACTCCTCTTCCCTTATTTGTGCAAATCTTACGTCTCTGCATGCATGGTATGCATCCCACAGAAGACACTAGTTGACCACTTCTTCTTGATACTAGATGTTCCTAGTAACTCGCGATGCACAAGGTTTCTCCTCATATACTATTTCACCTTAGCTAGAGGTCCGTCGCCTCAATTTCAATTTCTCGCCGCTTGATTCCCAATTAATCTGAAGCATTCTCGGCGTAACAGGCGCTAGTACGCCTATTATGCCTGGGAAGCAGTGCCTTGGTGTTTATCTTAGGGGCGTGTGCGGCCTAGAGCTACTGGTGCCCGATCTAGAGGTCGGCCGGGATTAAAGGAATGGCCTGGGGGCGCTGCCAAGCACGGCAGTGGTGTGAGGTCGATGGGAGGGCGGGGCGGCGGAGGCAGGGGTCTGGGCCGGTGGTCACTAGCGGTTCGAGAAAGATCGTCAACAATGGATCGTGGGAGGTAGATTTAAGGCCATCCGCCTGCCTCCTTATAGATCGGACGGTTCATTAAAAAATCGATCGACCTATTTATTTCAGTCGACTGTTATCTTAGATATGACCACATGTGGTGGTGTGCTGGAGGAGTACCTGCATTTCCTGTGCTCATATATTACAAAATCATATGGAGTAGAATCTAATTTTGTTTGCCATGCAATGTTGTAGAGCTACCATATGTCTCCTGTCATTTATTTTTCAGCCACCGCTATCTCGCTACTTTTACAAAGGCACTAGTTCTGCACACACTTCACCCATACTCTCACTATTGTGTTTTTATGCAAGGGTATTTCAGAGTCTCACCAAAGAGAAGCAGCAAAAAGAAAGAGAGAAGTCGCGCCAGCTTTCTTCGCGGGTATGCACGACATGTTATAGTGCTATAAAGGGTGCAAAGGTCAACAGATGGAGACGATAAACGAGCTCGAGTTGATGACCTCGCCGCAATGAACCACCATCCTGTGTGCTTGCTTTAACTTCATGTGTCATATGTGGTTGCATGTTCCATATGGTGTCTAGTTTGTATTCGAAAGGCCGAAGCCGGTAAGATAAGGAAAGATATTTTTTTACATGGGCCACCATCCCGTGAGCACCAGAAGACAAATAGCTAGTCGTAGGCCGGCGAACCAAAGGACAAGCCCAAGAAAGATAGGCATCACCGAAGCCAACTAAAAGCTGCGATGGTGGCGAAGCAGCCCGCCTCCCACCAGCTCTCGTGTCATAGATGATCATGCTCACACTCCACCGGATGTCTAGCTTGTATTGCTTCCAATTTGGTTAAATTGCATCCGCTTAGCTTACACATTATACCTTTGAATATGACATGCCTGTCTGCTTTTGGTACATACTAGTACATCTGTATTAACCATGTTCTTACATCAAACTAATGTTCTTGTGTATCCCTCATCAATCACTTATGATGAGGCAGGCGTGCAAGGGACTACTCCTCATTTAAAGAATGCAACACCCTCCGACATGATTCTCAAGAAACAGAAATGCTAGATGAAGATAGTGAATGTAGCTCTGTAGTTGATTACATCATTTCCCCTACACTAGCATCACAGGTGCTTGCTCTAACTTGGCAGCATGATATGTGGTTGCATGTTGCATATGGTGTCTAGATTGTAATTCTTCCAATCTGGTTAAACTGCATGTGCTAGTCTGCTTAGCTTATACATTATACTTGTTAATGTGACATGCCTTCCTGTATTTAGTACATAGTACATTTGTCTATTAAGCATGTCCTTACATAAAACTATTGTTTTTTTGGTATCCCGCATCAATCAACATGACGAGACACCTTTAGTATATACAGTGCGATATTAGTTGCATCTTTCCTATGATTTATAGCACACGCTGCTTCTAATTTGTTGAAATTCCATTTATGATGGGATGCTTTTAACTTGGCAGAGTCATATGTTGGAAATATGCCCTAGAGGCAATAATAAAAGATTATTATTATATTTCCTTGTTCATGATAATTGTCTTTATTCATGCTATAACTGTATTATCAGGAAATCGTAATGCGCGTGTGAATACATAGACCATAATATGTCCCTAGTAAGCCTCTAGTTGACTAGCTCGTTGATCAACAGATAGTCATGGTTTCCTGACTATGGACATTAGATGTCGTTGATAACGGGATCACATCATTAGGAGAATGATGTGATGGACAAGACCCAATCCTATGCATAGCACAAGATCGTGTAGTTCGTTTTGCTAGAGCTTTTCCAATGTCAAGTATCTTTTCCTTAGACCATGAGATCGTGTAACTCCCGGATACCGTAGGAGTGCTTTGGGTGTACCAAATGTCACAATGTAATTGGGTGACTATAAAGGTGCACTACAGGTATCTCCGAAAGTGTCTGTTAGGTTGACACGGATCGAGACTGGGATTTGTCACTCCGTATGACGGAGAGGTATCTCTGGGCCCACTTGATGATGCATCATCAAAATGAGCTCAAAGTGACCAAGTGTTGGGTCACGGGATCATGCATTGCGGTATGAGTAAAGTGACTTACCGGTAACGAGACTGAACGAGGTATTGGGATACCGACGATCGAGTCTCGGGCAAGTAACGTACCGACTGACAAAGGGAATTGTATACGGGGTTGATTGAATCCTCGACATCGTGGTTCATCCGATGAAATCATCGTGGAACATGTGGGAGCCAACATGGGTATCTAGATCCCGCTGTTGGTTATTGGCCGGAGAGCTGTCTCGGTCATGTCTGCATGATTCCCGAACCCGTAGGGTGTACACACTTAAGGTTCGGTGACGCTAGGGTTATTAGGAAGACTTGTATGTGATTACCTAATGTTGTTCGGAGTCCCGGATGAGATCCCGGACATCACGAGGAGTTCCGGAATAGTCCGAAGGTGAAGATTTATATATAGGAATTGCTGTTTCGGCCATCGGGAAAGTTTCGGGGTCACCCGATATTGTACCGGGACCACCGGAAGGGTCCCGGGGGTCCACCAGGTGGGGCCACCTATCCCGGAGGGCCCCGTGGCCTGAAGTGGGAGGGGAACCAGCCCCTAGTGGGCTGGTGCGCCCCCCTTGGGCCCCCCTGCGCCTAGGGTTGGAAACCCTAGGGTGGGGGCACACCACTTGCCTTGGGGGGCACTCCACCCCCCTGGCCGCCGCCCCCTTGGGAGATTCCCATCTCCAGGGCCGGCTCCCCCCTGGGGGGCTATATAAAGGAGGGGGAGGGAGGCAGTCGCACCCTGAGTCTTGGCGCCTCCCTCCCCCTGCTACACATCTTCCTCCTCCCGCGGTTGCTTGGCGAAGCCCTGCCGGAGTACTGCATGTCCACCATCACCACGCCGTCGTGCTGCTGCTGGAGCCTTCTTCCTCAACCTCTCCTTCCCCCTTGATGGATCAAGAAGGAGGAGACATCATCCACTCCGTACGTGTGTTGAACGCAGAGGTGTTGTCCGTTCAGCACTTGGTCATCGGTGATTTGGATCACGGCGAGTATGACTCCGTCATCCCCGTTCTCTTGAACGCTTCCGCTCGCGATCTACAAGGGTATGTAGATGCACTCCTATCACTCGTTGCTTAGATGAACTCATAGATGGATCTTGGTGAAACCGAAATTTTTAATTTTCTCGCAACGCTCCCCAACAAAGGGCATCATGAGCTAGGTCTATGCGTATTTCTCTATTGCACGAGTAGAACACAATTTTGTTGTGGGCGTAGATGTTGTCAACTTTCTTGCCACTACTAGTCTTATTTTGCTTCAGCGGTATTGTGGGATGAAGCGGCCCGGAGCGACCTTACACGTACGCTTACGTGAGACAGGTTCCACCGACTGACATGCACAAGTTGCATAAGGTGGCTAGCGGGTGTGTGTCTCTCCCACTTTAGTTGGAGCGGATTCGACGAAAAGGGTCCTTATGAAGGGTAAATAGAAGTTGACAAATCATGTTGTGGCTTTTTCGTAGGTAAGAAAACATTCTTGCTAGAACTCTTTTGCAGCCACGTAAAAGATGCAACAACAATTAGAGGACGTCTAACTTGTTTTTGCCGCAATTGCCTTGTGATGTGATATGGCCAAAAGTTGTGATGAATGATGAATGATATATTGTGATGTATGAGATCATGTTCTTGTAATAGGAATCACGACTTTCATGTCGATGAGTATGACAACCGGCAGGAGCCATAGGAGTTGTCTTTATTTTTTGTATGACTTGCGTGTCATTGAAGAACGCCATGTAAATTACTTCACTTTATTGCTAAACGCATTAGCCATAGAAGTAGAAGTAGTCATTGGCGTGACAACTTCACGAAGACACGATGATGGAGATCATGGTGTCATGCCGGTGACGAAGATGATCATGGAGCCCCGAAGATGGAGATCAAAGGAGCTATATGATATTGGCCATATCATGTCCATACTATATAATTGCATGTGATGTTTATTATGTTTTTGCATCTTGTTTACTTACAACGGTAGTAAATAAGATGATCCCTTATAACAATTTCAAGAAAGTGTTCTCCCCTAACTGTGCGCTGTTGCTAAAGTTCGTCGTTTCGAAGCACCACGTGATGATCGGATGTGATAGATTCTTACGTTCACATACAACGGGTGTAAGACAGTTTTACACATGCAAAAATACATAGGGTTAACTTGACGAGCCTAGCATGTACAGACATGGCCTCGGAACATAGAGACCGAAAGGTAGTCGTATGGAAGATACGATCAACATGGAGATGTTCACCGATGATGACTAGTCTGTCTCCCGTGATGATCGGACACGGCCTAGTTGACTCGGATCGTGTGACACTTAGATGACTAGAGGGATGTCTAATCTGAGTGGGAGTTCATTGAAATAATTTGATTAGATGAACTTAATTATCATGAACTTAGTCTAAAACCTTTGCAAATATGTCTTGTAGATCAAATGTCCAACGCTCATGTCAACATGAACTTCAACGCGTTCCTAGAGAAAACCAAGCTGAAAGATGATGGCAACAACTATACGGAGGTCCGAAACCTGAGGATCATCCTCATAGCTACCAAGAAAGCATATGTCCTAGATGGACCGCTAGGTGAAGCACCCATCCCAGAGAACCAATACGTTATGAACGCTTGGTAGTCACGTGCTGATGATTACTCCCTCGTTCAGTGCGGCATGCTTTACAGCCTAGAACCGGGGCTCCAAAAGCGTTTTGAGCAACACGGATCATATGAGATGTTCGAGGAGCTGAAAATGGTTTTCCAAGCTCATGCCCAGGTCGAGAGATATGAAGTCTCCGACAAGTTCTATAGTTGTAAGATGGAGGAAAACAGTTCTGTCAGTGAGCACATACTCAAAATGTTTGGGTTGCATAACCGCCTGTCCCAGCTGGACATTAACCTCCTGGACGAGGCGGTCATTGACAGAATCCTTCAGTCGCTTCCACCGAGCTACAAGAGCTTTGTGATGAACTACAATATGCAGGGGATGGTGAAAACTATTGCTGAAGTATTTTCAATGTTGAAGTCAGCAGATGTAGAAATCAAGAAAGAACATCAAGTGTTGATGGTCAATAAAACCACCAAGTTCAAGAAGGGCAAGGGTAAGAAGAACTTCAAGAAGGACGGCAAGGATGTTGCCGCGCCCGGTAAGCCAGTTGCCGGGAAGAAGTCAAAGAATGGACCCAAGCCTGAGACTGAGTGCTTTTATTGCAAAGGGAAGGGTCACTGGAAGCGGAACTGCCCCAAATACTTAGCAGACAAGAAGGCCGCAACACTAAAGGTATATGTGATATACATGTAATTGATGTGTACCTTACCAAGACTGTAGTAACTCCTGCGTATTTGATACCGTGTCGTTGCTCATATTTGTAACTCACAGCAGAGCTGCGGAATAAGCGGAGATCGGCGAAGCGACGAGGTGACGATGCGCGCCGGGAATGGTTCCAAGGTCGATGTGATCGCCGTCATGCACGCTACCTCTACATTTACCTACATGATTTGTTTTAAACCTTAATAATTGTTATTTAGTGCCAAGTTTGAGCATGAACATTGTATCTGGATCTCGTTTGATACGAGATGGCTACTCATTTAAATCCGAGAATAATGGTTGTTCTATTTATATGAGAGATATGTTTTATGGTCATGCCCCGATGGTCAATGGTTTATTCTTAATGAATCTCGAGCGTAATGTTACACATATTCATAGTGTGAATAACAAAAGATGTAAAGTTGATAACGATAGTCCCACATACTTGTGGCATTGCCGCCTTGGTCACATTGGTGTCAAGCGCATGAAGAAGCTCCATGCTTGATGGACTTTAGAGTCTCTAGATTATGAATCGCTTGACACATGCGAGCCATGCCTCATGGGCAAGATGACAAAGACTCCATTCTCCGAACAATGGAGCGAGCAACCAACTTATTGGAAATCATACATACCGATGTAAAAGGTCCAATGAGCGTTGAGGCTCATGGAGGATATCGTTATGTTCTCACTCTCACTGATGACTTGAGTAGATATGGGTATGTCTACTTAATGAAACACAAGTCTGAGACCTTTGAAAAGTTTAAGGAATTTCAGAATAAGGTAGAGAATCAACGTGACCGAAAGATAAAGTTCCTACGATCAGATCATGGAGGAGAATATTTAAGTCATGAATTTGGTACACACTTAAGGAAATGTGGAATTGTTTCACAACTCACGCCGCCTGGAACACCTTAGCGTAATGGTGTGTCTCAACATCGTAATCGCACTCTATTGGATATGGTGCGGTCTATGATGCCTCTTACTGATTTACCGCTATCATTTTGGGGATACGCTCTAGAGACAGCTACATTCACTTTAAATAGGGCACCGTCTAAATCCGTTGAGATGACACCGTATGAATTATGGTTTGGGAAGAAACCTAAGTCGTCGCTTTCTAAAAGTTTGGTGCGATGCTTATGTCAAGAAACTTCAACCCGAAAAGCTCGAACCCAAGTCGAAAAATGCGTCTTCATAGGATACCCTAAGGAAACCATTGGGTATACCTTCTACTTAAGATCCGAGGGCAAGATCTTTGTTGCCAAGAACGGATCCTTTCGGAAAAGAGTTTCTCTCGAAAGAAGTAAGTGGGAGGAAAGTAGAACTCGATGAAGTACTACCTCTTGAACAGGAAAGTAGTGCAGCTCGGAAAATGTTCCCGTGATGCCTACACCAACCGGAGAGGAAAATAATGATGATGATCAAGGTACTTGGATCAAGTTGCTACTGAACTTCGAGGTCCACAAGGACACGCTATGCACTGAATGGTACGGCAACCCTGTCTTGGAAATCATGTTGTTAGACAATGGTGAACCTTCAACTATGAAGAAGCGATGGCGGCCCAGATTCCAACAAATGGCTTGAAGCCATGCGATCCGAGATAGAATCCATGTATGAAAACAAAGTATGGACTTTGACAGACTTGCCCGATGATCGGCGAGCGACGAAAACAAATGGATCTTTAAGAAGAAGACGGACGCGATGGTAATGTTACCATCTATAAAGCTCGACTTGTTGCTAAGGGTTATCGACAAGTTCAAGGGGTTGACTACGATGAGACATTCTCTCCGTGGCGAAGCTGAAGTCCGTCCGAATCATGTTAGCAATTGCCGCATACTATGATTATGAGATATGGCGGTTGGACGACAAAACGGCATTCCTTAACGGACATCTTAAGGAAGAAGCTGATATGATGCAGCGGAAGGTTTTGTCGATCCTAAGAATGCTAACAAAGTATGCAAGCTCCAGCGATCCATTTATGGGCTGGTGCAAGCATCTCGAGTTGGAACATTCGCTTTGATGAGATGATCAAAGCGTTTGGGTTTATGCACTTATGGAGAAGCCTGCGTTTACAAGAAAGTGAGTGGGAGCTCAGAGCATTTCTCATATCATATGTAGATGACATACTCTTGATGGGAAATGATATAGAACTTTTGGACAGCATTAAGGCCTACTTGAATAAGTGTTTTTCAATGAAGGACCTTGGAGAAGCTGCTTACATATTAGGCATCAAGATCTATAGGGATAGATCGAGACGCCTCATAGGTCTTTCACAAAGCACATACCTTGATAAGATTTTGAAGAAGTTCAAAATGGATCAGTCCAAGAAAGGGTTCTCGCCTGTATTGCAAGGTGTGAGACTGAGCTCGGCTCAATGCCCGACCATGGCAAAAGATAAAGAAGAGATGAGTGTCATCCCCTATGCTTCAGCCATAGGATCTATTATGTATGCTATGCTGTGTACCAGAGATGATGTAAACCTTGCCGTAAGTTTGGTAGGAAGGTACCAAAGTAATCCCGGCAAGGAACACTGGACAGCGGTCAAGAATATCCTGAAGTACCTGAAAAGGACAAAGGACATGTTTCTCGTTTATGGAGGTGACGAAGAGCTCGCCGTAAAGGGTTACGCCGACGCTTAGCTTCGACACGATCTGATGACTCTAAGTCACAAACCGGATATGTGTATATGTTGAATGGTGGAGCAAGAGCTGGTGCAGCTGCAAGCAGAGCGCCGTGGCGGGATCTACATGTGAAGCGGAGTACATGGCAGCCTCGGAGGCAGCGATGAAGCAATTTGGGTGAAGGAGTTCATCACCGACCTAGGAGTCATACCCAATGCGTCGGGGCCGATCAAACTCTTCTGTGACAACACCGAGCTATTGCCCTTGCCAAGGAGCCTGTGTTTCACAAGAAGACCAGTACATCAAGCGCCGCTTCAACTCAATCCGTGAAAATGTTCAAGATGGAGACATAGATATATGCAAAGTACATACGGATCTGAATGTCGCAGATCCGCTGACTAAACCTCTTTCATGAAAGCAAAACATGATCAACACCGTAACTCTATGGGTGTTCGATTCATCACAATGTAACTAGATTATTGACTCTAGTGCAAGTGGGAGACTGTTGGAAATATGCCCTAGAGGCAATAATAAAAGATTATTATTATATTTCCTTGTTCATGATAATTGTCTTTATTCATGCTATAACTGTATTATCAGGAAATCGTAATACACGTGTGAATACATAGACCATAATATGTCCCTAGTAAGCCTCTAGTTGACTAGCCCGTTGATCAATAGATAGTCATGGTTTCTTGACTATGGACATTAGATGTCGTTGATAACGGGATCACATCATTAGGAGAATGATGTGATGGACAAGACCCAATCCTAAGCATAGCACAAGATCGTGTAGTTCGTTTTGCTAGAGCTTTTCCAATGTCAAGTATCTTTTACTTAGACCATGAGATCGTGTAACTCCCGGATACCGTAGGAGTGCTTTGGGTGTACCAAACGTCACAATGTAACTGGGTGACTATAAAGGTGCACTACAGGTATCTCCAAAAGTGTCTGTTGGGTTGACACGGATCGAGACTGGGATTTGTCACTCCGTATGACGGAGACGTATCTCTGGGTCCACTCATGTAACGCCCCAATACCGAAGCTTCAGAAGACTTCCAGCTATTCCGAGTTTCGTCATGTGATTTGTTTTGTTCGTTGCATTCATCATGCCATCTCTTGCATTGCGTCATGTTATCATGCCATCATATCATTATTTTTTAAAAAAAACTCATCTAAATAAATTGCATGGATCTTCAGTCCATTTAAAACGAGGGAATTCACGTGGTGATTCTCTTTATAACATATCCTCCCAATATTAGGGAGCTATAATAAAAATATTCCATTCATTTGGAATTAACCAAAACACACTTGAAAAATCCCCACTCCCTTTCTACTTCAAGTTTGGTCCCCAAACTTTGTCAACATTTCTTTTCCCATTTATCGAGACTCCTCCTAAATTCTCAACATTTTTGGACTCTTCTAAATCCTAGTCCTTGTTCAAACCTTTTAAATTAAATTCAAATGACTTTGAATTTAATTCTTGCAATCTTGCCCACTCCATTTTTCTTGGGTCAAGCTCATTTTTGCGAGTTCATGGAGATTAACCCCATGCGCAAATTCTTTCCTTAACCCCTCTTTCTTTTTACCTTCCTCTCTTTTGTTTTCTGTCAATTTAGTTTTATGTGAGAGAGAAGGAGATGAGGCCCAGTAGCCATCCAGCTAGCAGGCCTCCTGGCCTTTTTCCTCTCATCAACCCTCCTGTAGCCGCAGCCCATTAGGCCCAGCCGGCCCCAGCACCTAACCCTAGCCCGACTCCCACCGGTCTCCATCTCCCCTCGTTCCCCTCCCTGCGCCGTCACCACGCTCGAGCAGAGCCCGCTCGTCCCGATCCACCTTGCTCGATCCCCTCCTTCCTCGTGCACGCCCGATCCCTTCGTCTCGTTCCCCACGCACAGCCCCGATCCTCTCACTCGCTCGATCCCTCCTCCTTCCCTCACGCACGCCAGATCGCCTCCAGGAGGAACTCCTCGCGCCTCCGCCTCCGCCCAAGGACTCCCCTATGCTTCTCCCGCATCGGGCGCACGTCCCCGCCGGCTTCCGTCGCCCCTCCATCGCGCCCCACGCCGAGCGCCCCGCTCTCCCCCGCAGGCCCCGGGATCCATCACCGCCGCCGTCGCGTGGTGCTCGCTGCCGGCCCCGTTGCAGAGCCACGGCCAGGTCCCGCCTCTGCGCCGACCTCGTCAGGCCCCTGCGCCGCCGATCCGCCGTCCTCTGGCCCCGCCTCGCCTGGATCCGCTGCCTCCGCTCTCCGCCTCGCGCCATCCTTCCTCCCACGCCGAAGTCCGCCGCCTCCTGCTCGAAAGGCCAAGACCCGATCTGCTCGGCGCGACCCAGCTCCGCCATCGCACCTCGTCGCGGAGTCCGTTCCTCTGCCTCCTGCGTCGTCCGCCGTGCGTCATCTATGCTGCGCCGCCACCGCCTCGACCTTCCCCTCGCCGCGTCCGCCAAGTTCTGCGTGAGCCTCCTCTGCTTTCGCTTCGCGTGGGCGCAGAAGCGATCGCAAGGCCGGTCGAGCTAACCAGCCTCGCCTCGCTCAAAACCAGGATCGCCAAGGTCATCTTTGAGATTTTCGCCAAGTACCACGACATTCGGAGCCCCTTGGAAACGTCAAGTTCGACTACAAAACGTCAAACGTGTACCACTACCGCCGCCCGAACATCTACGAACGGTGTACCACGACGAACATGTACGGCTACATGATGACCCGCCAAGACCTCGAACCACTACTATCGCCGCGAACCGCTTCCGAAACGAGTACCACTACCGTCGCCACGAGAACAACTACTTCCCACGACGACCCGTGAACGACTACTTCCACTACCGTCGACGTGTACCACTACTTCCCTCGACGAACTCGAACCGCTCCGAAAACGCACGCTTCAAAGGTATAATGACGAGACGACCGTCGTGGACTGAATGCATGTTGAATGAGATGAACCGTATGGTTGCACCGTGCCCGTTTGTCCTTGCATGTTCCTCTATTGCCATGCCATCGTCCCGTGGGAACCCGGTATCCGGGATCACCCCACCATCCTTGCATGACACGCTCACGCCCACTTCTTTTGCACCGGTATCTCCGTGAGCTACCGGAACCAATATGTTGCCGTGGCATCATTTTCGGATATGTTGCCGTGGCACCATTTCCTTTTCGCCGCCGTGGCACCCCTTTTCGTTCCGCCATGGTTACCAAATGCTCCTTATCATGCTCATGTTAACGTTTTCATAAAAATTACATAATACTTGCATATGTCATCCGCATCATGATAACAACATTTAAAATGTTTATATTTGTTGTTTCCATTAAATTGCTAAATGCATATGGGGATTTTTCCGGAATTGTTGTTTGTTGTTCCGGCCTCATTTAAACTTGCCTAAATTGTTAGTTTAATTATGCTTCACCTCTTGCCATGTTAACCAACATTTAATCTTGTCTTGTTCATAACCGAGAGAGAACTAAATAATTGATGTGGTGTTCCGTCAATATGCAACTCGTTGCATATTGAGCTCCACTTAACTTGTAGTATTGTTTGTGCACTTTGCCATGCCATGCCTCATTAAACCGGACATGCATCATACTTGATTGTGCATCATGCCATGTTTATGCCTGTGTGTTTACCATGTTGTTTTGCTTCTTTCCGGTTTGCTTCTCTCGTTAGCTTCGGTTTCGTTCCGGAGTTGTGAGGATTCGTTCGACTATGTTCGTTTGTCTTCTTCATGGAATCGTTCTTCTTCCTTGCGGGATATCAGGCAAGATGATCATACCCTCGAAATCACTACTATCTTTGCTATGCTAGTTTGCTCGCTCTTTTGCTATGCCAATGCTACGATGCCTACCATTTGCTTGTCAGCCTCCCAAAATGCCATGAACCTCTAACCTTTGACACCCTTCCTAGCAAGCCGTTGATTGGCTATGTTACCGCTTTGCTCAGCCCCTCTTATAGCGTTGTTAGTTGCAGGTGAAGATGAAGTTTGTTCCTTGTTGGAACATGGAGAAGTTGTTCCTTGTTGGAACATGTTTACTTGTTGGGATATCACAATATCTCTTATATTATTAATGCATCTATATATTTGGTAAAGGGTGGAAGGCTCGGCCTTATGCCAGGTGTTTTGTTCCACTCTTGCCGCCCTAGTTTCCGTCATACCGGTGTTATGTTCCCGGATTTTATGCTCCTTACGCTGGTCGGGTGATTTATGGGACCCCCGACAGTTCGCTTTGAATAAAACTTGTCCAAAGAAGGTCCAACCTTGGTTTTATCATTTGCCTCACCTAGCCCTTTTTCCCCTTGGGTTTCGGAGCCCGAGGGTCATCTTTATTTTAGCCCCCCGGCCGGTGCTCCTTCGAGTGTTGGTCCAAACGGGCAGATCAAGGGGCCACCTCGGGCAACTCGAGGGCTGGTTTTACTCGTAGGCTGACCTATCCGTGTGCCCCGAGAACGAGGTACGTGCGACTCCTATCGGGATTTGTCGGCACATCGGGCGGCTTCTATGGTCTTGTTTTACCATTGTCGAAATGTCTTGATGTACCGGATTCCGAGTCTGATCGGAGTGTCTTGGGTGAAGGTCTATTCTTCGTTGATCGCGAGAGCTTGTCAGAGCTGTTGGGACACCCTGCAGGTATAAACTTTCGAGAGCCGTGCCTGCGTTATGTGGCAGATGGGAATTTGTTAAAGTCCGTTGTAGAAAACCCAAGTTGACCTTAATTAAAATACATCAACCGTGTGTGTAACCGTGATGGTCTCTTTCCGGCGGAGTCCGGGAAGTGAACACGGTGTTGGAGTTATGCTTGACGTAGGTTGCTATAGGATCACTTCTTGATCATACTTTTATCGACCGTGCTTTGCCTTCTCTTCTCGCTCTCACTTGTGTATGTTAGCCACCATATATGCTAGTCGCTTGTTGCAGCTCCACCTCATGCCTTTACCTTACCCATAAGCTTAAATAGTCTTGATCTCGCGGGTGCGAGATTGCTGAGTCCCCGTGGCTCACCAGATACTTCCAAAACCAGTTTGCGGTGCCTATGTTAATGAAAGCGGGCGACGCTACCAAGCTCAAGGAGGAGCTCGATGAAGATCTTATTCATTGTGTTGTTTCGCTTCATTGATCAAGAGTGGAGCCCAGTTGGGGTCGATCGGGGACCTTTGTCGATTTGGGGTTCTTATTTTATTTTGGTTCCGTGAGTCGACCTTGATTGTATCTGGATGATGTAATGCTTTATTCATGTAATTGTGTGAAGTGGCGATTGTAAGCCAACTATGTATCTCTTTCCTTATGTATTACATGGGTTGTGTGAAGATTACCTCACTTGCGACATTGCTTTCAATACGGTTATGCCTCTAAGTCGTGCTTCGACACGTGGGAGATATAGCCGCATCGAGAGCGTTACAAGTTGGTAATCAGAGCCTTCCCGACCTTAGGAGCCCCACCGCTGATCGCTTTTAGCGGCCGAGTTGTGTCTAGAAAAATGTTTTGAGTCATTTAGGATTATATATATCGGAGAGTTTAGGAATTCTTTTTACTCCCGGTCCCTTCGACCTTCGGTGAGGTATCCCGACGAGAGTTTTGACTCTTCTCTTCTCAAATTTCACTAAAAAAATTTTTTTTAGGATCACGCTGGTATCTTAGAATCGTTCGATGGTTTTATGATGACAACATTGTCTTGGTTGCCTCCCGTCAGTAGGGTTTTTTTTGGAGGTGTCCCGGGAGTTGAGCTCCGAGGTGTTGTCGTCATAATTTTATCGTTGCAGTTCGAATACCTGAGTTTAGTACGCCGACATCGAAAATCTCTTTTATGCAGTTGTTGGTGAGATAACCCCGCTAACCCAGTACTGAGGTGAGTACGGGAGTATTGCCATGACTCATATAATGGATGCTTTTCGAAGGTTGAGGTAGACAATTTCCGAAGGTTTCTTGGTTATGTGTTGAAGGATGGATACAGCTGGATGTAGGATTTGCTAGTTTTGGGTGAGATATTATGCTTCCCCTGTATCCCCAACACCTGATTGCATAACCGGAAAAATTCGGGAGTTTCATAGGTGGGAATTCAAGTAGCTCTTAGGATATCTTTCCGACGGATGTATGATATGAAATTGGGGTTCGACGTCTAGTGGTCCGCCTATTCACGGTTGGTTTTACAGTGGTCTCGTTGTGTCTTAAAGAGTCCTTGGCTATGCCGACTCGGGGACACTTCGTATGTCATGTGCACTGCCTTGTACATGATGGTGCTGTACGATCGAGCCCGTGTAGGCCCCACCACGAAAACTTCGGACGAAATATCTATCATATGTTTGTTCCGGCTTATTCTGCAAGCTAGTCCTTTGTTTTTGTTTTGAGTTGTGGTATTCGAGTTGCTTCAATGCCAAGTGTTGATTCCATACCTTTCCGAAATGGTGTTCTCATACTCCGATGTGAATACCAATCCTTCTCGACAATCGAGATTGTCATGTCAATCCTTTTCAACCGGCGTGTTTCTCTTCAAGTGGATCCGATCACTTCAACATCAACAAGACCAATTATCATTTCTTCTCAACGGTGTCTGTTTCATCCGTCTCCAAGTTGCCTTTGTTTTTCCCGCCCACCCACCCTTTTTCCTCAAGGACTAAGATTTCTTTACCAAGTATCCTTTTATTTTTGCGAAGTTTCTCCATTCTTTTCCGTCAATGTTCTTACCCGTGGTTCTCAAGAAGATGTTCTACTAGTTCGTCATTCCTCATTCCTTTCTCTTCTCCGTGGATTCAAGTCAAGTTTTGTTGATCATACCTTTTCCTCATTTCAATGTCTTCTCATACCGGTGCACCTCATTATCACTCTACTTCTCGCTATTTGTTATTCCGGAGTGCTCAAGATATCTCGAAGATTCGTGTTTCCACTCTGCATTCGTTCAAGCTCTTTCGAGATTGGTATCTCATTCAAGTCATTTAATTCAAGCGGTGCAACATCTCTTTTAAATCTTTTCAACGGTGTTCTTTTGAGTGGGCCCTAACCCACAGGTCTTTTCCTGTGATCTTACCCGACTCTTCTATTTTCCCGAGCTATCCTAAATTCTTCTCCAAGTTTGACGAAGAATGAGTTATCATCAGTCAAATGCTTTTCTCCAAGATCTTTCAAATTCTTTTCTTAGTTGGCTCAACCTCTTCGCTTTTGATTCTTCCGGTGTGCCTCAATAATTCTTGGTGGTGTTTTTCGTTGTCATTCTCATCATTTGAAGACCGAAGAAGAGTTTCTCTTTAATCTTGCTCTATTCTCTTCAAGATTCATGGTGCTAGCTTGATGCCATTCTCTCATAATTGTTTTCGATTGTGAGAACTCTTTTCTTACCATCCGGAGCATTTCATGAGTTGTTTCCATTTCTTTCCAACGAAGGCCATCATGTCATAATTCTTCATTCTCAGCGTGTAGCTATCGTTCTCTAAATCTCACCGGTGCATCGTTCAAATAACCTCTAATTAGTTCATGGTCTCTTCATTCTCATGTATCTAAATCCCCTCAAGTATCTTCATTCATTTTCCAATTCTTCCCGGTGATTTGTGCCTTTGCTTCTTTCATTTTCAATTCTTACGGTGGTTCTTTCAAGATCTCTCTTCCTTGTTCATCATATCGATTCATTTGTTGTTCCAATCCTACCGGTGGTTCATGAAGACTTTCTCAAGTTTTGTGCTATTCTCTCCTTAATCCTTTTCAAGAAGAATAAGTAGTATGCAAAATCCATTGCTTGGCATCAATTTAATTTGATGAAGGATAAGCATACAATAAATCTTATTCTTATTTCCTCGAGGTGATTGAATTATTTTCTTCCGGAGATTGTTCATGATGTAGTAATTCTCATTTCATTTGTTTCATCTTCTCTTTTTCCCGGAGTTCCAAGCTCTAATTATCGCGAAGCTCCATCTAAATCATCGCAAGGCTTCACATTGTGTTTTCAACTTCTCCTTCTTTCCACCATCCTTTTAATACCAGAGTTTCTTCATGGTGGTTCGTCAAGGATTCTTTTCTTTCTTCAATTGTTCTTCAAGATTTCTCTTGAAGTTAAGATCAGCCAAGCTATACTCAAAAATTAAACATGGTGTTTAACACATGTCTTGTTTTGAGGAGTTCAAGTATTCTTCATCTTGCATTCCAAAGTGCAATTCTTTCTACCTTATCTTCTGAGGTGGTGTTAGGTCATTCTTGACAATTTCCATTCATGTTTCATGATTCATATGTTGTCAAGAATGAGGTATTTTAAATCCATCATTTTCTCTTCGTTCAAGAGATCTTTTCAACCGTCAATCTCTTCATTGGAGTTATCTTGGTATAGATTTCACCTAAAGCCTTCCCTAAGGAATGTTGCTATTTTGGTGCTTATCAATGATCCAAGTTTTCTCCTATCCTCTCGGCGAAAGAAATTTTCATCTCTTCGTTGATCTCAAGCAAGCAATTGTTTCCGTTGGTGGCAGAAGCTCACCTCATAATTTTGAGATGTTTTCATAAGCCCGCCACAAGCTTATTCTTTTCGTTTCGTTGTTGGTTTTCCAACAACTCCGTTCAATCCTTCTTTTTAAGGAGGCTCTTCCAAATTCAATTGTGGTAGAAGTTGTCATTTTCTTCTCCGTCCCTTTATCCCAACGGTCTAACTTCTATTCTTTCGTTACGGAGGCATTGTGATGTTATGCTCTTCACACATCACCTCGTTTGGTGAGGATCGTCTTCTTTTCTTGCTTATCCAGTTAACCGGAGTGTTGTGTCATCTCTTCAAGTTCTTTTCATCTTATCCAGTTTTCCTTCTTTCAGTCGGAGTGCTGCCCAAATTATATCAATCTTATTCCTTCTCTATCTAGTTTTAACCGGAGTGGTTTCAATATCTATCTTATCACTAAACCTCTTGGTTCTCGTCGTATCCCTTGTCCCTCTTTTCTAACGGAGTGTTTTCAACTTTGTTCATCTTCGTTGTTTTCTTTCATTCATTTTGCTCAACCTCTCAAGGTTCATGGTTTCACTCAGTTTGTCGAAGAAGCATCTTAGTTCTACATCCTCTCTTCCTCTTCCGTTTCTCTCCGGTGCCATTCTAGATCTCGGGACGAGATCCTCTCAAAGTGGTGGAGTGTTGTAACGCCCCAAGACCGGAGCTTCAGAAGACTTCCAGCTCTTCCGAGTTTCGTCATGTGATTTGTTTTGTTCGTTGCATTCATCATGCCATCTCTTGCATTGCATCATGTTATCATGCCATCATATCATTATTATTTTAAAAAAAAAACTCATCTAAATAAATTGCATGGATCTTCGGTCCATTTAAAACGAGGGAATTCACGTGGTGATTCTCTTTATAACATATCCTCCCAATATTAGGGAGCTATAATAAAAATATTCCATTCATTTGGAATTAACCAAAACACACTTGAAAAATCCCCACTCCCTTTCTACTTCAAGTTTGGTCCCCAAACTTTGTCAACATTTCTTTTCCCATTTATCGAGACTCCTCCTAAATTCTCAACATTTTTGGACTCTTCTAAATCCTAGTCCTTGTTCAAACCTTTTAAATTAAATTCAAATGACTTTGAATTTAATTCTTGCAATCTTGCCCACTCCATTTTTCTGGGGTCAAGCTCATTTTTGCGAGTCCGTGGAGATTACCCCCATGCGCAAATTCTTTCCTTAACCCCTCTTTCTTTTTACCTTCCTCTCTTTTGTTTTTTGTCAATTTAGTTTTATGTGAGAGAGAAGGAGATGAGGCCCAATAGCCATCCAGCTAGCAGGCCTCCTGGCCTTTTTCCTCTCATCAACCCTCCTGTAGCCGCAGCCCATTAGGCCCAGCCGGCCCCAGCACCTAACCCTAGCCCGACTCCCACCGGTCTCCATCTCCCCTCGTTCCCCTCCCTGCGCCGTCACCACGCTCGAGCAGAGCCCGCTCGTCCCGATCCACCTTGCTCGATCCCCTCCTTCCTCGTGCACGCCCGATCCCTTCGTCTCGTTCCCCACGCACAGCCCCGATCCTCTCACTCGCTCAATCCCTCCTCCTTCCCTCACGCACGCCTGCATCGCTCCAGGGAGGAACTCCTCGCGCCTCCGCCTCCGCCCAAGGACTCCCTATGCTTCTCCCGCAGACGGGCGACGTCCCGCCGGCTTCGCCGCCTCCATCGCGCTTTCACGCCGAAGCGCCCGCTCTCCCCGCAGGCCCCGGATCCATCACCGCCGCCCGTCGCGTGGTGCTCACTTGCCGCCCGTTGCGAGCCACGGCGAGTCCCGCCTCTCGCCGACCTCGTCGAGCCCTGCGCCGCCGATCCGCCGTCCTCGCCCCGCCTCCTGGATCCGCTGCCTCCGCTCTCCGCCTCGCGCCATCCTTCCTCCCACGCGAAGTCCGCTGCCTCCTCGCTCGGCGGCCGCCGCACCCGATCTGCTCGAAGCGACCCAGCTCCGCCATCGCACTCGTCGCGAGTCCTGTTCCTCTGCCTCCTCAAGTCGTCCGCCAGTGCCGTCATGCTGCAGCGCCACCGCCTCGACCTTCCCTCGCCGCGTCCGCCAAGTTCTGCGTGAGCCTCCTCGCTTTCGCTACAGGTGGGCGCGGCGGCGCAAGGCGGTCGTAGCCAACCAGCCTCGCCTCGCTCCGAAACCAGGATCGCCAAGGTCATCTTTGAGATTTTCGCCAAGTACCACGACATTCGAGCCCTTGGAAACGCTAAGTTCGACTACAAAGCGTCAAACGTGTACCACTACCGCCGCCCGAACATCTACGAACGGTGTACCACGACGAACATGTACGGCTACATGATGACCCGCCAAGACCTCGAACCACTACCATCACCGCGAACCGCTTCCGAAACGAGTACCACTACCGTCGCCACGAGAACAACTACTTCCCACGACGACCCGTGAACGACTACTTCCACTACCGTCAACGTGTACCACTACTTCCCTCGACGAACTCGAACCGCTCCGAAAACGCACGCTTCAAAGGTATAATGACGAGACGACCGTCGTGGACCGAATGCATGTTGAATGAGATGAACCGTATGTTTGCACCGTGCCCGTTTGTCCTTGCATGTTCCTGTACTGCCATGCCATCGTCCCGTGGGAACCCGGTATCCGGGATCACCCCACCATCCTTGCATGACACGCTCACGCCCACTTCTTTTGCACCGGTATCTCCGTGAGCTACCGGAACCGATATGTTGCCGTGGCATCATTTTCGGATATGTTGCCGTGGCACCATTTCCTTTTCGCCGCCGTGGCACCCATTTTTGTTCCGCCATGGTTACCAAATGCTCCTTATCATGCTCATGTTAACGTTTTCATAAAAATTACATAATACTTGCATATGTCATCCGCATCATGATAACAACATTTAAAATGTTTATATTTGTTGTTTCCATTAAATTGCTAAATGCATATGGGGATTTTTCCGGAATTGTTGTTTGTTGTTCCGGCCTCATTTAAACTTGCCTAAATTGTTAGTTTAATTATGCTTCACCTCTTGCCATGTTAACCAACATTTAATCTTGTCTTGTTCATAACCGAGATAGAACTAAATAATTGATGTGGTGTTCCGTCAATATGCAACTCGTTGCATATTGAGCTCCACTTAACTTGTAGTATTGTTTGTGCACTTTGCCATGCCATGCCTCATTAAACCGGACATGCATCATACTTGATTGTGCATCATGCCATGTTTATGCCTGTGTGTTTACCATGTTGTTTTGCTTCTTTCCGGTTTGCTTCTCTCGTTAGCTTCGGTTTCGTTCCGGAGTTGTGAGGATTCGTTCGACTATGTTCGTTTGTCTTCTTCATGGAATCGTTCTTCTTCCTTGCGGGATATCAGGCAAGATGATCATACCCTCGAAATCACTACTATCTTTGCTATGCTAGTTTGCTCGCTCTTTTGCTATGCCAATGCTACGATGCCTACCATTTGCTTGTCAGCCTCCCAAAATGCCATGAACCTCTAACCTTTGACACCCTTCCTAGCAAACCATTGATTGGCTATGTTACTGCTTTGCTCAGCCCCTCTTACAGCGTTGTTAGTTGCAGGTGAAGATGAAGTTTGTTCCTTGTTGGAACATGGAGAAGTTGTTCCTTGTTGGAACATGTTTACTTGTTGGGATATCACAATATCTCTTATATTATTAATGCATCTATATATTTGGTAAAGGGTGGATGGCTCGGCCTTATGCCTGGTGTTTTGTTCCACTCTTGCCGCCTCTAGTTTCCGTCATACCGGTGTTATGTTCCCGGATTTTATGTTCCTTACGTGGTCGGGTGATTTATGGGACCCCCGACAGTTCGCTTTGAATAAAACTTGTCCAAAGAAGGCCCAACCTTGGTTTTACCATTTGCCTCACCTAGCCCTTTTTTCCCTTGGGTTTCGGGCCCGAGGGTCATCTTTATTTTAGCCCCCCCGGCGGTGCTCCTTCGAGTGTTGGTCCGAAATGTGCAGATCATGGGCCACCTCGGGCAACTCGAGGGCTGGTTTTACTCAGTGGCTGACCTATCCGGTGCCCCGAGAACGAGGTACGTGCGACTCCTATCGGGATTTGTCGGCACATCGGGCGGCTTTGCTGGTCTTGTTTTACCATTGTCGAAATGTCTTGATGTACCGGGATTCCGAGTCTGATCGGAGTGTCTTGGGTGAAGGTCTATTCCTTCGTTGATCGCGAGAGCTTGTCATGAGCTAAGTTGGGACACCCCTGCAGGGTATAAACTTTCGAGAGCCGTGCCCGCGGTTATGTGGCAGATGGGAATTTGTTAAAGTCCGGTTGTAGAAAACCCGAAGTTGACCTTAATTAAAATACATCAACCGTGTGTGTAACCGTGATGGTCTCTTTCCGGCGGAGTCCGGGAAGTGAACACGGTGTTGGAGTTATGCTTGACGTAGGTTGCTATAGGATCACTTCTTAATCATACTTTTATCGACCGTGCTTTGCCTTCTCTTCTCGCTCTCACTTGTGTATGTTAGCCACCATATATGCTAGTCGCTTGCTGCAGCTCCACCTCATGCCTTTACCTTACCCATAAGCTTAAATAGTCTTGATCTCGCGGGTGCGAGATTGCTGAGTCCCCGTGGCTCACCAGATACTTCCAAAACCAGTTTGCAGGTGCCTATGTTACCGAGCAGG
Organism: Aegilops speltoides; assembly: GCA_021437245.1. Taxonomy (NCBI): domain Eukaryota; kingdom Viridiplantae; phylum Streptophyta; class Magnoliopsida; order Poales; family Poaceae; genus Aegilops; species Aegilops speltoides. The sequence continues at coordinate 127,343,907 of CM038146.1, forward strand.
CGATGCTACCAAGCTCAAGGAGGAGCTCGATGAAGATCTTGTTCATTGTGTTGTTTCGTTTCGTTGATCGAGAGTGGAGCCCGGTTAGGGTCGATCGGGACCTTTATCGCATTTGGGGTTCTTCTTTTATTTTGGTTTCGTAGTCGGACCTTGATTGTATCTGGATGATGTAATGCTTTATTCATGTAATTGTGTGAAGTGGCGATTGTAAGCCAACTATGTATCTCTTTCCCTTATGTATTACATCGGTTGTGTGAAGATTACCTCACTTGCGACATTGCTTTCAATGCGGTTATGCCTCTAAGTCGTGCTTCGACACGTGGGAGATATAGCCGCATCGAGAGCGTTACAACTCAGTAATGCATCATCATAATGAGCTCAAAGTGACCAAGTGTTTGGTCACGGGATCATGCATTGCGGTACGAGTAAAGTGACTTACCGGTAACGAGACTGAACGAGGTATTGGGATACCGACGATCGAGTCTCGGGCAAGTAACGTACCGACTAACAAAGGGAATTGTATACGGGGTTGATTGAGTCCTCGACATCGTGGTTCATCCGATGAAATCATCGTGGAACATGTGGGAGCCAACATGGGTATCCAGATCCCGCTGTTGGTTATTGGCCGGAGAGCTGTCTCGGTCATGTCTGCATGATTCCCGAACCCGTAGGGTCTACACACTTAAGGTTCGGTGACGCTAGGGTTATTAGGAAGACTTGTATGTGATTATTGAATGTTGTTCGGAGTCCCGGATGAGATCCCGGACGTCACGAGGAGTTCCGGAATAGTCCGGAGGTGAAGATTTATATATAGGAAGTGTTGTTTCGGCCATCGGGAAAGTTTCGGGGTCACCAGGTATTGTACCGGGATCACCGGAAGGGTCCCGGGGGTCCACCGGGTGGGGCCACCTATCCCGGAGGGCCTCGTGGGCTGAAGTGGGACGGGAACCAGCCCCTAGTGAGCTGGTGCGCGCCCCCTTGGGCCCCCCTGCGCCTAGGGTTGGAAACCCTAGGGTGGGGGGCGCACCACTTGCCTTGGGGGGGGACTCCACCCCCCTGGCCGCCGCCCCCTTGGGAGATTCCCATCTCCAGGGCCGGTGCCCCCCTGGGGGCCTATATAAAGGAGGGGGAGCGAGGGCAGCTGCACCCTGAGTCTTGGCGCCTCCCTCCCCCTGCTACACCTCTTCCTCCTCCCGCAGTTGCTTGGCGAAGCCCTGCCAGAGTACTGCATCTCCACCACCACCACGCCGTCGTGCTACTGCTGGAGCCTTCTTCCTCAACCTCTCGTTCCCCCTTGCTAGATCAAGAAGGAGGAGACGTCATCCGCTCCGTACGTGTGTTGAACGCAGAGGTGTTGTCCGTTCAGCACTTGGTCATCGGTGATTTGGATCACGACGAGTACGACTCCATCATCCCCGTTCTCTTGAACGCTTCCGCTCGCGATCTACAAGGTTATGTAGATGCACTCCTATCACTCATTGCTTAGATGAACTCATAGATGGATCTTGGTGAAACCGTAGGAAAATTTTTAATTTTCTGCAACGTTCCCCAACATTATATTGGTTGCATCTTTCATGTGGTGTCTAGCTTGCATTACTTCTTATTTGCTGGAATGGTTTCTGCTTAGTTTACACAAACAGTTGTGAACATGCCATGCCGTCCTGTTTTTCGTACATATTCCATCCTGGTATCATGTGTTTGCCTTACATCAAAGTAGTGATTGTCGATCATGCATGAATGAGTTCGAAGAGAGAATTTTATTGCTTTTTCTTGTCGGTTTTACTTGACAATTCAAAATCAATAAAGCGGAAGGAAGTTAGCAAGGCAGCGGATAAAGGTGCTCCTTCCGAACAGAGGGCCTCTATAGTTTCTACTCCTCCACACCCCCAAGATGATTCCAAGACAACACATGCATAGACACTCAATAAAGCTGTGTTTATGATGAGCACGTCTCCCCTAGTGCAGCATCACCGGTGCTCCCTCTAACTTGGCACTGTTATATGTGGTTGCATGTTATGTGTGATGTCTAGCTTGTATTGCTTCTAATTTTTTGAATTCCATCTGCTTACTTTACACATTATACTTGAATAAGACACGTGTTCTGTTTCTAGAACATACAATATCATCTATCACACCATGTTCTTACATCAAATTACTCTTGTTGTGTAACCTCCAACAATCACTTATCATAAGACACGTTTGACTTCGGAGTGTGATATAGGTTACATCTCACATTATTTTCTAGCTTGTACTACTAATTTGTTGAAATGGCACTTATGACGAGACAATTTTAACTTGGTAGAGTGATATTCGTTGCATCTTTCATATGGTGTCTAGCTTTCATTGCTTCTAATTTGTTGAAATGCCTTCTCCTTAGTTTACACATCATAAGCTGTGAATATGCAATGGCACTAATGACGAGAGACCTCTAACATGGTAGTGTGATGTTGTTTGCATCTTGCGTATGATTTATTTCTTGTACTGCTTCACATTTGTTTAAACGCCATTTATGATGAGACACTGTTGACTTGGCAGAGCGATATTTGTAGCATCTTTCATATGGTGTCTACCTTCCATTGCATTGCTTCTAATTTGGTGAAATGTCTTCTTCTTAGTTTACACATCATAGTTCTGGTTATCTCTTCCATCCTATTTTTCATACATATTACATCCTCCTATCATGTGGTTGTCTAACATCAAAGTTCAGTTCGTCTGCATCACACATCAATTTGTTCTGAAGAACTAAATTGTTATTCGTTTTTCTTGTCGGTTTGACTTAACATGGCACAGAGAAAGAGGAAGAAACACAGAATGGCAGGGAATGAGAAGGGATGAATCCTGCAGATTCTGCTGGTAGTGATGGTGCAATAGAAGGTCAAAGTCCAGCGGAAAATTCTACAAACAGGACATCCCATGCTACACGAGTTGCAAAAAAAGCCAAACAGAAACAAATAGCTGCCACCAAACAAGCAAAGACAACCGTAGTTCTTGCAACACCTACCACAGTATGACCAGCTCCACGACTTACTCGTGCATCAACTGAGCTAGCAGCACGTTCCCAAGCTCCCTTGCCACCTGACACTACTTCCCAAGCACTCTTGACACAAGACGAGTTGGCAATATCAGATGAACATTGTGAGCTTCAACAGCAAGAAGGTAGTTGCTGGAGCCAATTTACAGCTGCATGCTTCTTTATATGCAGTCTCACAGTTTGATGTACACTAACACTTCCTATGTTCGTTGTTGGACTAGCACCTAAGCGCAAGAGTAAACAAACATCAGGGATAATGCTCGATAGGTTAACTAAATCTAGAGGAGGAAGAATGGAGATCCGTTTTGAGGCAGGTTTAAAAAGGCCACGTGATGCTACAGAGTCAGCCAAGTTACTATCAGAGGCAGCGGTTGCCGTTAGGTGTCATGTACGTATCCTCCCAACATGGATTCAGTACAGGAATGACAAAGACGAAACCCAGTTCAACACCTTCCTCGACCATTTATCTGTAAGTATGTTATGTATGGAAACTAGTAATATCGTCTTGCTCCATCCCATACTTTCTAGGTTGCTGATAATGAGACTCCCATAATTTTCAACATATGAGGTTCAAGTTGGATAGCCAAGATGATGCAACCAGACAAGCTTGCACCCATGTTTTCAAGTCTGCTCTGCGACAGTATCGGTATAACTTGAGAAAAACTCACTTTGAAGGCAAGGCTAACAGTGAACTTTCCCAAACATCTCCAGTGGAAAATATATCGGATGAAGACTGGAGGGGCCTAGTTAAACACTGGTATGATCCGAAGTATCAGGTACATTATATATATGTGATCAGATCACATGTTGAAGTCCTATTTACGCATGTGCCACACAAATCTATCTTCTTGTAGGTGAACTGTTCAAAGAACAAGGCCAACCGTACGAAAGTGAAATTCCAACAGACGACAGGATCTCGTAGCTATATTGCACACTGCGAGGCTCTTGTAATTAGCTGTTATTTCACTCTTTTCGTTGTACCATATTATCAGATCTATATTGACTTGTTCGAAATGCAGAGGAAAGCCCGCAAGGACCAAAAAGTACCTGAACCAAATACTATGGAAATCTTCAAGGACTGTCACACCAGCAAGAAGAAGGGCATGACTACACCAGTCAAAGCCGTTGTTGTAAGTCCTTAATCCTCATGCCTTTTAACTACTACTTACTCTGACTTGTGCCTTGAACTGCATGGTTTGCAGCCAATGTCTATTACTCTTTTCAATTTTATACACAATTGTCTTAGCGTATCATTGCACCTTACAAGGTTTAAAAGAGAGGAGTGATGTTCCTTTGATCTTGACCCGTAATCTAGTTCCGTGTTGGACTTGCCCACACAACGTTATAATTGCATGTTTCTCTGTTCTTAGTAATTTTGTGATATGAATGATGTCATACTATGCTTACCATATTATAAACTTTGTCTCTTTATCCTTAGCCCTCAATACAATGTGAAGAAATAGACAATACATTAGGGATGGTACATGGTCATATGTTTGGAACCTGGTTTTATTATGTACTTTGCAATAAAATACAACTAATATTTTACATGGGTTCACCAGAATAAGTTCTGTATATAGATCGAACCTAGTTTGTTTGGTTTTGCTGCCTCCTTAATATCTTCTGTTCTGGTACTACTAATGTAAAACCTCAACTTTTCAGCGAGCTATGGAAAAAATGGTGGAACCGCCACCTTCTGAAGGTGGCGAGGCAACTATAACCGCAATGTCAGCTCTTGTTGCAGTGGGTCAGTACATGTCCAGTAGAAGTGCCAAAAGCACGTTCCTGCGTAATACTGGGTTGGTTGTTAAGGCAATATCGTCCAAACTACCTCATGATCAAGATATGCAAGCTCAAAGCAATGTTGTATCTGCGCTCCAGACACAAGTCCATTCCCTAACAGAGACCCTTTGTGAAACAAGGAGAGACATTGTTCGATGTCGTCAAGATATGCATGGTTTTGAAACCAGACTATCAGACATTTGCTATGTTGTTCAGGAGCCTAGGGGAAATGAAGGCGAGGGTTATGGTGCTCCATCGGGCAATACAACATGAAAACGTAACAGTCAGGTCAAATGAACTGAGCTTCTAAACTTCTGGTGGTGCATTTATCTGCTAGACTGTTAAGTTTATGCCAACCTTCCTTTTGTTATATAGTTGTAATTTGTTTTGGTGCGATACAGAATTTATTCTTAATGTGCAGCCACCGGCTGAAGAAAACAGCAAGCCATTTTTATATTGTGTAGGGTGTTCCCTATATTTGCAATGGTGGCGATCTTTGATGCCGAGTGGATGTAATCTGTGCAATCGCCTTAATAGCCTAGCGTTAGTTTCGGCCTTATTTATTTCCTAGTCTTCTTTTTCCCTAGTTTGCTAGTGGCCGCAACTACCATGGGCCATATACGGGCCGTAGGATCCATGGGTCTCCTACGGACCGTCGATAAATGGGCCTGTAATCAGTGGGCCTCGGGCCGTCGGATGAATGGGTCTACATGGGCCGTAATCGGGCGTAATTGGTATCAGCTTAGCACGGTAACAGGCCGTTAACAGGCCGTAGGACAGCAAAGGCTTAATTCTGTCACAGGCATAATAGGTTGTTAATGGGCCAAAATATAGGACGGGCTGGAAACTGACAACCCGCGAGTATACAGGATAGTTGTAGCCTCCTTCGATAAGTAAGAGTGTTGAACCCAACGAGGAGCTAAAGGTAGAATAAATACTCTCTCAAGTCCTATCGGCCACTGATACGACTCTACACACGCTTGACGTTCGCTTTACCTAGAACAAGTATGAAACTAGAAGTACTTTGTAGGTGTTGTTGGATAGGTTTGCAAGATAATAAAGAGCACGTAAATATAAACTAGGGGCTGTTTAGATAAACATGCAATAAAGTAAGTATAGCGAGTGTGGAAAAGTGGTGGTAGGAGTTGTGAAATTGTCCCTAAGCAATTGACTATGTTACTAGACCGGTAATCACTATTGTAATTCTATTTGAGGGAGAGGCATAAGCTAACATACTTTCTCTACTTGGATCATATGCAATTATGATTGGAACTCTAGCAAGCATCCGCAACTACTAAAGATTCATTAAGGTAAAACCCAACCATAGCATTAAAGTATCAAGTCCCCTTTATCCCATACGCAACAATCCCCTTACTCGGGTTTGTGTTTTAGTCACTCACGCAACCCCCTATAAGCGAATCATGAACGCATTGCAACACCCTACAGCAGGAATCCCTCATGATTGCGCGACACGGAGGGCACCATAGGACAGCACCAATAATAAAACATGCAACTCAAACCAATCATAGCAATTCATCAATCACCGATAGGACAACGGAAATCTACTCAGACATCATAGGATGGCAACACATCATTGGATAATAATATGAAGCATAAAGCACCATGTTCAAGTATAGGGTACAACGGGTTGCGGGAGAGTGGACCGCTGGATATAGATGGGGGAAGGTGATGGAGATGTTGGTGAAGATGATGGAGGTGTTGGAGAAGATCGCGATGATGATGATGGCCCCCGGCAGCGCTCCGGCGCCACCGGAAGCAAGGGGGAGAGAGGCCCCCTTCTTCTTCTTTTTCCTTGACCTCCTCCCTAGATGGGAGAAGGGTTTCCCCTCTGGTCCTTAGCTCCCATGGTGTGGGAGGGGCGAGAGCCCCTCCGAGATTGGATCTATCTCTCTGTCTCTCTTTGTTTCTACGTTCTCAGATTCTGCCCCTTCACCGTTTCTTTTATATCTGGAGATCCGTAACTCCGATTGGGGTGAATCTTTCGCCCAGATCTTTCTCATAAAATTAGCTTTCTTACGGCAAAAGAAGAGCATCAACCGCCTTACGGGGGGGGGGGGCCAGGAGAGTCCAGGCGCTTTGCCTCCACAGGGGCGCGCCCTATCTCTGCCCCCGGCACCGTCTCACATTGATTTTACTTCCCAAAAATCATAAATATTCCAAACAAATCTCCATCCGTTTTTATTCCATTTGGACTTCGTTTGATATGGGGTTTCCGTGAAACAAAAAACATGCAACAGACAGGAACTGGCACTAGGCACTGGATCAATATGTTAGTCCCAAAAAATAGTATAAAAAGTTGCCAAAAGTATATAAAAGTTGAATAATATTGGCATGGAACAATCAAAAACTATAGATACGATGGAGACGTATCAGCATCCCCAAGCTTAATTCCTGCTCGTCCTTGAGTAGGTAAATGATAAAAAAGATAATTTTGATGTGGAATGCTACCTAGAATAATCTTGATCATATGTCTAATCATGGCATGAATATTAAGACACAAGTGATTCAAAGCAATAGTATATCATTTGACATAAAAAACAATAATACTTCAAGCGTACCAAAGCAATCATGTCTTTTCAAAACAACAAGGCCAAAGCAAGCTTATCCCTACAAAATCATATAGTTTGGCCATGCTTCATTTTCGTCACACAAAATGCCCCCATCATGCACAACCCCGATGACTAGCCGAGCAATTGGTTCATACTTTTTAACGCGCTTCAGCTTTTTCAATCCTCATGCAATACATGAGCGCAAGCCATGGATATAGCACTATAGGTGGAATAGAATATAATGATGGAGGTTATGTGGAGAAGACAAAAAAGGAGAAAGTCTCACATCGATGCGGCTAATCAACGGGCTATGGAGATGCCCATCAATTGATGTCAATGCGAGGAGTAGGATTGCCATGCAACGGATGCACTAAGAGCTATAAGTGTATGAAAGCTCAACAAAAGAAACTAAGTGGGTGTGCATCCAACTTGCTTCCTCATGAAGACCTAGGGCATTTGAGGAAGCCCATCGTTGGAATATACAAGTCAAGTTCTATAATGAAAACTCCCACTAGTATATGATAGTGATAACATAGGAGACTCTCTATATGAAGAACATGGTGCTACTCTGAAGCACAAGTGTGGAAAAAGGATAGTAACATTGCCCCCTTTTTTTTCTTTTTTTTCCTTTTTTCTTTTTGGGTGGGCTTCTTTGGCCCCCTTTTTTATTTAGGCTTCTTTGGCCTTTCCTTTTTTTCTTTTTTTTATGGGGCAATGTTCTATAATGATGATCATCACACTTTTATTTACTTACAACTCGATATTACAACTCGATACTGGAACAAAGATATGACTCTATATGGATGCTTCCGGTGGTGTATCGGGATGTGCAATGATCTAGCATAGCAATGACATCAAAAAACGGACAAGCCATAAAAACATCATGCTAGCTATCTTACGATCATGCAAAGCAATATGACAATGAATGCTCAAGTCATGTATATGATGATGATGAAAGTTGCATGGCAATATATCTCGGAATGGCTATGGAAATGCCATGATAGGTAGGTATGGTGGCTGTTTTGAGGAAGATATAATGAGTCTTATGTGTGATAGAGCGTATCGTATCATGGGGTTTGGATGCACCGGCGAAATTTGCACCAACTCTCGAGGTGAGAAAGGGCAATGCACGGTACCGAAGAGGCTAGCAATGATGGAAAGGTAAAAGTGTGTATAATCCATGGACTCGCATTAGTCATAAAGAACTCATATACTTACTGCAAAAGTCTATTAGCCCTCGAAGCAAAGTACTACTATGCATGCCCCTAGGGGATAGATTGGTAGGAAAAGACCATCGCTCGTCCCCGACCGCCACTCATATGGAAGACAATCAAAGAAACACCCCATGCTTCAAATTTGTCACACAACGGTTACCATACGTGCATGCTACAAGACTTGCAAACCTCAACACAAGTGTCTCTACAATCCACAACCACCCACTAGCATGACTCTAATATCGCCATCTTTATATCGCAAAACTATTGCAAGGAATCAAACATATCATATTCAGCGATCTACAAGTTTATGTAGGATTTTATGACTAACCATGTGAATGACCAATTCATGTCATCTCTCTAAATAGATATAAGTGAAGCAAGAGAGTTTAATTATTTCTACAAAAGATATGCCCACGATCTAACAAATATAAGTGAAGCAAAGGAGCATTCTACAAATGGCGGTTTTCTATGTAAAGGGAAACAGGCAATCCAAACTTCAAATGATATAATTGAAGCACGTGAAGCATTCTATAAAGCCATACTCAAAAGATTTAAGTGAAGCGCAATGAGCATTCTATAAATCACCCAAGGACTATCTCATACCAGCATGGTGCATAAAAGAAAAGTGAAAACTAAATGCAAAAGACGCTCCAAGACTTGCACATATCGCATGAACGAAATGAATCCGAAAACATACCGGTACTTGTTGAAGAAAGAGGGGATGCCTTCCGGGGCATCCCCAATCTTAGACGCTTGAGTCTCCTTGAATATTTACTTGGGGTGCCTCGGGCATCCCCAAGCTTGAGCTCTTGCCTCTCTTCCTTTTCCTCATATCGAGACATCCTCGATTAGACACTTCATCAACACAAAACTTCAACAGAAAACTCGGTAAGATCCGTTAGTATAATAAAGCAAACCACCACTCTAAGTACTGTAGCAAACCAATTCAAATTTTGTTTTTGCATGTGTCTAATGTAATATAGCTTTTCCATGGCTTAATCCACTGATATAAATTTATAGATTCATCAAAACAAGCAAACTATGCATCAAAAACAGAATCTGTCAAAAACAGAACAGTCTGTAGCAATCTGAACATACACCATACTTATGGTACCCCAAAAATTCTACCAAATTTAGGAACAATAAACAAGTTGTATAGAAAGACAGTGCAAAAGGAATCAGAACCGTTTGACTTTCCAGTTAAAAATGTAAAATCGCACACTACAGCCAAAGTTTCTGTCCTGCACCGTAAAAACCAACAAGCATCGTAAACATCCTAAAGGCAAACCTTAGCACATTATTTTTATAATACAATGGAATTATACAAGGGGATAATTATTTTTGATGAAAAGTTTCTGTAATCAAGATTCACAAAGTTTCCGTGAGCATGAACAAAGTTCAAGGAGCTCTCCCACTTCAACAATGCTTGTCTTTCTCACTTTCACTTTCCTTTTTTGAAAAGTTTTAGGTTCCCCGCTTTATTTTTTGTTTTTAAACTATATGAAAGCACTCAGCAGAAATAAATGACTCTCTAAAACTTCCGGGTTGTCTCCCTGGCAGCGCTTTCTTTAAAGCCATTAAGCTAGGCATATAGTGCTCAAGTAATGGATCCACCCGGATCCCAAGGTATATCAAAGCCAATTTTAATTAACAATGATTTGTAATTTAGTAGTGAGCACAAAATAACATATATCAAGCAATGGCGAAGTCTAACTCTCTTCCTATGCATCGGCATGTCATAAAAGAACAATTCATGCACACATAGTAAAGGCCAATGCATAGTATAAGCATTTTCTTGCAATTCTATGTATTGGAAATATAGAGAGGTGGAGACATAGTTCCTCTCTCATAATAATTGCAAGTAGGAGCAGCAAGCACATGCATATCACATTCATCAAAATTATCATGTGCAATGGTAAAAGGCAACCCATCAATATAATCCTTACTAAGCGCAAACTTCTCCGATATAATGTAGTTGGGAGAATTCAAAAAGATAATAGGACTATCATGCATGGGTGCAATAGCAACAATTTCATGTTTAACATAAGGAACTATAGCAAGTTCATCTTCATAAGCATAATTCATATTGGCATCTTGGCCACAAGCATAGAAAGCATCATCAAAAAGGGATATTTAAAACAAATTCAAAGGATCATAGCAATCATCATAGCAATCATCCTTCGTTAAGCACGAAGGGGAATTAAACAATGTATGAGTTGAAGAGTTACTCTCATTAGAAGATGGGCACGGGTGATCAATCCGCTCTTCCTCCTTTTGTTCTTCGCTCTCCTCGTCATCTCTTTCATGCAATGAGCTCACAGTTTCATCAATTTCTTCTTCCATAGCTTCCTGCAAAATATTAGTCTCTTCTTGGACAGTGGAGACTTTCTCAATAAATGCATTAATATAGTAATTGTATTCACAATTTTCATAGCAATATCTAAGTATAGCAAGATTTTCTGGTCTATAAACTGAATCATCAAAATAATCAAACGCTTGAAACATAGATTCAACCTCATAAGCACCCATAAAAGCAACACATTCTTCTATTTGTTCCACATCATAGTAATCAAAGATACCATTAGCATAAGAAGCTAAGGTTTCATTATCATTGAATTTGCATGAAAAGGGAAGGTGTGGAGCCTTCATCCTAGAGCAACAAGTATAATCATGTATCATGCATAATTGACGAGCATACCAACGCAACATAGAAATTTGATCCCATAATAGTTTCCCTTTTTGTGTCAAGCGATAATCCCTAAAGTATTCACATTGATCCAACGTGTCTCCCATAACATAACGGAATGGGGTTTTCTCAGGATTATTAAAGTAGTACATAATTTCTTTCACATAATGAGCATCGAGGGTGTTAGGAGGTTCCCCATCTCCATGAGTAGCATCTACACCTAATTTTTTTTGGTATTTTGTGTTCCATATCCATAACTAAAGATAGAGAACAACTAAGAACATCAAATAAAAATTACTTAGTAATAAAGCAAACAAGCACACACGAGAATATTCACCCCACGCTATGACTCCTCGGCAACGGTGCCAGAAAAAGGTCTTGATAACCCGCAAGTAAGAGTGTTGAACCCAACGAGGAGCTAAAGGTAGAACAAATACTCTCTCAAGTCCTATCGGCCACTGATACGACTCTACGCACGCTTGACGTTCGCTTTACCTAGAACAAGTATGAAACTAGAAGTACATTGTAGGTGTTGTTGGATAGGTTTGCAAGATAATAAAGAGCACGTAAAAATAAACTAGGGGGTGTTTAGATAAAGATGCAATAAGTTAAGTATAGCGAGTGTGGAAAAGTGGTGGTAGGAGTTGTGAAATTGTCCCTAAGCAATTGACTATGTTACTAGACTCGTAATCGCTATTGCAATTCTATTTGAGGGACAGGCATAAGCTAACATACTTTCTCTACTTGGATCATATGCACTTATGATTGGAACTCTAGCAAGCATCCGCAACTACTAAAGATTCATTAAGGTAAAACCCAACCATAGAATTAAAGTATCAAGTCCCCTTTATCCCATACGCAACAATCCCCTTACTCGGGTTTGTGTTTGATCCTCCACGCAACCCACTATAAGCGAATCACGAACGCATTGCAACACCCTACAGCGGGAATCCCTCACGCTTGCGTGACACGGAGGGCACCATAGGACAGCACCAATAATAAAACATGCAACTCAAACCAATCATAGAAATTCATCAATCACCGATAGAACAACGGAAATCTACTCAGACATCATAGGATGGCAACACATCATTGGATAATAATATGAAGCATAAAGCACCATGTTCAAGTAGAGGGTACAGCGGGTCGTGGGAGAGTGGACCGCTGGATATAGATGGGGGAAGGTGATGGAGATGTTGGTGAAGATGATGGAGGTGTTGGTGAAGATCGCGGTGATGATTATGGCCCCCCGCAGCGCTCCGGTGCCACCGGAAGCAAGGGGGGAGAGGCCCCCTTCTTCTTCTTCTTCTTCCTTGACCTCCTCCCTAGATGGGAGATGGGTTTCCCCTCTGGTCCTTGGCTCCCATGGCGTGGGAGGGGTGAGAGCCCCTCCAAGATTGGATCTATCTCTTTGTCTCTCTTTGTTTCTGCATTCTCAGATTCTGCCCCTTCACCGTTTCTTTTATATCTGGAGATCCGTAACTTCGATTGGGGTGAATCTTTCGCCCAGATCTTTCTCATAAAATTAGCTTTCTTGCGGCAAAAGAAGAGCGTCAACCACGTTATGGGGAGCCCAGGAGAGTCCAGGGCGCTCCTGCCTCCCTGGGGCGCGCCCCCTATCTCCTGACCCCCTCGGGCACCGTCTCGCGTTGATTTTACTTCCCAAAAATCATAAATATTTCAAAAAAAATCTCCGTCCATTTGTATTCCGTTTGGACTCCGTTTGATATGGGGTTTCTGCGAAACAAAAAATATGCAACAGACAGGAACTGGCGGTGGGCACTGGATCAATATGTTAGTCCCAAAAAATAGTATAAAAAGTTGCCAAAAGTATATAAAAGTTGAATAATATTGGCATGGAACAATCAAAAATTATAGATACGATGGAGCGTATCGAAAGCGGTATAGCACGGGTTAACGGGCGAAGCGGGCCGACTCTTGCCATGGGCGAATTTGGCCCATTAGGGTAACAAGCCGATGTGGGCGACTCTTGCCATGGGCGAATTTGGCCCATTAGGGGAACATGCGATGTGGGCCGACTCTTGCCATGGGCGAATTTGGCCCATTAGGGAACAGCCGATGTGGGGCGGAAGTGTCGAGGGCGAAAAGGAGCCCAAGAACGTATGGGCCGTCAATAGGCCTAAAGCTAACACGGGCTGGAAACGGCCCATGTAAATCACGGGCCGTTAACGGGTATAAAGAAAATTACTGTTCATTATGGGCTAGAGTCACCGTGGGCCTGTAAAGGGCCGAAAGATATGAAGGCCTCATATGGGCCGAAAGACATCATGGGCCATACATGGGCCAAAAGTGAAATGGGCTGGTGTTATATTCGGCGGCCCACATGACATTGTTGGGCCGATTTCCTTTAGTGCCTAATGGGTCGTGAGTTAACGGGCCGTAAAATGGGCTATTTGCAAAGAGACCGTTAACAGGCTTTTCATGGGCCAGCCCGTTAACTTTGACCAAGTCAAGCGGGCGGCTTTGTAAGCTAAATGGGCGATGGTGGGCGTGGCACGTGTCGACATATCATAGGCGCCTATCTGACCCACTTACGAGCTGACACGTGTTTCGTCCGGCCAATAAGAATTTTACACGTGGAAATTTCCCATTGGTCGGGGCTGTTAACGGGTTATCGGATCCAAAACCCGGCCTGATAGCTTAACGGTGTTCCAATGGTGGATGCCATGTGTCGGTCACCCTTGACGAAAGCACTTCTGTGACACGCGATTTATCGTCATGGAAGTGGACACTTCCGTGATGATAATTTTGGTAATGTCATGGAACACTTCTCGACAAAGACGGTATGACTATCTTGATTCTGTCATAAAATCGTCATGGAAGTACATGCATGACAAAAAGCGCGACCTACTGTGACAAACACGTATCATCACGAAAGTGTATTTTTTTGTAGTGTATGCGGTATTTACGTGCCGTTCTAAGAAAATTTGCATGTGCCATCTCTAACTTTCAAACTAAATTTCTCTTTTGTGTGCTCGTACCGCTCGCGAGGTGGTGAAGGATGGCCGGTGTTTTCCATGCTAGATGTGTTATTCTCACGATGAGTGTTTATTCACTTGTCATTGCACGAGAGTACGGAAAAGGTATTAGGGATGCCCAGTCCCGAAATGAAAAAAATGAATTTACTTTACGTTGTCAAATAATAAATTCCTTGGAAAGTGTTGGTATGGAGGGCACCCGTGGATATGGTTAGCCATGGAAAGTGAAAGTATGGTGGAAAAGGAATTTTTTTTAGAAAAGGAGGAGGACCCCCGGCCTCTGCATCTGGACGATGCATGCAGCCACTTTATTAATTATTCACACAAGACCTTACAAAGTGATACAACAGTAAGACTAAAGCCACCGTCTAGGCAACATCTGTCGCTACTCCTATCCAGTTGATGAAGGGATGCTGATAGTATGGGCCTAATACCAAACACACCTTGCAGCCAAACCTAACATCTAAGACCTGAGGTACCAACTAGGACGCCTGCCGGGTATTGGGCACCCACTAGTCCGACGCACTCCTCAACCAGGACGCCTGCCGGGTATGAGGCCGCCGCAGCCACCTGCCACCAATCCATCTTCAGTGTTGTACTGGTGCATTCACCTTGCCCGACCTCTCTGCCATCGACGCCACCATGACGCCAGACAACGTCACCCTCTTGCGTGAGTCCCTCGCCACACATCAGACGCCGAGTCTCCACTGCGCCATGCCGCTGAGATACGCCACCATTAATGTGGAAAAAGGAATAAACATTATTTTCTGTTTGGGAACCGCCTATGATGTATCTAGCATGGAAAGTATTGGGAACTCTAAGTCGTTTTTGTTGGTGGGAAAAGTATGCCTCCCAAAATGTTTTTGTCTCTCAATTTTCGCTTTGAGCTCTGGCACCTCTACAAATCCCTACTTCCCTATGCAAAGGGCCTTTCTTTTACTTTATGCAATTTTTATTTTAAATTTGAGTCTCCATCTTCTCTTATAAAGCACCAACTATGGGTCACTATGATCATATTTGAGCATTGGGTGTAGCTAATATTCAAGTGTGTTTCATGAATGGATCAATGATTGAGCATGATGGGCTAGGATAACTTAATTTAGCGTTGATATTTTGAAAGACATGGTTGCTTGTTGGTATGCTTGAGTATTAAAATCTTCATGTCAAAACTAGACTATTGCATTGAACCATATAAAAAATGTCCATGCTACAAAGAAAAAATTATGTGATGAACATGTTAGGCAACATTTCACATCAAAAATTATGTTTTTATCATTTACCTACTCGAGGACGAGCAGGAATTAAGCTTGGGGATGCTGATATGTCTCCAACGTATCTATAACTTTTGATTGTTCCATGTTATTATATTATCATTCTTGGATGTTTTACAATCATTTTATAGTCATTTTATATCGCACTAACCTATTGACATAGTGTCCAGTGACAGTTGCTGTTTTCTGTTTTTTTACATCGTAGGAAATCAATACCAAACGGAGTCCAAATGCAGCGAAACATTTTGTGGATTTTTTTGGACCAAAAGACATCCAGTGGGTCGGAGAAGTACCGGAGAGGGAGCCCAAGGGGGGCTCAAGACACCAGGGCACGCCTGGGCCCCCAGGCGCGCCCAGGTGGGTTGTGCCCACCTCGGTGGCCTCCCGCACTGCCTCTTTGATCTATAAATACCTCAATATTCTAGAAACCCTAGGGGAGTCGACAAAAATCAATTCCAGCCGCCGCAATTTCCAGAAACACCAGATTCAATCTAGACACCATCACGGAGGGGTTCATCATGTCCATTGCTGCCTCTCCGATGATGCCTGAGTAGTTCATTATAGACCAACGGGCTCGTAGTTAGTAGCTAGATGGCTTCCGCTCTCTCTCTCTCTCTCTCTCTCTCTCTCTCTCTCTCTCTCTCTCTCTCTCTCTGATTCTCAATACAATGGTCTCTTGAATATCCATATGATGTAAGTCTTTTTGCAGTGTGTTTGTTGGGATTCGATGAACTTTGAGTTTATGATCAGATCTATGTTTTTATCCATGAAAGTTATTTGAGTCTTCTTTGATCTCTTATATGCATGCTTGATTATAGCCTCATATTTCTTCTCCGATATTTGGGTTTTGTTTGTCCAACTTGATATATTTATCTTGCAATGGGAAGAGGTGCTTTGTGATGGGTTCGATCTTACGGTGCTTGATCCCAGTGACAGAAGGGGAAACGACACGTATGTATCATTGCTATTAAGGATAACAAGATGGGGTCTATTTCTACATAAATAGATCTTGTCTAAATCATGTCATCGTTCTTATTGCATTACTCCGTTTTTCCATGAACTTAATACACTAGATGCATGCTGGATAGCGGTCGATGTGTGGACTAATAGTAGTAGATGCAGGCAGGAGACGGTCTGCTAATCTTGGACGTGATACCTATATAATTATCATTGCCTGGATATCGTCATGATTATTTGAAGTTCTACCAATTGCCCAACAGTAGTTGTTTTCCCACTTTTTGCTATTTTTCTCGAGAGAAGCCACTAGTGAAACCTACGGCCCTCGGGTCTCTTCTTTAATATATTTGCCTTTCGATCTATTTTCCTTTGCTTTTATTTTCAGTTCTATTAAACCAAAAATACAAAAATACCTTTCTGCACTTTATTTTATTTGCTCTCCATTTATCCTATCTATTACAACTTTATCACATCTCCTCGCCAATTTCTGGCGCCGTTACCCAAAAGGGATTGACAACCCCTTTAACACGTGGGGTTGCGAGTATTTGTTATTTGTGTGTAGGGGCTGTTTATATTGTGTCGCGTGGTTCTCCTACTGGTTCGATAACCGTGGTCTCATCACTGAGGGAAATACCTACCCTCGCTGCGCTGCATCATCCCTTCCTCTTTGGGAAAGTACCGGCGTAGTTCTAGCAGACATCAAGCATATACTAACAAAGCAAGGCTCAAGACGAAGAAAAAAATAATCGGAAATCAACTTACAAATGCACTTACTCGGACATTGGCCTGCAGAGCAGAACTGACGTCGTATGCGGCCTTGCTAGACTCGTACACCGCCTTCAGTCGCTCCATCATAAGGCCATCTTGGATCATTGCTTCCTTAGCAGCTCATGTTTGGTCCTCCAGGATATGATGTAGAGTGAACTCAGTCGGCGCTGGAGTCGGTGACGCAGATGGAGGGGTCAGCGTCCAAAGTTGCCCAGTTGGATCAGAAGTTTGAGCAGTCAACATTAGAGGCTGGGCAGTCGACAAAGGACAACAAAAGTAACGACAGTTCGTGATGAATCACCAAGCTCTTGGACTATGGTTCACTCGGCGGGTGAGATGTCCGGCTTGAAGGCACTCTCCTGGCGAGGTTCCGCGAAGTGGTCGAGCCCCTGCCTCTTCCTCCTGTGTTCTTTGGAGGCTCCTCCTTGTCATCATATCGGAGCTGAATAACGTCTGTCGGCGCTCCGGTCACTCGACAATGAGATTCCAATCGACCACCAAGACAGTTAACAAGGCATGAGCACAATGTCATACCTGCTCAAGAAGTGGCCATGTCTGCAGTATCCGCATCAGCTTGCTCATTGTCAATCTCCATGTGAGACGTCCCAGAAGTAGAGGCCCTAGAGGTCCAAGATCCCATTCGGTCAAACACAAACAAGAAGGTCCACAACAGCAATGAAGAAAAGAAAGAAATACTTACGCCGAAGCAACATGCATGACAACTTTGATCCTAGGCAGAGCCTTCCGAGGTTTAGGAGGAATGACCTTTGCCTGCTTGGCAACTTTCTCAGTCAGCTCAAGAGTGGTCGTCCGAGTGCGCTTCTGGGTCTTCACACCCGATGCTACGACCTTGCCATGATCAGCCGCAGGGTCTTGTGACTGCTTGGAACGACGCTCGGAGCGTGGCGGTGAATCAACTTCTTCACTATCGTCAGAGTCGTCACTCTCGTCCTCGCTGTCATCTGCATATTCAATGTTGTTGCTGTCCTCGCTCTCCGCTCCTCCAAGGTGCGGCTCTCCGTTCGGCACACGTGAGTACATCTTTGTGAACCTGCAAGACACAGATTACACAGATCAGTCGAATTCCAGTACAGTTACACATTGAAAGACAAAAGGAAAAACACTCGACAAGTCAGGTCACACCTCTCCCAAAGGATGTTCAACACCGAATGGAAAGGTCCATTTTGCTCCGCGCGGGTTGTCCTTGTTCCCGGTGATGCTCTGAAGCCACTGCGCCACCATCTCCTCTCTGACCTCCTCCGGGTGGGTTCGAGCGGTGTCTTCTGGGCCTGAGTACAGCCACATGGGGTGGTCGCGAGCTTCCAAGGGTTGGATGCGTCGACTGAGAAACACCTCCAACAAATCCATGCCTGTCACTCCGCCCTGGATCAGCGCCACGACCACTTCGACTAGGATGGCCACCTCACCCTTCACATGTTCATCTACAGTCAATGAACAAGGGGCGCAGAGCCTCTCCAGAGAGAAAGGGGAAGACCAGTCGACTGACCAGGAGTTGGAACATCCTTGCAGTAAAACCAGGTCGACTGCCACCCCCTAACAGATTCAGGAAAGGTTGTAGAAGGAAAGGAGCTTCTACCCCTCATCTAGATTCCTAACCCCCCCCCCCACACACACACACACATCTGGATCACGTGCGTCCTCTTGTCAGTCGGATTAGCTTTTTCACCGACTGAGATCGGCAAGTGAAAATGTGTTTAAACAAACCCTAGTGTGGTTGACGACATCCCAGGAAATTCTCACACATCGACACGAATGCGGCAAGATATGACATAGTGTTGGGAGGAAAGTGGTGGATCTGAGCACCAAAGAAATTCAAGAAACCTCGGAAGAATGGATGTGGGGGCAGTGAGAAACCTCTTTCGACGTGCGTCGTGAGGAGGACTCGTTCATCGTCTTGGGGCGCGGGCTCTGACTCCCCCTCCGACAGCCTCCAAGATCCCTCTGCAAGCAAGCCATAAGTGACGAGATTCTCCAGATCCTCCCCCGAGATGGAGGAGGGGATCCAGTCCCCTTGGATCCAACTGGGCGACAGGGCGGACCGCGAGGTTGACCCCTTCATCGTCTTCTTCCCCTTGACCGTCGTCTTCTTCGGGCGCTCGAGAGCTCTGGTCCTGTCCTTCGCCAGTGTTGCGGTGGTCGGCGGATTTGAGCGAGGCAGCGTTGCGTTGGAGAGAGCTAGGCGAAGAAGAAGAGGAGAAGGGGGAAAATGGCAGGCATTGTTCAATGCAGCAGCAGTGTGGCCTTATATGGCTCCACGACCGAGTGGCTAACTTGTGGACCCATGCAATCTCAACGCATCGTGCAACCGACGCCCGCTTGATACGTGGCGAAAAAGGTGGCGCGAGGACTGAGGAGTCCCTCTCCACTTGCCCCACTTACCGCACCGCGCCCCGACCCGCACGCTTCTCCAAAATTCAAATCCCGTGAAACCCGGACGCAGCAAATCAGTCGATGGCACCAAAGATACCCAAATCCAAGCTTCTCAGAACCATGCTACGTATTTCACTCGGAAATTCCGGAACCCAGAATCGATCAAGGCGACTGACGAAGGATTAAATATCAAGCTTATTTCCAGGCGCTCTTGAGAAAGTGTCTCCAGGACATTCAACCGGGCCAAAGACAACTTCAACCCTTCTTCACTCGACCCTCAATCCATTCAGGGGCTAATGACAAGGACATGTACCTAGGGTAGGGTCTTAGGCCTGACCTATATGCTCTTCTCAAGGACACGCACAAGAGGCCAAGGCCTACAAAGTTAAAAAAAGATACCGACTGAAGTCCTCATAAAGTGCAATCCACTCGACAAAGATTCGCTCGGATATCCCAATTCCACTCGACCATTGTTACTTCACTCGGAAGACAAGAATCCACTCGGAAGACAGAAGGCCTAAGGTTACCTGTAGATAGCAACGGTCGGTCATTCACTCCGCCACCATAAGAACATTAAATACGGGCGTTACCAGTAACGTTCAGGACTTTACTCCCTCATTGAACCCTTGCGTAATGGAGGGCAGCCAGGGGTCGGCACACTCTACATAAGCCACCCCTCCCCTCTGGCACAAGGGTTCGCACCCCCTGTAACTTCACACTCCAATCAACAAGCCCCCGAGGCACCGAGACGTAGGGCTGTTACCTCCTTCGCGAGGGGCCTGAACTCGTAAAACTGAGTGTACAACCTTGCCATAGCTAGGTGTCACACCCTAGCTAGTCCATGCATTAGAGTGTTGCATCATGTCTATTTTTTTCTTTTAACAGAAACCTGAAATGGGATTGCCAGAACTCCCAGCCCCCTCTGAAACAACTAGGGTTTACTAAAAATAATTTCGATGAACCTGAAATGCCCTTCTAAAATGTCCATCATTTTTGTCTTGGTCCAGAAGCTTTGCCAAAAGTGATGCACAATTTCCTAGGACATCCCAGGGTCTTTGAATTAAATCATAGCTATTTGAATTTGGGCATTTTAAATTTATAAAATATTTCAAATGTCCAAATATCTCCAAACTAAAATGTTTCATGTTGGAAATATTCCAACAATGGACCAGGAGTAGTTTGGTGAATTTTAGAACCTTTCTGGTATTTTAAATAACTCAACAAAGTTGCAGGAAAATAGAAAAAGAAAAACAGAAAGAAAAGAAACTAACCTGGCGCCTCGGCCCACTGGCCAGCCCACCTGGCCGGCCCAGCCCAGCACCGCGCCAGCGAGCTGCTTGCCGACCAGGCAGGCAGCCAGGGTGCTCGACGGCGAGCACCGCATGGGTGCCACGCACCTGCTCGCCGTCTCGCCGTTTCCCTCGCCTTGCCACGTCGGGGATCGCCCCCTCGCTCTCTCCCGCACCCCCCAGACGCCCCCGTTCCTCTCCAGCTCGCCTCCCTCGCTCCCCCACGCCATGGCCGACGCCACCGTCGCCGCACCACCGTCGTAGCCGCGTTCTCTGTCAACCCCACGCCCGCGCCACCGTGTCCGGGAGCTCCGCCGTCGTCGACTCCTTTGAGCTAGCCGAGCCCGGCGCTCGCGTGCCACAAAACGCCGCACCAGCCTCGCCGAGTCCGCCGTCGCCGGAGATCCCCTTCAACGCCGTCGCCGCTGCAGCTCGTCCCCGACCACGCCGTCTGCACCGTCGCGTCCGCTGTGAGCTTAGCTACCTCCCCGACCCTCTCTCTCTCGCTCCCGTGCACCACAGCGAGCGCACGAGGATCGCACGCACGCACCGCCGCGGACCTCGTCGCCGACGTGCTCCCGGCCACACTCCGGCCTTCTCACCGTGTCCAACGCGTTCACCACATCGCGCTGGTGCTAACCAAGCACTCCACACACCCCACCGCACACCCCAGCACGAGTTCGTTTTCACCCGAGCTCCGGCGGCCGCCAAAGTCGCCGCTGGCGCCAACTCCGGCCACCCCGAGCCCAACGGACTCCGCCAAGAGCTGCGGTTCGTCCTCAGCTTTACTCCGGTGGTCTCCGCGCCCCATTTGGTGGCCGGAACGGCCAAAACCACTTCCGCCGCCGCGTCGGGCTCGCCCACTGTTTATCACAGAACAAGTTTAAGCACTTTAAATGATCATATATGAGTTTGAATTTTGAATCTTTGGTTCAAATTGGTTCAAACCCATTTGGTCTTAGTTGCATTAGCCCAAAGCACTCATTTTGCCATGTCTCATTGCATGCATCATATTGTTGCATCTTGTTTGGTAATGCTGTATCGGTGTTCTGCGGCGGGTTACGCCCCGAGGAGTACCGTGATAACCCGACAAAGAACAATACCCGTGTAACGACCCGTCGAACAAGCAACCAACCATTTGATCATATCGATAAAATCCCATGTTCTTGCTCCTGCTCTCGTTTCTGCATTAAGACAACGCGATTCAAACTGCTGTGTGTCTGCGGTAGTTGAACCCTTTTCCTCTGCATGACTGTCATTTCCACGGTAACTAGATGAAACCCACTAGCATGTGTAGGAGTTGATTGAGCCATATGAATGTGTTGTTCCTACCTTGCTATGCCTGCTATGCTTAGAGTCGTGTCGGTCTGGTTCATCGGGTGATGGCTAGAGTGAAATGATCGAGTCGGTATGCGAGTAAGGTGTTGAACACGATTTGGTAAAGGTATCGATGAAAGGCCATGTAGGAGTACATGGTGGGTTGTTTCATTGAGGCCGTCCTTAAACCTTGAGATCTGTATGTGTGATTTAAGAAACAGCTACTACCATACATTGGGCCTGAAATATGACCCGCCGACTTCTTATTCACGCTAGTCCTCTGTCCGGGAGTTGCAAGTAGTTTACGGTGTTTGTAGCCTCTTGGAGGCCGTGGACAGCGCCGACCGTAGGGGTGGGCTGTGATCACGGTAGAGTGCGTGGCGGGTGTACGGATGCCCGTTTGGTATCCGGGAACCTTGTTCACATCGTTTGGGGCTGTGGCGAGACTTGGCGGAACTCCTCATAGATGGAACCCAAATAGGCGATAAACTGGACTAGAGACTTGAGTGTCTAGGTAGGTCGTGGTCTACACCCACGTCGGCTTTAAGCTTGAAGTCTGCCGAGCACATGGCGTGTCTGCGGCGCTAAGTGGTGGAAACATGTATGAAGAAGTACACCCTGCGGGGTTAACATCATCTATTGAATAGCGCGTCATGATAAAGGACTACTTGGTTGCCTATACGGTTCATAGACAAGTAAATGGATACTACTAAAAGCCTCAAGATAGCGTGAGTGCGAGGATGGCTCCTCCGTGGGAAGGCGGGGTTGGATCCTCGGTGGTGTATTGAAGTGATGAGTAGTGGACTCGAGTCATAAAACTATTTCAAGTTGGTGTCTCGTGGGATAGCTTAGCCATGAGTCAAAGCTGGCTTGCTGCAATAACTCCACCAACCCCTCTTGATAATGTGCATGTATGTAGGGTCCGATGTAAGTCTTCTTTGAGTACCTTTGTACTCATGTTGCTTTAATTTACATTTTTCAAGATGCCACAAACCCTTCCGCGGGTTCTTCGTGAGCGTTGACATCGATTTAGTAGACTAAGGCCAGTGGTGATCTGAGCAAGAGAAGGACCATGTAGTATAGCTAGGCTTACCCAAGCCTCTTTTATTTTACTAGTTATGCGTACTCGGACAAAACACTTCATTGTTGGCTTGTATGCTTGTATGACTTGTATGTGGGTCGTGTGACCCGTACTTGTGTGTATGATATGAATGGCTCTCTGAGCCTTTAAATAAAATACTTGTGTCGTAGAGTCATGTTGTGATGCCTTGTTGTATTTGCACATATCGAGCATGTTGTGTGTATGATTGAAATGCTTGGTATGTGTGGGATCGACTATCTAGTTGTTTATCTTTAGTAGCCTCTCTTACGGAAATGTCTCCTAGTGTCTCCATCGAGCCATGGTAGCTTGCTCTTGCTCCAAACACTTAGGCTGGCGGCATGTGTCCTTCTTCGTTCTGTGTCATCCCTTGGGAAATGTCACGCATTAGGTACCGGAGTCTGTTAGCCCTTCTGACCGGTTTACGAGTCTGCTAGCCAGCCTACAGCCGGAACTTACTTCTGTTGACCGACACGTTCGATCTTTGGGTCATGGATGCTGTCCTGTAAGTCTGTGCCACTTGGGGTTTACGACTAGTCATGTCAGCCGGGCTCCTTTTCATATGGATGCTAGCGACACTATCATATCGTGTGCCAAAAGCATAAGCGGTCCCGGGCCAAGGTAAGGTGGCACCGTTGGGATACCGTCGTGAGGCCGCAAAGTGATATGATGTGTTCTGAGCTAGATCGATGTGACATTGAGTCGAGGTCCCGACAGCGTTAGCATCGAGCGGACTGCTGTAGGTTCTCAAGCCAAACTGGTCGATGTTGAGTCTAGAAATGCTTTAGTTATATGTAGGGAATTGATTGTGGGATGATGCGTAAGGCTCTTTTTACTCCTTTATCTCATAATATTCGATCTGAGTCGGTCCATTCTTCCATCGGGGGTTAAGGATTAGGATCTCTTCTCTCTATTAGGCTCACGTGTTACTACTCAGTAGTACCTTGTAGGTTTGGTGGTTACAAGCCTGGTTCGGTTTTACTATCTGTTATGCTACTATTTGGACCCGAATCTTGATATGAAATTGTTGAGTGGTTATGCAATTCCTTGTGAAATGTCTCAAACCCTTTTGAGCATTCTGATCGTTATCTTGTCCAAATTCCGCTAGAAATACTAATGTCTTTGCATTGTGGTTGTGCCTCGGATGGCCACTCGTGATCAAAATCAAGTGGTTAAATCGACCGGATGCATTAGTGTGACGGTCATACAACCATGCTAGTTCGGGTTATGATCGAGCGGGATACCGTTGGTACCCGAATACAGTTGAAGAGCGATGTCGAGATTTTAATCAAAGTCGATATCTTTGCCTTTGTCGGTGTTTCCCTCTTATCCTGGTTCCACCGAGGCCCTTCACAGCTCCTATGGGCTTGGTGTTACCATTGATATGGCGGTGCAAGGCGCTGCATATTCTATGATGACCATTATACGAGCGAGATCGGGCTGCTCATAACACCGACTTCGGTATATGCGAGTTCACTTCTGGGCGTTTGGTTATCTTGAGCCATCTATCTTGATTCGATCGGAGGACTCCTAACCCGTACTACCGCCGAGCTGCTCGAGGACAAGGACCGAGAGAGTCGGGCCTTGAGGATGGAGCTCTTCAATGCCCGTCTTGATCACCGGGCTACCTTGACTCGCTTTGCACCGGCTGTTCAAGCTGGTTACATGGATATGAGAGACTTGTATCCTGTTAGGGCTGCTCTGCGGACATGATGGATCTGGCGTGATGTGGGGGCATCACCCCACCCGTGGTCCACGCTTGCCACCGTTCGTGGGTCAAGACCTCACCCATGCCCTTATGGTCCACAGGCTCCCGGACCGCTTGTTCCCGGACGATCACGTTGAACTCCCGAGTTACGGAGGAGACTTCTATGAGAACTACTACGGAGCGTCTGAGTTAGTAGTAGTCCCACTAGTATTATAACAGTTGTATTTCCACCGTCCTGCGTGACTCGTGGAATATGACTTAGTGTGTACTAATCCCGGAGGTGTAACAAAAATAATGTATAGGAGCTTGGTGTGCCTCCGATGAGATGTAATCTTCCTTTCACCGTAGTAGTACTTTGTTTGGTCTTGTACTAAACCTTGTATGGTGTGTATGGCGATGGAATAAAGAAGTAGTTTACTGTATCTACCATGTCATACGGATGATCATCTCGCATTCGAGTTATCCATTACATTCTACACTTCTATGTCGGAATCTTGCCATCTGGACTAAATCCTTGTCTTGTTTTCCTAGGATGGTTAACACCCATAACAACCCTGCTCCGCCAGAGCAGGCGAAAGCGATGGAGTTGGAGAAGCAAACCTGCCTCACCCTCCTTCTCGGCGAAGTTATGCTAGAGGCGAGAGAAACAAGCGGAGACCAACCGTTTCTTTGGGCGTATCGAGCGAACACAGCCCACCATCCGAGAAACAACTTGGTGTCGCTCGGTGACTTCATCAAGTTACACCTCCTACCTTCCACCACTCCGTCGAACCTCTCGGCGCTGATGACCGGCGGCATTACTCACAAGCTGCGTTACGCACTAGTAGCCGAGGCTGATAAGGTCACCTTTGCTGCATATCATCTCGAAGGCCCCGCCAGTCTCTGGTGGGAGAACTATATGGCTATGCGCCTAGTTGGCCATGTCACTACTTGGGCAGAATTCAGTGAGGCTTTCGCGAACATCATATTCGGAGGGTCTCATGGATAAATGGCGTGAGGAGTTCTGCGATTTCACCCAAGGCCGTCTCTCCGTGGGCGCCTATAGTAGAGAGTTCGGTAATCTACTTGCGCTATGCAATCAAGAGGTCTCCATCGACGCCAAAAACAGGCAAGGTTCCGCAAGGGACTTAGCCCGAACCGCCGAGATCTCCGCTGCATGAGTGCACTTCTTTCCGAAGCTTGTTAACAAAGCCATCGGCGCTGGCCCGGTCGACTGATTTGGGCGACACGCAAGCATGGTCGTGATATGGGTTCCTCATCGGTCTTTGGACCACGAAGCGCCGTGTGTGGGTGCCTATCTTGCCACTGCCACCCAGATTCACACGAGGCCATCCTTCGGCGCCTCGTCCGGTTCAGCGAAGATGCACCAGCTAGGCCCTATGGTGGGCCAACCAACAATGTTCCTCTGGCGCCAGCCCGTGGCGTGCTTCAAATGTGGTGAATCAGGCCACTACATGCACGATTGTCCTCGAACCAACCCAAACCAGCTGCAAAAGCTGTTGGCGTGGCAAGCCAGCGGGGAAGGTGTTCTATGCCAAGCCACCACCTTGCGCGTGGCCATGTTAATTGTGTCTCGGTGAAGAGGCCCAAGAAGATCCCAACGTCGTGCTCGATGCGCTTCTTGTTAATTGCCACCCGCATCCGTTCTTTTGATCTTGGAGCATCTCATTCATTCATATCCGAAAACTATGCTCGTTTGCATAACACGCGATTACGTGACATGCCTTCCACCATGGAAATTTCTACCCGGGTTCTAGATGGCAAACCTCTAGAGTAAGCCATGGAAATGAAATTCAGGTCGACAGACTTGTTTTCCTTGCATCGTTGATAGCTCTCAAATCTTGAGATATAAATATCATCTTGGGTATGGGTGGATGACAGCCCATCATGCCAAGATTGATTGTTTCTCTAGGACTGTTCAACTTCGCACCCTCGGGAAAGATAGTCAATGTCTTGACCCGAATAACCAAGCGCCAACTATACTCTCTTAATGCCAGTCCATTGCGAGACCTCAAAGACATTCCGGTAGTCCGTGACTTTCCGGATGTCTTTCCAGAAGAATTGCCAGGTGTCCCACAGCGGAGATGTTGAATTCGTGATAGACCTCATTCCAGAACTGTCCCAATTTCTAGAAGACCCTATAAGATGGCACCCCTAGAACTAGCGAACTTAAGAAACAACTCGATGAGGCCTTGCAAAGGGTTTCATCCGTCCTAGTTCATCACCTTGGGCTTGCCCGTCCTCTTCGTCAAGAAGAAGGATGGTACGGACGGATGGTTGTAGATTATCGACCCGTCAACTTGGTCACAATTAAGAACAAGTATCCGCTCCCGGGATCAACGATCTGTATGATCACTCGCGGGATCCTCGGTCTTCTCTAAGATGGATTTGAGGTTAGGCTACCATCAAATCAAAATCCAAGCGGGGACATTCCCAAAACGGCCTTTGTTACTCGTTACGGCCAATCTGAGTACACCGTCATGTCCTTCGGCTTAACCAACGCCCACCACTTTCTCCCGTTAATGAACTCAATCTTCATGGAATATTTGGATAAATTAAATGCGTGGTTTACCTCGATGACATACTCATCTATTCCAAGAACGAGGAAGAACATGCCGAACATCTAAGGCTAGTGTTGATGAAACTTGAGAGCATCGCCTTTATGCCAAGTTTTCTAAATGCAATTTTGGCTGCGATGACCTATCTAGGACATGTAATTTCGGTAAAGGTATTCTTTGTAAACCCGAGCGAGTTCAAGCCGTCCTTAATTGGACTCCACGAATCGGTCAAGCAAGTTCGGAGTTTCCTTGGCTTAGCGAGCTCTTGCCGCTTCGTCGAGAACTTCTCCAAAGTTGCTAAACCTCTAACTGAACTCCTCAAGAAAGATAAAAAGTTCGAGTGGACTCCACAATGTGAGCACAGTTTCGAGGCGAAAAGGCGTTTAACCTCTGCTCCGTGTTGGTACCACCAGATTTCTCTAAGGACTTTGTTATCTATTACGGCGCCTCGCGACAAGGACTAGGCTGTATTCTCATGCAAGATCGACACGTAATTGCTTATGGTTCACGGCAATTACACCCACATGAGGAAAACTACCCTACTCATGATCTAGAGCTTGCAGCTGTAGTCTATGCACTCAAAACCTGGCGACATTACCTTCTTGGTAATCGTTGCGAAATCTACACCGATCACCAAAGTCTGAAATATATATTCACCCAACCAGATTTGAATCTCGAGCAAAGGCGTTGGGTTGAGTTGATCTCAGATTTCGACTTAGGGATAACTTATACCCCAGGAAAAGCCAACGTCATGGCGGATGCGCTAAGTCGTAAATCTTATTGCAACAACTTGATGTTGCAACAAAGTCAACCACTTCTCCACGAGGAATTTCGGAAGCTCAACCTTCACATTGTTCCTCGAGGGTTCCTTTCCACTTTGGTGGCGAAACCTACTCTTATGGATCAAGTCACCGCTGCCCAAAAACGAGATAGAGGAATATCCCGGATTAAGGAGAACATTGCTAGCGGAGATGCTAAATGTTTCTCTACAAATGATCATGGTGTTGTATATTTTGAGAACCGCCTAGTGGTTCCCAAAAATCAACACATCTGGCAGTGATCCTTAAGGAGGCTCATGAATCTCCTCTCACCATTCATCCGGTAGCACTAAAATGTATCGGGACCTCGCCGGAGGTTCGGTGGACTAGGATGAAGAGAGACATTGCTCAATTTGTTGCTAATGCGGCGTCGTAAATCGTGTAAGCGAGCATCAGCGGCCTCTTGGCACCCTTCAACCCTTAGCTATTCACGAATGGAAATGGGATAAAATTAGTATGGATTTCATCCTTTGGTTTTCCCGGGACCAAGAGAGGAATAATGCTATCTTTAATAGATTATCGACCGCCTTTCCAAGGTAGCTCATTTCTTACTGTTGGCGAGTATAACCGCTAGTCAGCTAGCAGACACTGTACATCTCTCGAATAGTGTCTCTTCATGGTGTCCCATTGAAATAAACTTCGGATCGAGAAGTCTCTTCACCTCTCGATTTTGGGAAAGTTTCCAAAACGCTATGGGAACCCATCTTTCCTTTAGCACTGCTTTTCACCCTCAATCAAGTGGTCAAGTAGAACGCGTCAACCAAATCCTAGAAGACATGCTTGAGCTTACATTATCTCTTCGGAATGGATTGGGAAAAATGCCTTCCATTTGCGAGTTTGCTTATAACAACAGCTATCAATCTAGCTTGGGCAAAGCACCTTTTGAAGTTCTCTATGGGCGAAGGTGTGAACACCTCTTAAGCGGTCGAAACCGGGAAAGACAATTCTTTGGCCGGATATGATCCAGAAGCGGAAGAAACAAGTTCGCATCGTTAGTGAAAAGTTGAAAACAGCCCAATCTCGTCAAAAGAGTCAATATGACCGAAAACATAAGGCTATGACTTACGAGGTTGACGAGAAGGCTTACCTTGGTTACTCCTCTGAAGGGAACCCATCGTTTCGGTATCAAAGGCAAATTGGCTCCTCGCTACATTGGACCCTTTCGCATTCTTGCCAAACGAGGAGAAGTTGCCTACCAATTGGAACTACCTCCGCATCTCTCCAAAGTCCACGACGTCTTCCACGTTTCTCAACTCAGGCGTTGCTTCTCGGATCCTATCCGTGGAGTGGACCACGAAACGCTTGATCTTCAAGATAACCTCACATATCGAGAATATCCCGTTCGTATTCTCGATCAAGCCGAGCGTACCACTCGACGGCATAATATCAAGTTTCTCAAGGTTCAATGGTCGCACCATTCTGAGAAGGAAGCTACTTGGGAAAGGGAGGATCGTCTTGACTTGAGTACCCGCCCTCTTTCCGGAGGAACCTAAATCTCGGGGCGAGATTCTTTTGAGTGGGGTGAGTTGTCACACCTAGCTAGTCCATGCATTAGAGTGTTGCATCATGTCTATTTTTTCTTTTAACGAAACCTGAAATGGGATTGCGAACTCCCAAATTCCTCTGAAACAACTAGGGTTTACTAAAATAATTTGATGAACCTGAAATGCCCTTCTAAAATGTCCATCATTTTGTCTTGGTCGAAGCTTTGCCAAAAGTGATGCACAATTTCCTAGGACATCCAGGGTCTTTGAATTAAATCATAGCTATTTGAATTTGGGCATTTTAAATTTATAAAATATTTCAAATGTCCAAATATCTCAAACTAAAATGTTTCATGTTGGAAATATTCCAACAATGGACCAGAGTAGTTTGGTGAATTTTAGAACCTTTCGGTATTTTAAATAACTCAACAAAGTTGCGGGAAAATAGAAAAGAAAAAGCAGAAAGAAAAGAAACTAACTTTGGCGCCTCGGCCTTGGCGAGCCCACTGGCCGGCCCAGCCAAAGACCGCCCAATGAAGCTGCTTGTCGACCGAGCAGGCAGCGAGTGCTCGACGGCGAGCACCGCATGGGTGCCACGCACCTGCTCGCCGTCTCGCCGTTTCCCTCGCCTTGCCACGTCGGGGATCGCCCCTCGCTCTCTCCGCACCCCCCAGACGCCCCCGTTCCTCTCCATTCGCCTCCCTCGCTCCCCCACGCCATGGCCGACGCCACCGTCGCCGCACCACCGTCGTAGCCGCGTTCTCCGTCAACCCCACGCCGCGCCACCGTGTCCAGGAGCTCCGCCGTCGTCGACTCCTTCGAGCTAGCCGAGCCCCGAGCGCTCGCGTGCCCTGAAGACGCCGCACCAGCCTCGCCCGAGTCCGCCGTCGCCGGAGATCCCCTTCAACGCCGTCGCCGCTGCAGCTCGTCCCGACCACGCCGTCTCGCACCGTCGCGTCCGCTGTGAGCTTAGCTACCTCCCGACCCTCTCTCGCGCTCCGTGCACCACAGCGAAGCGACGAGATCGCCGCCGACGCACCGCCCATGACCTCGTCGCCGGCGTGCTCCCGCCACACTCCGGCCTTCTCACCGTGTCCAACGCGTTCACCACATCGCGCTGGTGCTAACCAAGCACTCCACGCACCCCACCGCACACCCCAGCACGAGTTCGCTTTCACCCGAGCTCCGGTGGCCGCCAAAGTCGCCGCCGGCGCCAACTCCGGCCACCCCGAGCCCAACGGACTCCGCCAAGAGCTGCGGTTCGTCCTCAGCTTTACTACGGTGGTCTCCGCGCCCCATTTGGTGGCCGGAACGGCCAAAACCACTTCCGCCGCCGCGTCGCTCGCCGGCGGCTAAGCGCCGTGGGTTTGACCTGGTTTTGACCACGGGTGGGCCAGTTGACCCCACAGGTCTATGACATGTGGGCCCACCACGCTAATTAACCTAGTTTAGTTTTAATTAAATCCTAACTAAACTAACCCCATCGACATCACGGGACCCACTGGTCAGTTTGACCTGACCAGCCCGTTGACCCTGACGTCATCATGGCGCAGATCTTGTGTGATATTTAAATTCTTGGAATTATTTTCACACAGAAATTCGAAATTGTTTCAAACTTCAAAAATTCATATAAAATCAACCATAGCTCCAAATGAGACAAATTATATATGAAAATGATCAGAAAAATCCAATCTTTCCATCTGTACAGGTTTCATGCATGTTTACAGAAGCTAACCCACTGTTTATCACAGAACAAGTTTAAGCACTTTAAATGATCATATATGAGTTTGAATTTTGAATCTTTGGTTCAAATTGGTTCAAACCCATTTGGTCTTAGTTGCATTAGCCCAAAGCACTCATTTGCCATGTCTCATTGCATGCATCATATTGTTGCATCTTGTTTGGTAATGCACGTGTATCGGTGTTCTGCGGCGGGTTACGCCCCGAGAGTACCGTGATAACCCGACGAAGAACAATACCCGTGTAACGACCCGTCGAACAAGCAACCAACCATTTGATCATATCGATAAAATCCCATGTTCTTGCTCCTGCTCTCGTTCTCGCATTAAGACAACGCGATTCAAACTGGCTTGTGTGTCTTTGCGGTAGTTGAACCCTTTTCCTCTGCATGACTGTCATTGCCACAAGAACTAGATGAAACCCACTAGCATGTGTAGGAGTTGATTGAGCCATATGAATGTGTTGTTCCTACCTTGCTATGCCTGCTATGCTTAGAGTCGTGTCGTCCGGTTCATCTGGGTGATGGCTAGAGTGAAATGATCGAGTCGATGAGAGTAAGGTGTTGAACACGATTTGGTAATGGTATCGATGAAAGGCCATGTAGGAGTACATGGTGGGTTGTTTCATTGAGGCCGTCCTTAAGCCTTGAGATCTGTATGTGTGATTTAAGAAACAGCTACTACCATACATTGGGCCTGAAATATGACCCGCTCGACTTCTTATTCACGCTAGTCCTCTGTCCGGGAGTTGCAAGTAGTTTACGGTGTTTGTAGCCTCTTGGAGGCCGTGGACAGCGCCGACCGTAGGGGTGGGCTGTGATCACGGTAGGTGCGTGGCGGGTGTACGGATGCCGTTTGGTATCCGGG
The DNA here is from genome assembly GCA_021437245.1 of Aegilops speltoides. NCBI lineage: Eukaryota > Viridiplantae > Streptophyta > Magnoliopsida > Poales > Poaceae > Aegilops > Aegilops speltoides. The sequence continues at coordinate 127,376,458 of CM038146.1, forward strand.
AACCTTGTTCACATCGTTTGGGGCTGTGGCGAGACTTGGCGGAACTCCTCATAGATGGAACCCAAATAGGCGATAAACCCGGACTAGAGACTTGAGTGTCTAGGTAGGTCGTGGTCTACACCCACGTCGGCTTTAAGCTTGAAGTCTGCCGAGCACATGGCGTGTCGCAGGCGCTAAGTGGTGAAACATGTATGAAGAAGTACACCCTGCAGGCTTAACATCATCTATTGAATAGCGCGTCCGCAATAAGGACTACTTGGTTGCCTATACAGTTCATAGACAAGTAAATGGATACTACTAAAAGCCTCAAGATAAGCGTGAGTGCCGAGGATGGCTCCTCCGTAGGAAGGCGGGGTTGGATCCTCGGTGGTGTATTGAAGTGATGAGTAGTGGACTCGAGTCATAAAACTATTTCAAGTTGGTGTCTCGTGGGATAGCTTAGCCATGAGTCAAAGCTGGCTTGTTGCAATAACTCCACCAACCCCTCTTGATAATGTGCATGTATGTAGGGTCTGATGTAAGTCTTCTTTGAGTACCTTTGTACTCATGTTGCTTTAATTTACATTTTTGAAGATGCCACAAACCCTTCCGACGGGTTCTTCGTGAGCGTTGACATCGATTTAGTAGACTAAGGCCCGGTGGTGATCTGAGCAAGAGAAGGACCATGTAGTATAGCTAGGCTTACCCAAGCCTCTTTTATTTTACTAGTTATGCGTACTCGGACAAAACACTTCATTGTTGGCTTGTATGCTTGTATGACTTGTATGTGGGTCGTGTGACCCGTACTTGTGTGTATGATATGAATGGCTCTCAGAGCCTTTAAATAAAATACTTGTGTCGTAGAGTCATGTTGTGATGCCTTGTTGTATTTGCACATATCGAGCATGTTGTGTGTATGATTGAAATGCTTGGTATGTGTGGGATCGACTATCTAGTTGTTTATCTTTAGCAGCCTCTCTTACGGAAATGTCTCCTAGTGTCTCCATTGAGCCATGGTAGCTTACTCTTGCTCCTAACACTTAGGCTGGGTGGCATGTGTCCTTCTTCGTTCTGTATACATCCCTTGGGAAATGTCACGCATTGGGTACCGGAGTCTGTTAGCCCTTCTGACCGGTTCTCGAGTCCTGCTAGCCCAGCCTTCTGACCGGAACTTACTTGTTGGCCAAACGACACGTTCGATCTTTGGGTCATGGATGCTGTCCTGTAAGTCTGTGCCACTTGGGGTTTACGACTAGTCATGTCGGCCGGGCTCCTTTTCATATGGATGCTAGCGACACTATCATATACGTGTGCCAAAAGGCCCAAACGGTCCCGGGCCAAGGTAAGGTGGCACCCGTTGGGATACCGTGCGTGAGGCCGCAAAGTGATATGATGTGTTACAGGCTAGATCGATGTGACATTGAGTCGGGGTCCTGACACTAGGACTCTGCCCTCTCCTAGGTACCCCCTCTCTTTATTGTCGGGTCCGTTCCCACGACACCTGACCCAGGCCCAGTTGCATGTCCACCCTCGACATGCAACTCGTTTGCTTGCCCCCGCCACCTACCCAATTGCACGTCCACCCTTGACATGCATACTCGCCCCACCCAGTTTCATGTCCACACGCGACACGCAACTTGCCCGGCCATGACTCAGTTGCATGTTCACCCTCGACACATAACTTACCCCCGACCTGACCCAATCGCATGTGCAACCTTAACACGAAACTTGCCCCCAACTGAGCTAGTTGCATGTCCACCGTCGACAAACAACTTATCCCTGACCCATCTTGCTTATGATTCGAACTAGTTGCATAACCATCCTCGACATGCAACTTGCCCCGACCCGGCTCAGTCGCATGTCCGCCCTCGACACACTGCTTGCCCCTGACCCGACCCAGTTCCATGTACAACACAACTACAACTGCAAATGCTGCTAATTTGAAAATTTTTATAAATACATGATATACATTTTTAAATAAGGTTGAGCATATTTTAATTGCACAACCAATACTTTTCAAATATAGTTAACATTTATGAAATATGTAATGTACATTTGTTGAAGAAGTTAAACAATGTTTTATGCATGACAAACATTTTTAAAATATTTGATACACATTTTTTTAATAATCTTGACCATTCTGTGGGAAGAACAAATTTTAAATACTTCACGCAAATTTGAATTACAATTTGAACATTTAAAAATTTTATGATAAACATTTGTCAAATAAGCCCGAACAATTTTTAAATGCGCAGGAGCATTTTTCGTAAATGTGTAGTGAGCATTAAATTTGTGAGCTTGTTTTATTTTTGCGGACATTTTCAGGTTTCATGAATATATTTTTTAAAAATTTTAATAAATAAATAAATTATGAAACAATGTTCTTAATCTCATGAACATATTTTTACATTTCTATTTTTATTTACTAACATTTTTCCGTAGTGCACACAACACATACGTTTGGCATGTCCTTTTTATATAATAGCAACCCGCGGTGACGCTTGTCTTCTATCAAAAAGAAAACAACTCGTAGCTCAAAAAAAAGAAGAACAACATAAAGCTGAAAATGAAGTCAACATGCGGTCTAGTCGTAGCAACTAAGGCCCTGGCACATCACCTGAATAGTGTTGTACCATTTTTTATTTCAATTTCCCATTTAATTATGTTGTTTAGCACTTCTTAACATTTTTTCATTTAATCCTGCTGTTTGTGTAAGGTGTTGTTGTGTGAAGTGTTGTACGAGTGGGCATTATCGTATCTTTGTTTCCGTGTGCAAGGCATATGCCTGTGTGGGAACGAGATCCTCTAACATCACGAAGGGATGTCAGGGAAGCTACGGTACCCTGACATCCCTTCTTCACATCCATATAATTAAGGCTAAAATGATTTAAATTAATTTGCAAATTACAAATCTATTGTATACATTTACAAAAATTAGATACAAACAAAATTATGGTGCAATAAAATTAATTTCAGCTTTATTTTCCATGAACAGTAACTGCCTACAGTACATATCGCTACAATAACTGTGCCATCCCTTCTCTGTTTTGCACTGGATTTGCATGTCGTGACATCTCTTCATGATCTTAGAGGATCCGTTCCCAGCTTGTGTGTACGTACACAAATACAATGGTGTATATTTGCAGTTCAACTGAAAAGCCCAACGCCCGGCCAGACTTGGAACACACACAAAGGAAAAAAGCCCAGCCCGATTAAAACAGAGCACACAACTACTACAATAGATAAACAGTAATCATCACTAAAGAAAAGATAAAGAATCTAAGGTCCATTTCACCTTTGTTCTCACCACCCCTTCATTCAACTTTTCATGTATATGATAATCAATGCTTTTTTAAAAAATAATACATTTTAATTAAATTTTAGAAATATTACGCCGTAATTTTTTAAAAAAAATAATACCCAGTCGGCCTACTGCAGGCCGATTGGATCCAGTCGGCCCACTGCCGGCCGATTGGCCCAAGTGCGCCCACTGCTGGCTGATTGACACCCAGTCTGCTTTCTCTAGGCCGACAGGTGCATGCACCCATTTATCTGTTGAATATGTATTTGAAAAATGTTGAAGAAGTATTTGAAAAAAATATTGATCATGCATATAAAAATGTTAATCAAGCATTTGAGAAACAATATGAAAAAAGTATTTGAAAAATGTTGAACAAATATTTGAAAACTGTTGAATAGGAATTTGAAAAATGTTGAAGAAATATTTTAAAAAAATTGATCATGTATAAAAAAAATGTTAATCAAGCATTTGCAAAAAGGTTGAACAAGTATTTGAAAAATATTGAACAAGTATATAAAATCTTGATCATGTATATAAAAATGTTGAACAAGTATTTTAATCATGTATATAAAAATATGGAAGATATGTTGAACAAGTATTTTTTTAAAATTGAACAAGTATTTGAAAAAATATTTATATAGAAGGTAAAGAAGAAAAATTATAATTAAATAATTCAAAGAAGAAAGAAAGAATGAAAAAATTGGAGAAGAAGAAAATAATACACAAAGAAAAGGAAAAAAGAAATAATGGAGAAGACCGGCTTAGTCACCTCTAATTGGTCGCGACCCCTTTTCTAACCAGTAACAGGAAGTTGATGGGGTGGTTAGCTGCACTAGTGATTGCCATGGAGACAAGGGAAAATGAACTGAAAAGGGGGGCAATACGGGGAACAATCCCTGGTCTGCATGGCAAATACTTGTTCAATTTTTTTTAAATATGCTGAAATTGTTTTTTTTTTAATATTTGTTCAACATTTTTTCAAATACTTGTTCAACATGTTTACATACATGATCAATACTTTTTAAATACTTGTTCAACATTTTTCAAATACTTGTTAAACATTTTTTGCAAATGCTTGATTAACATTTTTATATACATGATCAATATATTTTTTTAAATACTTCTTCAACATTTTTTGCAAATGCTTGATTAAAATTTTATATACATGATCAACATTTTTTAAAATACTTCTTCAATATTTTTTTGCAAATGCTTGATTAACATTTTTATATACATGATCAACATTTTAAAAAATACTTCTTCAATACTTTTCAAATACCTATTCAATAGTTTTCAAATATTTGTTCAACAGTTTTCAAATACTTGTTCAACATTTTTTTGAATGCTTGATTAACATTTTTATATGCATGATCAACATTTTTTCAAATACTTCTTCAACATTTTTCAAATATCTAATCAACAGATAAATGAGTGCATGCACCTGTCGGCCTAGAGGAAGCAGACTGAGCGCCAATCGGCAAGAAGTGGGCTGACTGGGGCCAATCGGCCAGCAGTGGGCCGACTGGATCCAATCGGCCGACAGTGGGCCGGCTGGGGCCAATCGGCCGCCAGTGGGCTGACTGGATCCAATCGGCCAGCAGTAGGCCGACTGGGTATTATTTAAAAAAATATATAATTACGGCGTAATATTTCTGATTTTTTTTAAAAATATATTATTTAAAAAAAATAGCATAATCAATCACCTTAATTCACTTACATTCTGAATCAATTCCACTTTAATTTACTTACCAAACTTCTAATCAAAATATCATTGCTCTTTATGAAGCTGAGAAAGCTATGCTTAGAAAATATTTCATTGAATCACGTCAAACTGTTTGCCTCACCACTGATACATGGACATCAAAAAGACAACAAAGCTACATGGTCCTTACTGCACATTTCATTGATTCTGGGTGGAATCTTAGAAAAAAATATTATTAACTTTGTCTTGGTAGATGGACACAAAGGGGTTGACATTGGGAAATCATTAGAAAAATTACTTATTGAGTGGGGCATTGAGCGAGTGTGCACTATTACTGTTGATAATGCAAGTTCTAATGACACTTGCTTAGCCTACATGAAGAGGTCTTTGACTAATAGGGGCTGTACACATGCAAGAAGTCAGTATCTTCACATGAGGTGTGTGGCACATATTGTTAATCTAGTGGTCCAAGATGGGCTAAAGATAATGTGCCATCCAATAAACAGAATTCGAAGTGCTATCAAGTTTGTGAGAGCCTCCCCAACTAGATTGGATTTATTTAAAAAGTGTGTGCAACTTAGCAAGGTAGCGAGTAAAGGTTTGATTAATATTGATGTGGTTACTAGATGGAACTCCACATTTATAATGCTAGAGACTGCTGAGAAATTTGAGAGGGCATTTGAGCAATATGCACTTCAGGATCCCAACTACAAGACCGAGTTAGAAAAAATTGGTCCAGAACCCAAGCGTGATACTCCTGATCAGCGGGGTCCTCCAAGTCAAAGTGATTGGGTGTATGTTCGTGAGTTCAAACAATTCCTCCAACACTTCTATCTCCTCACTAATAAGGTTTCTGGCACTAAGTACGTTACAACCAACACCTTCTTGGAAGATATTGTTGATGTACATTTTATGTTGGGTGAATGGAGTGATCATGTGATCTGTGGTGATGATGAAATATTTAAATGCATGGCTACCAAGATGAAAACCAAGTATGAGAAGTACTGGGGTGATCCTGAAAAGATGAACAAGTATATATTCATTGTTGCCATCCTTGATCCAAGGTATATGGTTGGTTGGTTGTTGTTCATTTGTCAAGTATATATAGTTGTTGTTCTTAATGCCCTTCTAACTTGTCTTGTCTTGTCTTAATTCTTTATGCAAGGACCAAGGAATCTCATTTCTTTAAGGACATGATTGAAGGCACCTATGGCAGTATAATAGGTAATAGAATCTTGACATCTTCCCACAATGAATTTGTCTCTCTTTTTGGAGAATACAGAGAGTTATATGGAACCAGTACTCCTAGGGAATTAGCATCACAAGCTCGACCTAGTGCAAATACTTCTGAAAATTCTCTAGTGAGGTCACGATACAGCCAGAAAAGAATGAGAGTTTGCGGAGAGGGCGGTACTAGCACAAATACCAGAACTGAATTAGACAAGTACCTAGCTGAGGACACAGAAGAGTTGACTGTTGAATTTGACCTTCTTGAATGGTGGAAGTGCAATGCTCCTCGCTTTCCCGTCCTTTCAAAAATGGCTCGTGATATACTAGCAATCCCCATCTCTACGGTTGCTTCTGAATCAGCTTTCAACACTAGTGGTCGTATTCTCGATGACTTCAAAAGCTCTTTAACACCAGCGACACTGCAGTCGTTGATATGGACACAAGATTGATTGCGTTCTAAGTGTATCAATGTTGAAGCTGATCTTGCTGAGTTGACTAGGCTGGAGGAAGGTATTTAAATGAATGTGTATTTCTATTACTTCAATGATCATGCAACATTAATGCTATTTAATTGATCATGCAATATTTCTGTTGCTTTTGTAGAAGTGGGTGCCATTCATTTAAATGATAATGTGACAATATCGATTGATTGATCTTCATGCGTGAAGCTGGAGTGGAAAATTGCTGCCTGAAGCCCTGAAGAGATGAAACAAATGCCATTTTATCTTGATCTACACCTTTTGTTTGTGTGTCTGTGTGTTGCACATGTACTGTACTACGCTGAACTTGTGTGTGCTTGTACTGGGCATGTTTAGTTCTACTTGTGCACCTTTTGTTTGTGTTATCTTCATGTATTCCAGAATTTCATGTGTGCTTGTACTGGGCATGTTTAGTTCTGCTTGTGCTTGTACTGGACAAGTTTTTGTTCCAGAATTTCTTCATGTGGTTTCACTAGACATGTTCTAAATTAGTGCTTGTAGTTGTACTCATAGTCTTCTACTAGATTGTTGTACTGGAACATAAATTCTTCGTGTTTCAGAATTTCTTCAAGTAGGTAACCAGGTTGTAGTTGTGTTGGACAAGTACTAAATTTGTTTTTCCGTGTGGCCAAACCATGTGTTGATTAAAAATTCGCGTCAACTTTGGTTATTTTGGTTATTACCGAAACCAAACCGAAAGCAAACAGTTATTACCGAAACCGAACCGTATCTATGTATAAAACCGTATAAACCGAAGTATAAAAACTGTATAAACCGAATCGAATCAAACCAAAAAAACCAAACGCACAGGCTGAATTCACGGTCAGAACTTGATGAACATTTATTTACATAATCGTATTATTATTGACAGATAAATCACAAGCTGACGTACTAGAATATTTATATCCCGTTGCAACGCACGGGCATTGTGGTAGTGATAAGCAATAATAATAATAAAAGGAATAGAAAGAAGCAAGATCTAAAAACATATGATGTCATACTAATTATGTCACATCTAGATGTGCCTTAGACACATAACCATAACTTTTATTAGAATTTGCCAACAGATCTGACAATATTCTCACCCTTTATCTTATTACATGTTTCTTATAAAGGGCACACTGGGTCACAGTTAGGGCATTTGGCCTTGCACTCATCCGGTAACCGAAAACATGGATGGCCCGGTAGGTTCTGGCAGCAGGAGCAGGCATCCGAGTGCAAACTTTTGTCTGGGCATTTTTTTGTGATACAAAATTGCACGTTAAATTTGCTTTCATCTATTGCTGTTGACTTGACCACATTAATACCCGTTTTTTTTAGTCTGCATATAAGGTTTGGTCAAAGTCAAGCTTTGCATAGTTTGACTAACTTTATATTAAAAAATATCAACATCCACAATATGAAATCAACATTTTCAGATGCACCATGAAATGTATTTCCATATTATATAGTTTAAGTATTGTAGATGTTCATGATTTTTAATATAAATTTGGTCAAACTTTATGTAGTTTGACTTTGACCAAAACTTATATGCGGAATAAAAAGAAACGGAGAGAGTACTTACATGTATCATGTGCATATCATATTCATCGCTTGTTTTTGCTCCTGTTACCAGTCATGCCAAGACAAAATATAATATATTGCATGCAACAGGTCGTCTCCAAGGTGGAAGGAGAAGCGGTAATATTACACTCTGAGGACGTCCCCAGGCACCCAAAAATGAACCAGATGATTATCGCATACGCCAAACAGCTCCTTCTCATATTGAGTCTTAAGCCCGGGGATGTTGACATACTATAGGACATAATATGAGAGCCGATGAGCGACCGTCGGATATGCCATAATTATATATACATAACAATAGACATGGTAAAATAACTACTTGTATACGTATTAGGCGATGGGAGCGATATGATCCGGATGGCAGGCGATTCCGTTTGCATGCATATCTCAATTCTTAATAATAATATTGCTACAGAAGATCGGGGACCATCATTTCTCTCCTTTTTCCTTTGAGCCATGTATGAGAAGAATTAGTGAGAGCAATTAATCTAATGATATCCCTTGATTCTCTCTTCCTATCTTGCGTCAATTTGAAGAGGAGATTAGCAATGCGGCAATCCATGTGGACCCCTGTACCCGGCAGAATTCCAGCAGATGCAAGAGAGGAAAGATTTCCTGGTTTACTAGCTAGTGTAGGTAGGACTGTAGGTGACATCTCTGTCCGATATCTCTATCTTCTTTTTTTGACAATCGATATCTCTATCTTCTATACTCTCTATCTCTATTTATATATATTTTTAATTATAGGTGAGTGCCCCTGCGTTGCAACGGAAGAACGATCATAAACACATTGGGGGATATATATGTGCAATGCATGTATTTCATAGATCATTCGTCCAAGAAAAAAACTATATGTCCTAAGAGACTGACTCGGTTACCTTTTTGCCAAAAGATACAATATGTGGAATAGGTATGGTGAATCACTAAAAGTTCACTTAGCACAAGCAAAACTTTGCAATGTTTATTATTTTCAAGACTGGTTTGTATGTTGGCATGTCGCCTACCTTGAATCTGCAAATATGTCCAGAAAAGATATCTGTTATCAATAGTATATTATTGGGTCAAGCAATAGACACTTTTTTTCTTTAGCACTGCAAATAAAAAGTTGTGTGTCCAGGTCAGTAAAACTGCAACCACAAAAGGAGAGGGACCATTTTAGACCTGATATCTCAAACCTTTTAAACAAATATAAATACAATCTCATGAAGCACTGAATCAAACAATGTTTAAATGAGTATTTGTTCTTCGTTTTTTAGAAATCGTGTGAGGACGGTATGTGTCATTTAGCACGAAGATTGCCGCCACTACTGCCTCATCCTACATGTAGCACTTGCAAACTTCAAATCAAGTAATGGCTAGATCACATCGAATCTTTTTCACTTCAAACAATATGGTCAATCTTGTTCATTTCAAAACAGATAATGAATCTTATTAAAGAATCAATTTGGTTTGAAAGGAAGTAATTGTGAACGGCCGACAACCTTTAGGAAGTGCTCGTGAAGCTCGCTCGCGTCCAACGACCGCCTTGTCCGACGGTGGCATGTATGAGAAAACACAGGACACCCGGCTCACCAGATATCGACATGCCATGCATTTAGTCACATCCAAGACTTTAGAACACAAGAATCAATATATTTTTTGTAAAGGAGCGACACATCTTAATGTGTAAAAAAGGCAAAAATGGGGTCATAATTACTATACGAGGCCAACATTTCAACACCCGGGTGTCTAGACACCCGGCTATCACGACCATCCAGGCAGTACCTATCCCGTTGGGATATGTGTGTGGACCTACACCACCGTTTGGTTTAATAAGCTATATGAACAGTAAAAGCTGGAGTAGTAAACTTTTCCTCTGCAAAAATTTGTTGGGGAACGTAGCAGAAATTCAAAATTTTCCTACGTGTCACCAAGATCTATCCATGGAGATACTAGCAACGAGGGGAAGGAGAGTGCATCTACATACCCTTGTAGATCGCTAAGCGGAAGCGTTCAAGAAAACGGGGTTGAAGGAGTCGTGATTGTCGTGATCCAAATCACGGAGATCCTAGTGCGAACGGACGGCACCTCCGTGTTCAACACACGTACAGCCCGGTGGCGTCTCCCATGCCTTGATCCAGCAAGGTGAGAGGGAGAGGTTGGGAAGACTCCGTCCAGCAGCAGCACGACGGCGTGGTGGTGGTGGAGGAGCGTGGCAATCTGCGCAGGCATCGCCAAGCACCGCAGAGAGGAGGAGTACTTGGGAGAGGGGAGGCTGCGCTGAACTCGTGTTGAGCTCCCATGCGTCTCCCCACTTTATATAGGGGTGGAGGGCTGGTTTCTTGCCCTCCAAGTCCATTGGGGCGTTGGCCAAGGTGGGAGGAAAGAAATCCCATCATTTCCTTCCCCATCGATTGTTATCCCCCTTTTAGGGATCTTGATCTTATCCCTTCGGATATGATCTTATTCCTTCTAAGGGGGATCTTGGTGCGCTTGACCAGGGGTGTGGGGCCTTTCCCCACTACCCACGTTCATGTGGGTCCTCCCATGCAGGTGGGCCCCACTCCGAACCTTCTAGAACCTTCCGGTACAATACCAAAAATCCGAACATTTTCCGGTGGCAAAATAGGACTTCCATATATAAATCTTTACCTCCGGACCATTCCGGAACTCCTCGTGACGTCCGGGATCTCATCCGGGACTCCGAACAACATTCGGTAACCACATACAAACTTCCTTTATAACCCTAGCGTCATCGAACCTTAAGTGTGTAGACCCTACGGGTTCGGGAGACATGTAGACATGACCGAGACGTTCTCCGGTCAATAACCAACAGCGGGATCTGGATACCCATGTTGGATCCCACATGTTCCACGATGATCTCATCGGATGAACCACGATGTCAAGGACTCAGTCGATCCCGTATTCAATTCCCTTTGTCTAACGGTATTGTACTTGCCCGAGATTCGATCGTCGGTATACCGATACCTTGTTCAATCTCGTTACCGGCAAGTCTCTTTACTCGTTCCGTAACACATCATCCCGTGATCAACCCCTTGGTCACATTGTGCACAGTATGATGATGTCCTACCGAGTGGGCCCAGAGATACCTCTCCGTTAACATGGAGTGACAAATCCCAGTCTCGATCCGTGTCAACCCAACAGACACTTTCGGAGATACCTGTAGTGCACCTTTATAGTCACCCAATTACGTTGTGACGTTTGATACACCCAAAGCACTCCTACGGTATCCGGAGTTACACGATCTCATGGTCTAAGGAAGAGATACTTGACATTGGAAAAGCTCTAGCAAACGAACTACACGATCTTTGTGCTATGCTTAGGATTGGGTCTTGTCCATCACATCATTCTCCTAATGATGTGATCCCGTTATCAACGACATCCAATGTCCATAGCGAGGAAACCATGACTATCTGTTGATCACAACGAGCTAGTCAACTAGAGGCTCACTAGGGACATATTGTGGTCTATGTATTCACACGTGTATTACGATTTCCGGATAATACAGTTATAGCATGAATAAAAGACAATTATCATGAACAATGAAATATAATAATACTTTTATTATTGCCTCTAGGGCATATTTCCAACAGTCTCCCACTTGCACTAGAGTCAATAATCTAGTTCACATCGCCATGTGATTAACATTGATAGGTCACATCGCCATGTGACCAACATCATCAAATGAGTTCTGGGGTTTGATCACGTTTTGCTTGTGAGAGAGGTTTTAGTCAACGGGTCTGAACCTTTCAGATCCGTGTGTGCTTTGCAAATTTCTAGGTCATATTGTAAATGCTGCTTCGACGCTCCACTTGGAGCTATTCCAAATGGTTCCTCCACTATACGTATCCGGTTTGCTACTCAGAGTCACTCGGATAGGCGTTAAAGCCTGCATCGACGTAACCCTTTACGCCGAACTCTTTATCACCTCCATAATCGAGAAACATGTCCTTATTTACTTCAAGGACAATTTTGACCGCTGTCCAATGATCCATTCCTGGATCATTCTTGTACCCCTTGACCGACTCATGGCAGGGCACACTTCCGGTCGGTACACAAAGATAGCATACTATAGAGCCTACGTCTGAAACATAGGGGACGACCTTCGTCCTTTCTCTCTTTTCTGCTGTGGTCGAGCTTTAAGTCTTAACTTCATACCTTTCAACTCAGGCAAGAAATCCTTCTTGACTGATCCATCTTGAACACCTTCAAGATCATGTCAAGGTACGTGCTCATTTGAAAGTAGTATTAAGCGGTTTTTGATCTATCCTTATAGATCTTGATGCTCAATGTTCAAGCAGCTTAATCCAGGTTTTCTATTGAAAAACACCTTTCAAATAACCCTATATGCTTTCCAGAAATTCTACATAATTTCTGATCAACAATATGCCAATAACATATACTCATCAGAAATTCTATAGTGCTCCCACTCACTTCTTTGGAAATACAAGTTTCTCATAAACTTTTGTATAAACCCAAAATCTTTGATCATCTTATCAAAGTACATATTCCAACTCCGAGATGCTTACTCCAGTCCTTGGAAGAATCGCTGGAGCCAGCATACCTTTTAGCATCCTTAGGATCGACAAAAACTTTCTAATTGTATCACATACAACCTTTCCTTACGAACACTGGTAAGGAAACTCGTATTGACATCCATCTGCCAGATTTCATAAATGCAGCTAATGCTAACATGATTCCGACAGACTTAAGCATCGCTACGGATGAGAAAATCTCATCGTAGTCAACTCCTTGAACTTGTGAAAAACTCTTCGCCACAAGTCGAGCTTCATAGACGGTGACATTACCGTCCACGTCCATCTTCTTCTTAAAGATCCATTTATCTCAATGGCTTGCCGATCATCGGGTAAGTCCACCAAAGTTCATGCTTTGTTATGATACATGGATCCTATCTCGGATTTCATGGCTTCTAACCATTTGTCGGAATTTGGGCCCACCATCGCTTCTCCATAGCTCGTAGGTTCATTGTTGTCTAGCAACATGACCTTCAAGACAGGATTACTATACCACTCCGAAGCAGTACACATCCTTGTCACCCTACGAGGTACGGTAGTGACTTGATCCGAAACTTCATGATCACTATCATAAGCTTCTACTTCAATTGGTGTAGGTGCCACAGGAACAACTTCCTGTGCCCTGCTACACACTAGTTGTAGTGACGGTTCAATAACCATATCAAGTCTCCACCATCCTCCCACTCAACTTTTCGAGACAAACTTTTCCTTGAGAAAGGACCCGATTCAAGAAACAATCCTTATTGCTTTCGGATCTGAATTAGGAGGTATACCCAACTGTTTTGGGTGTCCTATGAAGATGCATTTTATCCGCTTTTGGGTTCGAGCTTATCAACCTGAATTTTTTTCACATAAGCGTCACAGCCCCAAACCTTTAAGAAATGACAGCTTAGGTTTCTCTAAACCATAGTTCATACGGTGTCATCTCAACGGAATTACGTGGTGCCCTATCTAAAGTGAATGTGGTTGTCTCTAATGCCTAACCCATAAACGATAGTGGTAATTCAATAAGAGACATCATGGTACGCACCTTATCCAATAGGGTGCAACTATGATGTTCGGACACACCATCAAACTATGGTGTTCCAGGCAGCATTAATTGTGAAACAATTTCCACAATGTCTTAATTGCGTGCCAAAGCTCATAACTCAGATACTCATCTCTATGATCATATCATAGACATTTCATCCTCTTGTCACGATGATCTTCAACTTCACTCTGAAATTACTTGAACCATTCAATAATTCAGACTTGTGTTTCATCAAGTAAATATACTCTACATCTACTCGAATCATCTGTGAAGTAAGAACATAACGATATTCATCGATGCCTCGGCACTCATTGGACTGCACACATCAAAATGTGTTACTTCCAACAAGTTGCTATCTTGTTCCATTTTACTGAAAAACGAGGCTTTTTAGTCATCTTGCCCATGTGGTATGATTTGCATATCTCAAGTGATTCAAAATCAAGTGAGTCCAAACGATCCATCTGCATGGAGTTTCTTCATGCGTATACACCGATAGACATGGTTCGCATGTCTCAAACTTCTCAAAAACGAGTGAGTCCAAAGATCCATCAATATGGAGCTTCTTCATGCGTTTTATACCAATATGACTTTCATGGCAGTGCCACAAGTAAGTGGTACTATCATTACTATCTTATATCTTTTGGCATGAAAATGTGTATCACTACGATCGAGATTCAATAAACTATTCCTTTAGGTGCAAGACCATTGAAGGTATTATTCAAACAAATAGAGTAACCATTATTCTCCTTGAGTGAATAACCGTATTGCAATAGACATAATCCAATCATGTCTATGCTCAATGCAAACACCAAATCTCGATGGTAGAGGGAGCGTGCGATGCTTGATCACATCAACCTTGGAAATACTTCCAACACATATCGTCAGCTCACCTTTAGCTAGTCTCCGTTTATTCCATAGCTCTTTTATTTCGAGTTACTAACACTTAGCAACCGAACCGGTATCTAATACCCTGGTGCTACTAGGAGTACTAGTAAAGTACACATTAACATAATCTATATCCAATATACTTCTATCGACCTTGCCAGCCTTCTCATCTACCAAGTATCTAGGGTAATTCTGCTCCAGTGGTGGTTCCCTTTATTACGAAGCACTTAGTCTCGGTTTGGGTTCAACCTTGGGTTTCTTCACTTTGGAGCAGCAGCTGATTTGCCGCTTCATGAAGTATCCTTCTTGCCCTTGCCCTTCTTAAAACTAGTGGTTTCACCAACCATCAACAATTGATGCTCCTTCTTGATTTCTACTTTCGCGGTGTCAAACATGACGAATACCTCAAGGATCATCATATCTATCCTCGATATGTTATAGTTCATCACGAAGCTCTAGCAGCTTGGTGGTAATGACTTTGGAGAAACATCACTATCTCATCCGGAAGATCGACTCCCACTCGATTCAAGTGATTGTTGCACTCGGACAATCGAGCACAAGCTCAACGATTGAGCTTTTCTCCCTTAGTTTGCGTGCTAAGAAAATCGTCGGAGGTCTCATACCTCTTGGCGTGAGCACGAGCCTGAAATCTCAATTTCAGCCCTCGAAACATCTCATATGTTCCGCGACGTTTGAAAAACATCTTGGTGCCTTAATTCTAAACCGCTTATCCGAACTATCACGTAGTTATCAAACGTGTATGTCCGATGTTTGCAACATCCACAAACGACGTTTGGGGTTCAGCACACACCGAGCGGTGCATTAAGGACACGAGCTTTCTCTTGTCCGCATAATCGCCATCATCAACTTTCAACTATATTTTCTCTAGGAACATATCTAAACAAAGGAACTAAAGCGTGAGCTTCGACATAATTTGCAAAGATCTTTTGACTATGTTCAGATAATTAAGTTCATCTTATGAACTCCCACTCGATAGACATCCTCTGGTCATCTAAGTGATTACATGATCCAAGTCAACTAGGCCGTGTCCGATCATCACGTGAGACGGACTAGTCATCATCGGTGAACATCTTCATGTTGATCGTATCTACTATCGACTCATGCTCGACCTTTCGGTCTCCGTGTTCCGAGGCCATGTCCGTACATGCTAGGCTCGCAAGTTAACCCTAAGTGTTTTCGCTGTGTAAAACTGTCTTACACCCGCTGTATGTGAACGTAAGAATCCATCACACCCGATCATCACGTGGTGCTTAGAAGCGACTTAACTGTAGCAACGGTGCACACCGGGGAGAACACTTCTTGAAATTTTGTAAGGATCATCTTATTTACTACCGTCGTCCTAAGTAAACAAGATGCATAAACATGATAAACATCACATGCAATCAAATAGTGACATGATATGGCCAATATCATTTTGCTCCTTTGATCTCCATCTTCGGGCTCCATGATCATCATCGTCACCGCATGACACCATGATCTCCATCATCATGATCTCCATCATCGTGTCTTCATGAAGTTGTCTCGCCAACTATTACTTCTACTACTATGGCTACCGGTTAGCAATAAAGTAAAGTAATTACATGGCGTTGTTCAATGACACGCAGGTCATACAATAAATCAAGACAACTCCTATGGCTCCTGCCGGTTGTCATACTCATCGACATGCAAGTCGTGAATCCTATTACAAGAACATGATCAATCTCATACATTCTTCTTGGCCATATCACATCACATAGCATACCCTGCAAAAACAAGTTAGACGTCCTCTAATTGTTGTTGCATGTTTTACGTGGCTGCTATGGGTTTCTAGCAAGAACGTTTCTTTACCTCGCAAAACCACAACGTGATATGCCAATTGCTATTTACCCTTCATAAGGACCCTTTTCATCGAATCCATTCCGACTAAAGTGGGAGAGACTGGCACCCGCTAGCCACCTTATGCACGAAGTGCATGTCAATCGGTGGAACCTGTCTCACGTAAGAGTACGTGTAAGGTCGGTCCGGGCCGCTTCATCCCACAATACCATCGAAACAAGATTGGACTAGTAACGGTAAGCATATTGAACAAAATCAACGCCCACAACTACTTTGTGTTCTACTCGTGCAAAGAATCTACGCAATAGACCTAGCTCATGATGCCATCATTGGGGAACGAGGCGAAATTCAAAATTTTCCTCGTGTCACCAAGATCTATCCATGGAGAGACTAGCAACGAGGGGAAGGAGAGTGCATCTACATACCCTTGTAGATCGCTAAGCGGAAGCGTTCAAGAAAACGGGGTTGAAGGAGTCGTACTCGTCGTGATCCAAATCACCGGAGATCCTAGTGCCGAACGGACGGCACCTCCGTGTTCAACACACGTACAGCCCGGTGACGTCTCCCATGCCTTGATCCAGCAAGGTGAGAGGGAGAGGTTGGGGAAGACTCCGTCCAGCAGCAGCACGACGGCGTGGTGGTGGTGGAGGAGCGTGGCAATCCTGCAGGGCATCGCCAAGCACCGCAGGAGAGGAGGAGTACTTGGGAGAGGGGGAGGGCTGCGCCAGAACTTCGTGTTGAGCTCCCATGCGTCTCCCCACTTTATATAGGGGTGGAGGGGCTGGTTTCTTGCCCTCCAAGTCCATTGGGGCGTTGGCCAAGGTGGGAGGAAAGAAATCCCATCATTTCCTTCCCCACCGATTGTTATCCCCCTTTAGGATCTTGATCTTATCCCTTCGGATATGATCTTATTCCTTCTAAGGGGGATCTTGGTGCGCTTGACCAGGGGTGTGGGGCCTTTCCCCACTACCCACGTTCATGTGGGTCCCCCATGCAGGTGGGCCCCACTCCGAACCTTCTAGAACCTTGTTTGTACAATACCGAAAAATCCGAACATTTTCCGGTGGCCAAAATAGGACTTCCCATATATAAATCTTTACCTCCGGACCATTCCGAACTCCTCGTGACGTCCGGGATCTCATCCGGACTCAACAACATTCGGTAACCACATACAAACTTCCTTTATAACCCTAGCGCCATCGAACCTTATGTGTAGACCCTACGGGTTCGGGAGACATGTAGACATGACCGAGACGTTCTCCGTCAATAACCAACAGCGGATCTGGATACCCATGTTGGCTCCCACATGTTCCACGATGATCTCATCGGATGAACCACGATGTCAAGGACTCGATCGATCCGTATTCAATTCCCTTTGTCTAACGGTATTGTACTTGCCCGAGATTCGATCGTCGGTATACCGATACCTTGTTCAATCTCGCTACGCAAGTCTCTTTACTCGTTCGTAACACATCATCCCGTGATCAACCCCTTGGTCACATTGTGCACATGATGATGATGTCCTACCGAGTGGGCCCGAGATACCTCTCCGTTAACATGGGTGACAAATCCCAGCCTCGATCCGTGTCAACCCAATGACACTTTCGGAGATACCAGTAGTGCACCTTTATAGTCACCCGCCACGCCAGACGCTTGATACACCCAAAGCACTCCTACGGTATCCGGGAGTTACACGATCTCATGGTCTAAGGAAGAGATACTTGACATTGGAAAAGCTCTAGCAAACGAACTACACGATCTTTGTGCTATGCTTAGGATTGTCTTGTCCATCACATCATTCTCCTAATGATGTGATCCCGTTATCAACGACATCCAATGTCCATAGTCAGAAACCATGACTATCTGTTGATCACAACGAGCTAGTCAACTAGAGGCTCACTAGGGACATATTGTGGTCTATGTATTCACACGTGTATTACGATTTCCGGATAATACAGTTATAGCATGAATAAAAGACAATTATCATGAACAATGAAATATAATAATACTTTTATTATTGCCTCTAGGGATAGGATAAGGGGGTGTCGGTGCCCCCGGGAGCTACCACACCTTTCCCTAGAGGTCAGCTTTTCAACACCTGGGTGTCTAGACAGCTGGCTATCATGACCATCCAGGCAGTACCTATCCCGTTGGGATATGTGTGTGGACCTGCACCACCGTTTGGTTTAACAGGCTATATGAACAGTAAAAGCTGGAGTAGTAAACTTTTCCTCTATAAAGATTCTTCATCACCTGTCACATCGCTGGGTCGCTGTCACTCTTCACTCGTGAGATGCTAGGTGTTGAAACGAAAGAAGATGAGAGAGTGTGTGGAACATGCAAAAGTTTTCAGAAGCTGCATGCAAAAGTGAGAGAATCGTTGGATGCAAAACCTTACTGTAGTTTTTTAAGAGGTATTTATGCGCGTTAAGAAAGTTTAGGGGAGAGAGAGAAATTTAGCTCCTCAAGTTGATAGGTCATGGGGAGGACATGGCCTAATTCACTGTCGAGAACACCAAGTCTTTGACAACCTGGCCTGCATGGCCACAAGTCTTGTCAGCAGTTGGCCTGGCCACATGCCTACAACCTGACCCCTATAGCCTAATGGTCCATAGAAGCATCACAATTAGTTTAGCCTGACTCAAATGGCCTACATAAGCATGCAAACACAGAACACCGCACAAATCTCAATGGCTAGGATAAGGGGGTGTCAGTGCCCCCGGGGGCTACCACACCTTTCCCACATAAGAAGCCGGCTTTTCAACACCCGGGTGTCTGGGCACCCAGCTATCACGACCATCCAGGCAGTACCTATCCCGTTGGGATATGTGCGTGGACCTGCACCACCGTTTGGTTAACATGCTATATGAACAGTAAAAGCTGGAGTGGTAAACTTTTCCTCTTTGAAGATTCTCCATCACCTGTCACACCGCTGGGTCACTGCCACTCTTCACTCATGAGATGCTAGGTGTTGAAACGAAAGAAGAAGAAGAGAGAGAGAGTGTGTGCAACATGCAAAAGTTTTCAGAAGCTGCATGCAAAAGTAAGAGAGTCGTCGGATGCAAAGCCTTATTGTAGTTTTTCAATAGGTATTTTCACAACCAACATGCACGTTAAGAAAGTTTAGGGGAGAGAGAAATTTAGCTACTCGAGTTGACTGGTCATGGGGAGGACATGGCCTGACTCACTGTCGGGAACTCAGAGTCTTTGACAACCTGACCTGCATGGCCTTTGACAAGTCCTGTCATCAATTGGCCTGGCCAGATGCCTACAACCTGACCCCTATAGCCTAATGGTACGTAGAAGCATTGCAATTAGTTTAGCCTGACTGAAATGGCCTACAAAAGCATGCAAACATAGAACACCGCAGGAATCTCAATGGCGGTAGAGGGATAAGATAAGGGGGTGTCGGTGCCCCCGGGAGCTGCCACACATTTCCCTATTTGCAAATGTCCTACCATTCAACACAAAGGAGATGGATATATCTTTGTGCGAGCCTAAGAAAATAAATAGTACGTACAGTTTTGCTGACAAAATGCAGTTATATATCGATGTCCTGGCTTGCAACAATAATTAAATGCAAATATAATAGTAAGTAGTCAAGATTATGCAGCATTATGTTGTGTAATAGATTTACAGTACCATCAGATAAGGGAGCCTTTGGTTCCAGTATAAATCCAATCATGAGTTTCATTTCTTTTACTGCCGATATCCAACAATAAACAAATTGTTGGATTGGTGAAGTCTGAAAACATTAAACAATGAAGAATTGAGACGAAGAATGATTATTAATTAATCTGGCCAACCTAATTTAAATTTTCATCTAGCCAACCATATCTCTAACAGGCACACTAGACTAAGATGATCACGGATTCTAGACTACCATGAAAGCCAAACCCTTGATAAACTTATTTCAACAGATCAAGGAAAAATTGGTTCTCCGCAAGGAATAATCTAATAACAAGCAACAACTTTTTTTTGAAACAGAGTAGCATCTTGGAATCCATGAAAGGTTGACACACTTCAAATCATCCAGCGCCACGGAATTGGAGCTGCACCCAATATAGTGCTGCTAGGTTTTGATCCATCCTTGAAAATGGAAGGGGAGTCGTTGCTTCCAACCTGAATGGGGTGCCCCATCTACTCCCATTCATCCATCCTTCCAACAAGGGGATCTCACTTGCCCGACGGTGATGAGTTAGAGTGACTGAAGTGCCGTCTTTTCGGTTGCGTCCCTTCCGTACGCCACGGCCATCGCCGCCGCCTGCAGAGAGAGAGAGAGGCGTGGAAGGGGAGCAGGCGTACATGGGTGTCGAAACGAAAAAACAACAAGTAAGGGGCTACGGACACTAGTAGAAACGGGGCCAATGGTCCAGGCCGGTCCAGCCCATTAGTCCCGGTTCAACCCAGAACCGGGACCAATGGGGGCATCGGACCCGGTTCGTGAGCCCCGGGGCCGGCCCGGGCCACGTGAGCCATTGGTCCCGGTTCATCTAGACCTATTGGTCCCGGTTTGTGGGACGAACCGGACCAATGGTCTCGCCTCCTGCCCTAACCCATTGGTCCCGGTTGGTGGCTTGAACCGGGACCAAAGGATTCCATTAGTCCCGGTTCGAGCCGCCAACCGACTAAAAGTTGGTGCCTGTTATGACTGAGTTTAGTCCCACCTCGCCAATCAAGGGGAACGGACTGGTTTATAAGCCCTTCCCTCTCTACTTTATTGAGCTCCTCCGATAATGAAAATAGATGCGCTTATATAGGTAATTTAGCATAAATTCATACGGATTTCTTTTTAAATTCGTTATGAATTTAAGTTGAATTTCCTCTATAAGCGCATCTGTCTCATTTCGAGTAGTTTTTTTTTTTTTCTGCTATATTTATTTTTTCTTTTTATTTCGAGTTGTAATAAGCCATTAAAAATAAGCATATATGCTCCTTTTTAGTATAGTTAATCACAACTATTTTTGCTTCTATTCATTTCTCGAGTAGTTTTTATATAGTTTTTTCTTTTTCTGCTATATTATTTTTTTTTTTTATTTCGTGTTGTAATAAGTCATTAATAATAAGCATATATGCTCCTTTTTACTATAGTTAATCACAACTATTTTTGCTTCTATTCATTTCGAGTAGTTTTTATATAGTTTTTTCTTTTTCTGCTATATTTATTTTTTCTTTTATTTCGTGTTGTAATAAGCCATTAAAATAAGCATATATGCTCCTTTTTAGTATAGTTAATCACAACTATTTTTTGCTTCTATTCATTTCTCGAGTAGTTTTTTATATAGTTTTTTTTCTTTTTCTGCTATATTTATTTTTTCTTTTTATTTCGTGTTGTAATAAGTAGTTAGATCGGGTCCATTGGTCCTGGTTGGTGGCTCAACCGGGACCAATGCCTTCTTTGTCCCGTTCGTGGCTCGCAACCGACCAATGTTCTCTTTTGTCCCGGTTGGTGCCACTCAACCGACCAAAGGTCTTTGGGCTCTTGAAAGAGAGTCTATGGTCCCGGTTGGTGGCACCAACCGACTAAAGAGGGTATTGGTCCCGGTTTGTGCCACTTAACCGACAAAAGCCTTTGCTATATAAGTAGCACTTAGGAAAATTTCGAACCGCATCCCCACTTCGATCTCTCTGCTCCTCTCACGACGCCACTACGCCCCCTCGCCACGACACCGCCACCGCCCGCCGACGCGCCGCCGCCGCCTGCCCTGCCTTCACATTGTCGCCGTCCTGCCAACACCCGCCCACGCGCCGTTCCTTGCACCACCGACCGAGCCAGCCTGACGCCAGACGTCGCCGCCCGCCCACCTGACCTGACGACCGCCGTCTCGCCCGCCCGCCCACCGCTGCACGCCAGAGTCAGCGCCGCCACGTGGCCGACGCTGCCAGCGCCGCACCTCACCGTCGCTGTCATTGCCAGGTCGCCTCTTTTTAATTTTTCTTAGATTTGTTTTTAGATTTTTTGTAGTTCATAGATATTTTTGTTAGATTAGATTGTGTAATTTAGATATGTAGTTAATGTAGATTGTGTAATTAATTTGTTAGTTTTTATGTTAGATTTTTTTCTGTAAAAGATTTGTTCATATTATGTAAGATTTTTATGTTAGATTTTTTATGTTAGTTTCTTTATGTTAGATTTTTTTCTGTAAAATTTGTTCATATTGTGTAATTTAGATCTTTTGTAGGATTAGATGTGTAGTAATTTAGATATGTATTATATTATGTTAGTTTTTTTTATGTAAAAAGATTTTTATGTTAGATTTTTTATGTTAGATTTTTTTCTGTAAAATTTGTTCATATTATGTAAGATTTTTATGTAAGTTTTTATGTTAGATTTTTATGTTAGTTTCTTTATGTTAGTTTCTTTATGTTAGATTTTTTTTCTGTAAAAAGATTTTTTAGTTAGTTTTTATGTTAGATGTTTTATGTTAGATTTTTTATGTTAGTTTTTTATGTTAGATTTTTTTCTGTAAATAGATGTGTAGTAATTTAGATCTTTATGTAGGATTAGATGTGTAGTAATTTAGAAAAGGAAAAAAAAAGAAGAAGTAGTTTATATATGAAGTAGTTTGTTTTAGTAAGTACTACTTATTTATTTATAGTAAGTGTTTAGTAGTTGAGCTAGATAGATTTAATTAATACGACTACTTTTATTTAACTATATATAGAAGTAGTTCAGCGACGGCGGGCGATGTTCTCCCCGCATCCTCGTCGCTGCGCCGAGTCGGCGATGGAGGCCTGCTTGATCGTGGTCATGTTCGGGACCTGGCTCCGCCGGGTTGGTATTGGGAGGTGCTACCTTCGGGGACGAGGTTGGTGAGGAGGCAGCCCGTTGTTGACCCGATCCTTGTTTGGTGGCGGTCGCGTGGGCGATGATTTGTGGTGAGGCATCCGGACACCGCGGAGGTGGTACGTCATCGTGTCGGCGAGGAGGACGAGCACGTCCGTCGCTACATGGTTGCATTGAGGGAGGTTCGACAATACCGGCATGTTCTTCGGGATCTCACCGAGCTATGATCCCGTGATGGTTCCTTATCTTTGGTGTCCACCGCCTGCGTCGATACCCGTCGGGCGCTACGGTTCTAGTTTTATTAGTGATAATATTCAATGATGTACGGACACCAAGAGATGATGTAGTTTTGCTTATAATTATTGAATGCATGCTAATTTGAATACTATACTTTATTATGTGATTTGGTTTTGCTTATTGAATGCTCATATTGGATAAGTTCTCCTTCATTCCCGTGTGCTAGACAATTTGGTATAATATTCAACCCGTACATACATCGATCATCGATAGTCAACCCGTGATTTATAATAATGATCTAGTTTAATATTTGAATTATGAACGAGGTCGAAATGTCGCCCTCATCTCGACGCACGAAAATCGCCCGGGAGAGTGCGATCGTGCCACGATGACCGAGGTATGTGCGATGATTCATTGAGTGGAGGAAGATCGGCGCTTCAAAGATTAAGCTCGAGGAGACTTGCGATGTTCATACGGTGCAACG
Source organism: Aegilops speltoides (assembly GCA_021437245.1). Classification (NCBI taxonomy): domain Eukaryota; kingdom Viridiplantae; phylum Streptophyta; class Magnoliopsida; order Poales; family Poaceae; genus Aegilops; species Aegilops speltoides. The sequence continues at coordinate 127,400,506 of CM038146.1, forward strand.
CATTTACAATAGTTTTTTCGTAATTAAGCACGACTTCAACTATTTTAACGTGTCATTTTCATCTTTTTCAATTCGACTAGCTTATCCCATGCTTTGCAAGACGCTATGTCTTGGAGAGGATGGATTTTGAAGACCATGAAAATTTCAAACCAAAAAATTGTCCTAAGTACCGAACATGATGTGGATTTTCAAGTAAAGCTGTACAATGCTCGAGTGTAACCCATTTTGGTTGCAAAATTGGGATGCATTATGCAAGATGTATGGTCTTGATGAGGGTATGATTATCACCATGGATCTTGGTGATCCTACAATCGAGCAAGAGACACCTACGATTTGGGTCTTTGTGCATACACCTCCAGTTCTTCCCTCATGTGAGCTAAACATAGTTATTAAGTAATTTATATTGTTTATTTCAAAATATATAGTTGACAACTTATCTCCATTGATAGCTTATTTTCATTCTTCAAAGAATGTGCGGAAGATGGTAGATGTAACGCACTACACGAAGGCTGCGAATTAACTTATCGGGAGAAAGCGACATCTAGTCGGATTTTGTAGAGATCTTGAGAATTACAATATCTACAATCAAACTCCTCAACATTATGGTCAATACGCGCCACTAGTGCACGTGTTGAACTACTGTAACTACCATGGAGATACCTTGGTACGATTATTTTTACTATTACAACATCCGTGCATCTTTTTGCACACTTCTAAACTAGTACATCATTGCTAACTACGGTTATTACTATGTTTTTCAACAGATAATCCCGAATGAGTGTGTCCCTCATCCGATGTATACGCGTGGTAGCCTTCATGTTTTGAACATACTACCAGTGTCGTCCTACTGAATCTCAACTGTCCATATCGGGTTTCTAAAAGAAGTGGAGACATAACAATCAAAGAATGGAAAAATGTATGGATAATCGTAAGGAGCTTCTTGGAAGCAATAAGCGCGAAAGGCAAGAATTGGAGACAGGATGATCGCCATTCTTCATAATGGAGAGTCAGGGTCTATATTGTTTTATGCTATTTTACCTTAAGGGTGTTTTAGGTCCTATACCTGGTACTGATGATCATGTGCTAAGAACAATTATATATGTAGGGTTGGGTTCGATGACTATATATGAGGATGATGATCGTATGACTTATTATTAATAACGAGTAGAAGTAGTATGATGATGCATGATTAGTAGGACTTTATTATATACATATATATGATGATGTATGATGCAAAGCATGCATGAGCCATGTCATATATCTGCGGGTGCAATGAACATATAGCAGCAGCGTTGATAAACCAAGGACGAAGATAAGAGAGGACACTTCTCTCTATTAGCTAGCTATAAATAACAACCTAAAAATAAACCACAAAACCCCTAAAGCAGCCACTTTCTTAAAAAAAATGACTTTTGGTCCCGGTTGGAGCCGCCAACCGGGACCAAAGACCCTCTGACTGGGCTCGGTGCACATCGCCACGTGGAGTCACATTGGTCCCGGTTCGTCTTTGAACCGGGACTAATGTCTGGTGGCATTAGTAACGACCCATTAGTCCCGGTTAATGAACCGGGACTAAAGGCCCTTACGAACCGGGACTAATGGGTTGTTTTCTACTAGTGGGAGGAAGAGTGCCGCACTGGCGCAGAGGTAGTGGCGCAACACAAGGTCGCCCACGGCGAAACACCGATGCATCAAGGAGGAAGGAACATCGGCACCGAGGAACAGAAACTGTTTGTTCAGGGTGGGATAGCGCTGTAACCTGGAGAACTTGGGCTGTTAGCGTCTGAGTGGGAAGAAGCAGGCATGACGGCCGGATTACTGAGAGTAACACGAGGTTGTTCCCCGGAGCAGCGGCCCGCGAGATGGTGTGCGACGCATGCGGGCGACCTAGTACACACGACATTGATCTGCATCGTTCGTTCGAGGATCCGACGGCTGAGACGCTGAAATCGCTGTGGAGGCTTGTAGCTAGCTGCATTATACTGTTTTTCAATGGGTTTACAAATATTTGAATGATGATTCGGGACAAGTGGGAGATGTTGAAATTATGTGTCCTGCAACTATATTCAAATTACTAGGAATTTCTAATATTCAAAATACCTCATTATGAAATTATACATGTATTTATGCATGGAATTACTTTACATGATTATTATGGAATTATCACTTGTTTTAACATACTTAAGTCATATTCTTAAGGAAGTTGGTCGATTATCATTTATATTGGAAAGACTACGCGGGTACACTAATGATTGGAAGGAGTTAGATCGTATAGTTAGATCACAACCCTAATGTTGATCTATGTAATTAGAGAAATTTACACTCTATTATGGCGCGTTGCTCACAAACGCTTGCTCCCGGGACATAACGGGTAGAATCCGTTAACAGACAAATATGATTATGATTGGTAATTAGATCAGGACTCTATCGCGAAAAACTAGTTGAAAAGATTAGGAATCTTATCTGTTTGAGAGATGGACTCTTTGAAAAGGAGTATAAGAAGGTCCCTACCCTAATGCATCAGATACGCGAATTGTGAGCGGCCACGGATAAGCGCAGAGGAATAGGGGGTCAACCACAAACCCTAAATTTCTAACATTCCATCGCTTGTTGCTTCTCATATAGTGTTCGCCTTGGATTTCCTGTATGGTGTGCTTGGGTTCAGTTCTCATGAGAACATGAGATGCAGTTTTCTGCATTAATTATCTGTTTGGTATCATTTGGTGACCTATGAGGCTGTAGTCACATGTTGTCTGATAGAATCAGTAATGTGCCAAAGTAGAGCCATGATAACTGCATTCAGTCAAGAATGTATTACATCAGTTTACAACCAATAATAAGACCATGGTTTTCAATAGTGCTTATACAATGAATAGGGACTGTCCCAATAGTCAAATATGTTTAGTAGAGTGGCTTCTTAGCAAATATTTAGCCGAAGAGTTCTAACCCAGTGCATTACTTGAGGCATTGATTATAGTCGATGTGATATGCTTCGATCTTGGACTAGGCAAGCCGCCATTTTAACACCTAATGATGTATGGAAGCTATTTTACTACATCTTCACAATGATGCATATAGATCCTGCAAACTTCAGGAATCCTTTCTTTCATGTGTCTCGGTTCTAGCTCCATTTCAGATTTATCCATCAACTATAAAGGTTTCGGTTTTCTCATGGTGGGTTTATTTTTGGTTAACCATTCTCAAAGGGGTGCACAATATCTGCAACTTTCATGTGTAACTTAAGTGTCTTCGAGGAAAAATAGCTTAAATATTTCTTCGGGTAATATCGATAAATGAGATGTGTATCGGCTGTCAGAAGTTGAATGTTAAGCGTGACAAGCTACAGGCCAAGCTGCCAAAGCAAGAGAAGTAGCTCTCTCCTGACGCCTAAAATATGGAACTCCCTTCTCGTGTAACTTTAATTTGTTGTGAACTGTATGTAACTGTTTAATCTCCGTAGTCATTTAGGTTTAATGTGCCAAGTGGAGTGGTGTTTAGTTCCATGATTTGAACATGTCTGATGTTTTTGGATGTTCATTAGTGAGAATGTAAATGTGTTATGAAGTTTGGTCATTACATAGGTTGCAAGTGTTGAAAATTCTTATTATGTGTATAATTGGATACTGAATTAACTGGATGGAATTGGAGAGTTGATCGTGTAGAAGAAAAAAGTAGCGAGGGCCTACAAAAATGATGGAAATGCATAATGTTGTTTGCATCGATGTTTAAACCATTAAAATATGTATCCTCCTGTTTCAACGCACGGACAATTACTGTCTATTGAGAAACACGAAGCGATCGTCGAAGCCACGTGGTGAACGAGCTCTTCGGCTCGTTTTTGGGCTGGCCACATAACTAGGCACGTGGGCGCTGTCGTGGTTCTAAGACTGATAGTAGAAAGGGGGGTAGGTATGGAGAGGCAAGATCTCAGCTATGGTGAAGGTGGACACATGAGGGTTACGAGTTCAGGCCCTTCTCGGTGGAAGTAACAGCCCTACGTCTTGGTGCCCGAAGGTAGTCGATTGGATTATATGTGTGATGTTACAGGGGGTGCGAACCCTTGTGCTAGAGGAGGGGGGTGGCTTATATAGAGTACGCCAGGACCCCCATCGCCCTCCATTACAAGGGACTTAATGTACATAAAGTGAGGGCGCATCGTAACGCCAAATTTTATGTTGTTAATGACCTTAAAGACTACGGAGTGAACGTCTGCCCGTTGTAATGTTGAGTGACTCCTGGTCTTTGCTAGGTCGACTGATTCTCTGGATGGTCGAGTGACAGTAGGTAGGAGGAATCCCGAGTGACATGAATGTCGAGTGGATTGCACTCGACATCTTTGACTGGGGGTCTCTTGCTGCCTCTTGGACTTCTTATCTTCTAGGGTAGTGACCTTGGGTAGGACGTATAGGTCAGGCCTATTACCCTACCCCAGGTCGGTATCCTCATCAGTAGCCCCTGAATGGATTAAGGTTCGAGCGGAAAGTAGGTTGAAGTTGAACTTTGCACCTTCGCGAGCGTTTTCTGCAAGATGGAAAACTCACGTTGGTACTTCAGCGTCGACTCAGCCGCCTTGATCCATTCAGAGAGTTGTCGACTGAACTTGTGGCATCGTCTGCCGAGTGCTGTATTAGAGTGCAGGATCTTGGGCGCGATTGACTGCTGTGTATCCCGGATTTCGCGGGATACGAAATTTCGTTGAAGCGCGCGGGACAGGGAGCGCCGAAGCGGGCGGAGCGGATAAATAGTGGTGCCTCGATTTCTGTGTTGCCTTTTTCGCCACGTACGTTGCACGTGAGTGTTGCGGGATTTGACAGGATTGCCTGGTCCCATGCGTCAGTCACTCGGAAGCAGCCCTTTATAAGGCAACGGGGCCGAGGCGTCCGCACTGTGCACGCCCGTTTCTCCTTCTTCTTCCTACGCTTCTCCACCGCACCCAGCTCTTCCGCTCTCGACGCTGCCACTCTGCCGCCATGGTGAAGGACAAGACGGCGGCGCTAGAGCGCGCAAAGAAGGCGACGGGGGTGGCAAAAGGCAAGAAGTAGAACCGCGGGTCGTCATCGCGCGCGGGGCTGCCATCGGGCTGGATCCAGGGTGATTGGATCCGGTCTTTGCTTCGGCAGGAAGATCTGGACGAGCTGGCGGAGTCCAGACTGATCGACAAGGGAGCAACAAGGCTGCCGGAGGCGGAGATGGAGCCTCAGCCTCGACCGGGTGAGTGTGTACTGCTCGCCACCCACATTGACCGGGGTTTTTCGCTTCCTCCGCACCCCTTCTTCCAGGGATTCCTGAATTTCTTCAGTGCTCAACTCCACCATTTTTCTCCCAACACCATAACGTATCTGGCCCCGTTCGTGTCGATGTGTGAAAACTTCTTGGGGTGTCGACCGCACTGGGGTGTTTTCAAACATATCTTCACCATCCTATCCCAATCGGTCAAAAAAGCAAAGTCGAGTAACTCAAAGACCCATGTCATCCAGATGTGTGGGGGTTTAGGTATATCCAGAAAAGGCATAGGAGTTCTTTCCCTGCTATGACTCTCCCTGAATCGGTTAGAGGCTGGCAGTCGACCTGGTTCTACTACCAGGACGTCGCAGCTCCAGGTCAGTCGACTGGCCTTCCCCACTTCACATTCGACCGCGTTCAGACTCCTTCTCCACTCAAAGTGACTACTGCTGAGAACCTGGAAACGAAGATGTTGGTGGATAAAGTGGTCCAACTTATCAATGAGGGTGTCACCGTCCTGGACCTGCTGGAAGTGTTCCTCAGTCGACGCATTCAGCCTCTCCAGGCTCGTGATCATCCTATGTGGTTGTACTCCGGCCCCGAAGACACCGCTTGGGTTCACCCAGAGGAAGTGCCGTCCAAGACCGTGGCTATGTGGTTGAAGAGTATCACAGGCAATCAGGACAACCCCAGAGGATCCAGGCGAGTCATCCCCTTCAGAGACGACAATCCTCCCGACAAGGTATTGTAACGCCCCGGATCCGATGCGCCAGGTGTCCGCCAGTTATTCGCCGTCGTTGCCATGTCATGTGCTTGCGTGTTGCACTTTGCCATGTAATAATTTGCATTTTATCATGTCATCATGTGCATTTCATTTTGAATACGTGTTCGTCTCATGCATCCGAGCATTTTCCCCGTTGTCCGTTTTGTAATCCGGCACTCCTATGTTCCCCGGCGTCCCCTTTTGTCTTCTGTTGTGAGCGGGTATTAAACTTTCTCGGAATGGCCCGAGGTTTGCCAAGCGGCCTTGGTATAGCACCGGTAGACCGCCTGTCAAGTTTCGTGCCATTTGGAGGTCGTTTGATACTCCAACGGTTAACCGGGTAACCGCGAAGGCCTCTTTTGTTTCCAGCCCAACACCCCTTCCAAAGTGGCCCAAAACCCACCTAACTCACCTCCATACTCTCGGTCGTTCGATCACGATCGCGTGGCCGAAAACCGCTCCTCATTTGGACTCTCCTAGCTCCCTCTACCTATAAATATGCCTCCCCCTTCGAAATTCGCGGATGAAAATCCCCTAACCCTAGCTTTTCCTCTCCGCGGACGCGCGTCCGCCCCGCCGGACACGTCCGCACGGCCACGTCACCCGACCAATCGGGCGCGCCACATCACCCCGCCACCGCCAGCAGCCAACCCACATGCGCCACATCACCCGCCACCGCCAGCCAAACTCATACGCCACGTGGCACGTTGCCATTGCCACACGTCGCCCAGCCAGCGAGCCAGCGCGCCCGCCGAGCCAGCAGCGCCCGCCAGCCACACACACACGCCGCCGCCGCTGCACTTCGCCGCCGCCCACACAGCTCCGCCGCCCGCGCCCGCGCCTCGCTCCCTGCCCGCCACAGCAGCGCCGTCCGCCGCCGCCACAGATTCTCCCATGCGACCCGCCGCCAGCCCGCCTCCGCCCCAGCAGCCTGCCCGCCGCCGTTCCTCGCGCCCGCCGCCATGCAGCGCTGCCCTCATCCCGCCTCGCGCCGCCTCCGCCAGGCGCTCCCAGCAACCCAGCAGCCGCCTTCGGCCGCGCCGAAGCCGGCCGCCGCCGCCCGAAGGCCGCCGCCCGTGCCTCCTCCGGCCAGATCCGGCGAAGGACCGGCCGGATCCGCCGCCCCGCACCTCCCCGGCCATCTCCGGCGTTCCCACGACGAACTCCGGCGAGTCCCCGGCGAGCTCACGCCGTGCTTCGAAATCCGTGCAAACCCGCAGGTTGACCTCCATATTCTTCTAAGTCCCTGAGTTTTGACATTTTCATGCCATGTTCATGCCATCGCATCTTCGCACCCGTAGCTCCGTTTCGCGCGTATAATATGTCAAATTGTTCGCCTCGATGAGTAGATCATTTCATTCCATTGCATCATTTTCATTTGAGCTCATCTTGATACCCGAAATGCTGTTGGAAGAGTGCATGTTGATGTTAATCTCTTGGCTGTTATAACTTGTCGTTTTACCATTTTTGCCATGATTGATGTGTGCATCCTTTGGGGTTGATGTCTACATGAATGTTGAACTATGCCATGCCATCTTTCCAGGGGTGCCAACCATGTATTTTTGTGAGTTGTGTGCTGAGTGTATCGAGCTTGCTAAGTAGGGTAGTTGTTGTTGCTGTTTTGCTTGACAGATTCTGTTATAATTTGTTGCTATGTTAACATGCTTCTAGTAATCATTCTATGCATAATCTGGATATGCTCTATAAACATGTTTTGAACTAAATGTCATGCTCTATCCATTCATGCCATTGGTTGTAATTATAGCCTGCTGGAACATGTTTTAATCTTGCTCCAAAGTTGCTTGAAAATGTTGTTGTCGGCCTGTTAACATTAAGATCACTTGTTCCCATGTGTTTTCCTAGAGATCCATGCACCCTATGACCTTGCTCTTTCCATTCTTAGCTTCATAAACATGCCTTCTTACTGTTGGTTGCCTTGCCATGCTATGTCTTGCTCCGTGGTGAGTGGTTCGAGCTCACGAACATGCCTACTTATTGTTGTTCCTGCCATGTATGAATCTGTAATATAACTTGCCATGTTTACATGGGTGCCATCATATTTTCCGTGACTTTTTGGCTAATGGTCGGTAAGGGTCTTTTGATCTATGCAATTAGTAGATTCATGCCATGCCTTTGTTTTCCTTGATAAGTTCCTGTAACATGTTGTTTGATAGCTCTAAACATTGCAACTTCGATGTTATTTCGCTAAGGTCCAAATCATTATTATTTGCAATATCTCCATGTCTTTTTGAGCATGATCCATTGATTTCTGGAGATAGCTCAGTGTTCATGTCTTGTTATGCTTTACGTGTACTTCATGCCCATGTCTTTTGTTATTATGTTGGGGTTCTGTAGCATGTTGTTTTGATGCTTGCAATATGCCTAGTTGCTGTTATGGACAGATTGTTGCTATGACTGTGTGTGTTGAACCGTTGCTCCGTTTTGAGTGTGTTCTATATGAAACTTGCTTGTTTTTGCATGTAGTTTCATATTATCATGTTGCATCCTTGTTTTGAGATGTTTACTTGATGTTTAGGTGCATTTTGCATCAATGCCATGCTTAACTTGTTTTGCTCATATCTTCTAGACCGTAGCTCCGAATCTAATGAACTTTATATGTAACTTGACTAGAATCTCGTGCAGATCATCTTGGTGCATCTTAACTTGGTGTTTAACAACTTCAACTTAATGTTTATTCAGTTCTGGACCAATTTCGAAAATTGCATATGAGGACTTACCGGAATTGTTATATGTTGTTCCCGGCTTCATTAAAACTTGCCTTGATGTGTTGTTCTTGTTTGCATCATCTCTTGCCATGAGTAGCTGCATGTAGCTTGGTCATGCATCATGCTTGTTGTGCATCATGCCTTGTTCATGTGTGGTGTGTTTACCTATGTTGTGTGCTTCTTCTTGTTAGTTCCTGTTTCGCTATGATCGTGAGGGTTCGTTCGTCTACGGTTGGTTCGGCTTCATCTGTTCGTCTTCTTCATGGACTCGTTCTTCTTCCTAGCGGGATTTCAGGCAAGATGACCGCTACCCTGGATCTCACTACTATCATTGCTATGCTAATTGCTTCGTTCTATCGCTATGCTGCGCTACCTATTACCTGTTTATCGAGCCATCCCATATTGCCATGAACCCCTAACCTTTGACACCTTTCCTATGCAAACCGTTGTTTGGCTATGTTACCGCTTTGCTCAGCCCCTCTTATAGCGTTGCTAGCTGCAGGTGAAGTTGAAGATTTCTCCATGGTGGACAAGATTTTGATTGGGATATCACAATATCTCTTATTTTATTAATGCATCTATATATTTGGTAAAGGGTGGAAGGCTCAGCCTTATGCCTGGTGTTTTGTTCCACTCTTGCCGCCCTAGTTTCCGTCATACCGGTGGTATGTTCCTGGATTTTTGCGTTCCTAACGCGGTCGGGTGATTTATGGGACCCCCTTGACAGTTCGCTTTGAATAAAACTTGTCCAGCAAGGCCCAACATTGACTTTTACCATTTGCCTCACCACCACCTACTTTTTCCCTTGGGAGTCGCTCTCGAGGGTCATCTTTATTCAGCCCCCGGCCAATGCTTGTCTAAGTGTTGGTGAAACTAGAGCCCTTTCCAGCGCCTCTCGTGGAAACTTGAGGTCTGGTTTTAGTTGTACGGATTGCTCATCCGGTCGTGGCTCGAGACGAGATACGCGCGCTACTATCGGGATGTCGGCACGCCGGAGGTCTTGCTGGTCTTGTTTTACCATTGTCGAAATGTCTTGTTGTACCGGATTCCGAGACCGATCGGGTCTTCCCGGAGAAGGTCTATTCCTTCGTTGATCGCGAGAGCTTGTCATGGGCTGTTGGGACACCCTGCAGGTATAAACTTTCGAGAGCCATGCCCGCGTTATGTGGCGATGGGAATTTGTTAATGTCGGTTGTAGATAACTTGACACTTGATCTGAATTAAAATGCATCAACCGAGTGTGTAGCCGTGACGGTCTCTTCTCGGCGGAGTCCGGGAAGTGAACACGGTTTCTGTGTTATGTTTGACGTAAGTAGGTGTTCAAGATCACCTCTTGATCATTGCTAGTTGACGACCGTTCCTTTGTTTCTCTTCTCGCTCTCATTTGCGTATGTTAGCCACCATATATGCTTAGCCGCTGCTGCAACCTCACCACTTTACCCCTTCCTTTCCCATTAAGCTTTGCTAGTCTTGATACCCATGGTAATGGGATTGCTGAGTCCTCGTGGCTCACCGGATACTTCAAAACCAGTTTGCGGTGCCTATGTTACCGAAAGCGGTGACGCAATCAAGCTCAAGGAGGAGCTCGATGAAGATCTTGCCCTTTGCGTTGTTTCGCTCTAGTTGATCATAGTGGAGCCCAGTTGGGGTCGATCGGGGACCTTTATCGCATTTGGGGTTCTTCTTTATTTTGGTTTCAGAGTCGGACCTTGATTGTATCTGGATGATGTAATGCTTTATTCATGTATTTGTGTGAAGTGGCGATTGTAAGCCAACTATGTATCTTTTTCCTTATGTATTACATGGGTTGTGTGAAGATTACCTCACTTGCGACATTGCTTTCAATGCGGTTATGCCTCTAAGTCGTGCTTCGACACGGGAGATATAGCCGCATCGAGGGCGCTATGTTAGTAATCGAGCCTTCCCGACCTTAGGAGCCCCACCGCTTGATCGCTTTTAGCGGCCGAGTTGTGTCTAGAAAAAGTTTTGAGTCATTTAGGATTATATATATCGAGAGTTAGGAATTCTTTTACTCCCGGTCTCTTTATCGCTCTGTAAGGTCTCTGACGAGAGTTTTGACCCTTCTCTTCTCAAATTTCACAAAAAAATTTAGGATCACGCTGGTATCTTGGAATCGTTCGATGGTTTTATGATGAGAACATTGTCTTGGTGCCTCCCGTCGGGGTTTAGTGGAAGTTTCGGGAGTTGAGCTCGAGGTATTGTCGCCATAATTTTATCGCTGCAGTTCGGAATACCGAGTTTAGTATGCCGACATCGAAAATCTCTTTTATGCGCTTGTTGGTGAGATAACCCCGCTAACCCAAAGATCGAGGTGAGTACGGAGTATTGCCATGACTTCGTATAACGGATGCTTTTCAAGGTTGAGGTACACGATTTCGAAGGTTTCTTGGTTATGTGTTGACGGATGGATACAAATGGATGTAGGGATTGTTAGTTTGGGTGAGATATATTGCTTCCTCGTATCCCCAACACCGATTGCATAACCGTAAAGTTTCGGAGTTTATAGGTGGGAATTCAAGTAGCTCCTAGAATATCTTTTCGACGGATGCATGATATGGGATTGGGTAAATCTCTATCATATGTTTGTTCCGCTTATTCGCAAGCCACCCTTTGTTTTTGTTTTGAGTTGTGGTATTCGAGTTGCTTCAATGTCAAGTGTTGATTCCATACCTTTCCTAAATGGTGTTCTCATACTCGATGTGAATACTAATCCTTCTCGACAATCGAGATTGTCATGTCAATCCTTTTCAACCGGCGTGTTTCTCTTCAAGTGGATCCGATCACTTCAACATCAGCAAGACCAATTATCATTTCTTCTCAACGGTGTTTGTTTCATCCGTCTCCAAGTTGCCTTTGTTTTTCCCGCCCACCCACCCTTTTTCTGCAAGGACACAGATTTCTTAACCAAGTATCCATTTATTCATGTGAAGTCTCTTCATTCTTTTCCGTCAATGTTCATACCCGGTGGTTTTCAAGAAGATGTTCTACTAGTTCGTCATTCCTCATTCCTTTCTCTTCTCCGGTGGATTCAAGTCAAGTTTTGTTGATCATACTTTTTCCTCATTTCAATGTCTTCTCATACCGGTGCACCTCATTATCATTCTACTTCTCGCTATTTGTTATTCTGGAGTGCTCAAGATATCTCAGAAGAATTGTGTTTCCATTCTTAATCCGTTCAAGCCATTTGGAGATTGTTATCTCATTCAAGCCATTTAATTCAACCGGTGCAATCTCCCTTTAATATCATTCTCAACGGTGTTTTCTTTTGAGTGGGCCCTAACCCACAGGTCTTTTCCCAGGATCTTACCTGACTCTTCTAATTTCCCCGGTGCTATTCTCAAATTCTTTTCATTTGTGACGTAAGAATGGATCCCATCAGTCACATGCCTTCTCCAAGATCTTTCAAATTCTTTTCATAGTTGGCTCAACCTCTTCGCTTTTGATTCTTCCGGTGTGCCTCAATAATTCTCGGTGGTGTTTCTCGTTGTCATTCTCATCAGTTGAAGACCGAAGAAGAGTTTCTCTTAAATCTTGTCCGTTCTCTTGAAGATTCATGGTTCTAGCTTGTTGCCATCCTCTCATAATTGTTTTGGATTGTGAGAATCTTTTTCACCCATCCGGAGCATTTTAGGAGTCTTTTCAGTTTCATTCTTTGAAGCCCATCATCTCAGTATTATTCATTCAAGCTTTCAGCTCTCGTCCTCCAAATCATACCGGTGCATCATTCAAGTATTCTCGAATCAGCTCGTGATCTATTCGTTCATTTGTATCTAAATACCCTCAAGTATCTTCATTCATTTTGCAATTCTTCCCGGTGATTTGTGCATTTGCTATGTTCAATTTTAATTCTTACGGTGGTTCTTTCAAGATCTCTCTTCCTTGTTCATCATATCAATTCATTTGTTGTTCCAATCCTACCGGTGGTTCGTTGAAGACCTTCCCAAGCTTGCGCCATATCTATCTTAATCCTTTCTACGAGAATAAGTGGCATGCCAAATCCGTTGATTATCATCAATTTAATTGGTGAAGGATAAGCATAACATAATTCTTATTCTTGTTCATCCAAGTGATTAATTCTTTATTCCAGAGGCCCTTAAAATTCTCAGTTTCATTTGTTTCATCTTCTCTTTTTCCCCGAGTTCCAAGCTCTAATTATCACGAAGCTCCTTCTAAATCATCGCAAGGCTTCACCTTGTGTTTTCAACTTCTCTTTCTTTCTATCATCCTTTTATTACCGGAGTTCTTCATGGAGGCTCTACATGGTGGTTCGTCAAGGATTCTTTTCATTCTTCAAGATTTCTCTCGAAGTTATGACCCGCCAAGCTATACTCAAAAATTAAACATGGTGTTCAACACATGTCTTGTTTTGAGGAGTTCAAGCATTCTTCATCTTGCATTCCAAAGTGCAATTATTTCTACCCTATCTTTTGAGGTGGTGTTATGTCACTCTTGACAATTTCCTTCTTGTTTCATGATTCATATGTTGTCAAGAATGAGGTATTTTAAATCCATCAATCTCTTCTTTCGAGTAAACTTGGTATAGATTTCACCTAAAGCCTTCCCTAAGGAATATTGCTATTTGTGGTGCTTATCAATGATCCAAGTTATATCTCTATCATCTTGGTGAAGCAGTTTTCATCTCTTCATTGATCTCAAGCAAGCAATTGATTTTGATAGTGGCAGAATTTCACCTCATAGTTTTGAGATGTTTACATAAGCCCACAACAAGCTTGTGCTTCTCGTTGTTGATTTTCCAACAACTCCATTCGATTCTTCTTTGCAAGGATGCTTTCCAAGTTCATTTGTGGCAAAAGTTGTCATTTTCTTCTCCGTCCCTTTATCCCAACGGTCTAACTTCTATTCTTTCATTACGGAGGCATTATGTTGCTCTTTTCACTCATCATCTCGTTTTGTGAGGATCGTGTTTTATTTCTTGCTTATCCATTTAACCGGAGTGTTGTATCATCTCTTCAATATCTTTTCATCTCATCAAATTCTCTTCTCTTTTCTACCGGAGTGGTGTCCAAATTCTGCCATTCTTGTTCCTTGGCTATCTCATTATACCAATGTGGTCATATTCTTTTCATTCGCGAAGCTCTTATTTTCCATGTCTTTCAACCTTCAAGTTCTCATAATACTCCTTGTTCATCTTTTCTAACGGATTGTTTGCAATCTCGTTCATCTCTGTTGTACTCTTTCTTTTAAATTGCTAAACATCTCAAGGTTCATGGTTACACTCATTGGTCAAAGAAGCAACTTAGTTTTACCTCTCCTCTTCCTCTTCCGTTTTCCCTCCGGTGCCATCCTAGATCTCGGGACGAGATCCTCTCGTAGTGGTGGAGTGTTGTAACGCCCCGGATCCGATGCGCCAGGTGTCCGCCAGTTATTCGCCATCGTTGCCATGTCATGTGCTTGCGTGTTGCCCTTTGCCATGTCATCATTTGCATTTTATCATGTCATCATGTGCATTTCATTTTGCATACGTGTTCGTCTCATGCATCCGAGCATTTTTCCCGTTGTCCGTTTTGCAATCCGGCACTCCTATGTTCCCCGGCGTCCCCTTTTGTCTTCTGTTGTGAGCGGGTATTAAACTTTCTCGGAATGGACCGAGGTTTGCCAAGCGGCCTTGGTATAGCACCGTAGACCGCTGTCAAGTTTCGTGCCATTTGGAGGTCGTTTGATACTCCAACGGTTAACCGGGTAACCGCGAAGGCCTCTTTTGTTTCCAGCCCAACACCCCTTCCAAAGTGGCCCAAAACCCACCTAACTCACCTCCATGCTCTCGGTCGTTCGATCACGATCGCGTGGCAAAAACCGCTCCTCATTTGGACTCTTCTAGCTCCTCTACCTATAAATATGCCTCCCCTTCCAAATTCGCGATGAAAATCCCCTAACCCTAGCTTTTCCTTTTCACGCCGGACGCTGTCCTTCGGCAGACACGTCCGTCGGCCGGTCACCGGCCAATCGGGCGCGCCCGCCACCCCGCCACCGCCAGCCAACCCACACACGTGGCAGCGCCGCCTGCAGCAGCCCGCCGAGGCCCGCTTAGGCCCGCGAGGCCACCAGCCCACACACGCCGCCGCCGCCAAGAACTCCGCTCCAAGACGCCCGCGCCTCGCTCTCGCCTCCCGCCACCGACGAGCGCCGTCTGCGCCCGCCAGATCTCCGCCGCCGGCGACCCGCCACAAGCCAGCCTGCCCCTCCGCCCGCCTTTGCCCGCCGCCGTTCAAGCGCCCGCCGCCCCGCCACGCGCCGCCACCCGCCATCCCCCGCTCCGGCACCGCCCGCCAGGCCAGCAAGGCCGATCCGGGCTTCGCCCGCCGCCTCCGCCTGCCGCTCGCTCCTCGGCTGGCCAGCCCGCCCGGCCAGCGCCCGAAGCCGGCCGCCCCCCGAAGGCCAGCCCGTGCCCTCCTCCGGCCAGATCCAGCGAAGGACCGGCCGGATCCGCCGCCCCGCACCTCCCCGGCCATCTCCGGCGTTCCCACGACGAACTCCGGTGAGTCCCCGGCGAGCTCACGCCGTGCTTCGAAATCCGTGCAAACCCGCAGGTTGACCTCCATATTGTTCTAAGTCCCTGAGTTTTGACATTTTCATGCCATGTTCATGCCATCGCATCTTCGCACCCGTAGCTCCGTTTCGCGCGTATAATATGTCAAATTGTTCGCCTCGACGAGTAGATCATTTCATTCCATTGCATCATTTTCATTTGAGCTCATGTTGATACCCGAAATGCTGTTGGAAGAGTGCATGTTGATGTTAATCTGCTGAAACTGTTATAACTTGCTGTTTTATCATTTTTGCCATGATTGATGTGTGCATCCTTTGGGGTTGATGTCTACATGAATGTTGAACTATGCCATGCCATCTTTCCAGGGGTGCCAACCATGTATTTTTGTGAGTTGTGTGCTGAGTGTATCGAGCTTGCTAAGTAGGGTAGTTGTTGTTGCTGTTTTGCTTGATAGATTCTGTTATAATTTGTTGCTATGTTAACATGCTTCTAGTAATCATTCTATGCATAATCTGGAGATGCTCTATAAACATGTTTTGAACTACATGTCATGGTCTATCCATTCATGCCATTGGTTGCAATTATAGCCTGCTAGAACATGTTGTAATCTTGCTCCAAAGTTGCTTGAAAATGTTGCTGTCAGCCTATTAACATTAAGATCACTTGTTCCCATGTATTTTCCTAGTGATCCATGCACCCTATGACCTTGCTCTTTCCATGCTTAGCTTCATAAATATGCCTCCTTACTGTTGGTTGCCTTGCCATGCCATGTCTTGCTCCGTGGTGAGTGGTTCGAGCTCACGAACATGCCTACTTATTGTTGTTCCTGCCATGTATGAATCTGTAATATAACTTGCCATGTTTACATGGGTGCCATCATATTTTCCGTGCCTTTTTGGCTCATGGTCAGTAAGGGTCTTTTGATCTATGCAATTAGTAGATTCATGCCATGCCTTTGTTTGCCTTGATAAGTTCATGTAACATGTTGTTTGATAGCTCTAAACATTGCAACCTGATGTTGTTTCTGCTAAGGTCTGAAACTGTTATTATTTGCAATATCTCCATGTCTTTTTGAGCATGATCCATTGATTTCTGGAGATAGCTCAGTGTTCATGTCTTGTTATGCTTTACGTGTACTTCATGCCCATGTCTTTTGTTATTATGTTGGGGTTCTATAGCATGTTGTTTTGATGCTTGCAATATGCCTAGTTGTTGTTATGGACAGATTGTTGCTATGACTTGTATAGTGTGTGTGTGTGTTGAACCGTTGCTCCGTTTTGAGTGTGTTCTATATGAAACTTGCTTATTTTTGCATGTAGTTTCATATTATCATGTTGCATCCTTGTTTTGAGATGTTTACTTGATGTTTGGGTGCATTTTGCATCAATGCCATGCTTAACTTGTTTTGCTCATATCTTCTAGACCGTAGCTCCGAATCTAATGAACTTTATATGTAACTTGACTAGAATCTCGTGCAGATCATCTTGGTGCATCTTAACTTGGTGTTTAACAACTTCAACTTAATGTTTATTCAGTTCTGGACCAATTTCGAAAATTGCATATGAGGACTTACCGGAATTGTTTTATGTTGTTCCCGGCCTCATTAAAACTTGCCTTGATGTGTTGTTCTTGTTTGCATCATCTCTTGCCATGAGTAGCTGCATGTAGCTTGGTCATGCATCATGCTTGTTGTGCATCATGCCTTGTTCATGTGTGGTGTGTTTACCTATGTTGTGTGCTTCTTCTTGTTAGTTCCTGCTTCGCTATGCGATCGTGAGGGTTCGTTCGCTCACGGTTGGTTCGGCTTCATCCGCTCGTCTTCTTCATGGACTCGTTCTTCTTCCTAGCGGATTTCGCAAGATGACCGCTACTCGGATCTCACTACTATCATTGCTATGCTAGTTGCTTCGTTCTATCGCTATGCTGCGCTACCTATTACCTGCTTATCGAGCCATCCCATATTGCCATGAACCCCTAACCTTTGACACCTTTCCTATGCAAACCGTTGTTTGGCTATGTTACCGCTTTGCTCAGCCCTCTTATAGCGTTGCTAGCTGCGGTGAAGTTGAAGATTTCTCCATGGTGGACAAGATTTTGGTTGGGATATCACAATATCTCTTATTTTATTAATGCATCTATATATTTGGTAAAGGGTGGAAGGCTCGGCCTTATGCCCGTGTTTTGTTCCACTCTTGCCGCCTAGTTTCGCATACCGGTGTTATGTTCCCGGATTTTTGCGTTCCTAACGCGGTCGGTTGATTTATGGGACCCCCTTGACAGTTCGCTTTGAATAAAACTTGTCCAGCAAGGCCCAACATTGACTTTTCCCATTTGCCTCACCACCACCTACTTTTTCCCTTGGGAGTCGCTCTCTTGAGGGTCATCTTTATTCAGCCCCCCGGGCCAATGCTTGTCTAAGTGTTGGTCCAAACTAGAGCCCTTTGCAGCGCCCCCTCAGGGAAACTTGAGGTCTGGTTTTAGTTGTATGGATTGCTCATCCGGTCGTGGCCTGAGACGAGATACGCGCGGCTACTATCAGGATGTCGGCACGCCGGGAGGTCTTGCTGGTCTTGTTTTACCATTGTCGAAATGTCTTGTTGTACCGGGATTCCGAGACTGATCGGGTCTTCCTGGGAGAAGGTCTATTCCTTCGTTGATCGCGAGAGCTTGTCATGGGATAAGTTGGGACACCCCTGCAGGGTATAAACTTTCGAGAGCCGTGCCCACGGTTATGTGGCAGATGGGAATTTGTTAATGTCCGGTTGTAGATAACTTGACACTTGATCCGAATTAAAACGCATCAACCGAGTGTGTAGCCGTGATGGTCTCTTCTCGGAGTCCGGAAGTGAACACGGTTTCGTGTTATGTTTGACGTAAGTAGGTGTTCGTGATCACCTCTTGATCATTGCTAGTTGACGACCGTTCCTTTGTTTCTCTTCTCGCCTCATTTGCGTATGTTAGCCACCATATATGCTTAGCCACCGCTGCAACCTCACCACTTTACCCCTTCCTTTCCCATTAAGCTTTGCTAGTCTTGATACCCATGGTAATGGGATTGTTGAGTCCTCGTGGCTCACCAGATACTTCCAAAACCAGTTTGCGGTGCCTATGTTACCGAAAGCGGTGGCGCAATCAAGCTCAAGGAGGAGCTCGATGAAGATCTTGCCCTTTGCGTTGTTTTGTTCTAGTTGATCAGTAGTGGAGCCCAGTTGGGGTCGATCGGGGACCTTTGTCGCATTTGGGGTTCTTCTTTTATTTTGGTTCCGTAGTCGGACCTTGATTGTATCTGGATGATGTAATACTTTATTCATGTATTTGTGTGAAGTGGCGATTGTAAGCCAACTATGTATCTTTTTCCCTTATGTATTACATGGGTTGTGTGAAGATTACCTCACTTGCGACATTGCTTTCAATGCGGTTATGCCTCTAAGTCGTGCTTCGACACGTGGGAGATATAGCCGCATCGAGGGCGTTACAGGTATGCTCTTTTATTCTGACTGCCTGGCGTATATGTTCCGACTGCACTTGATGTCGACTGACTTTTACTCGAATTTTTGTCTTGTAGGTTTTTACTGAGATATATTAGATGCCCAACAGAGAACAAGCTCTAGAGCAGGGCCAGGAGGGAGAGGCTAACGCAGAAGAGTGTGGCGACTGGGAGTCTTCGGATGAAGAGGAGGAGGAGGAGAGCAAGGAGTCGGACGACGAGGAAGAAGTCGACTCGTTGCCATGTTCCGAGCACCGATCCAAGCAGCAACACGACCCGACGGGCGGGCGCGGGAAGAACGTGGCCCCGAGTACCCACACTGAGAAGCGTACTCGGACGTTGACTCCAGAGCCGATGGAGAAGGTCGCCAAGCAGCCCAAGGTAGCTCCTCCCAAGGCTCAGAAGACTTTGCCGTGGATCAAGATGGACGTCCCTGTGGCTTCAGGGTGAGTATCACACTTGTGTTTATGCAGACCGACTAAAATTTCTGTTCTGACCAATTGGATCATGTATCTTTCTAGCCCCACCTCTGCTGCTACCGACATGGATATTGATAAGGCACCAGGAGACGAGGAGGCCACCACTACAAAAAAATACACTTCCGTGATGATACGTGTTTGTCACAGTAGGTCACGTTTTTTGTCATGCATGTACATCAATGACAAATTTATGACAGAATCAAGATAGTCATACCTGTGCTGTCATAGAAGTGTTCCATGACATTACCAAAATTATCATCACGAAAGTGTCCACTTCCATGACGATAAATCGCGCGTCACAGAAGTGCTTTCGTTAAGGGTGACCGACACGTGGCATTCACCGTAACGGATCGCCGTTAAGCTATCAGGTCGGGTTTTGGATCCGATAACCCGTTAACAGCCCCGACCAATGGGAAATTTCCATGTGTAAAATTCTTATTGGCCGGATGAAACACGTGTCAGCTCGTCAGTGGGTCAGATAGGCGCCTATGATATGTCGACACGTGCCACGGCCCACCACTGGCCCATTTAGCTTACAAAGCTGGCTCGTTTGACTTGGTCAAAAGTTAACGGGTTGGCCCATGAAAAGCCTGTTAACGGTCTCTTTGCAAATAGCCCATTTTACGGCCCGTTAGGCACTAAAGGAAATCGGCCCAACAACGTCATGTGGCCCGTCGAATATAACACCAAATAAGATTTCACTTTCGGCCCATGTATGGCCCACGACGTCTTTCGGCCCATATGAGGCCTTCGTATCTTTCGGCCCTTTACAGGCCCACGGTGACTCTAGCCCATAATGAACAGTAATTTTCTTTGTACCCGTTAACGGTCCGTGATTTACATGGGCCGTTTCCAGCCCGTGTTAGCTTTCGGCCTATTGACGGCCCATACGTTCTTGGGCTCCTTTTCGGCCCTCGATTACTTCCGGCCCGTTACTGGCATGTTCCCCTAATGGGCCAAATTCGACCCATGGCAAGAGTCGGCCCGTTACTGGCATGTTCCCCAAATGGGCCAAATTCGGCCCATGGCAAGAGTCGGCCCGCTACTGGCCTGTTACCCTAATGGGCCAAATTCGGCCCATGGCAAGAGTTGGCCCGTTTCTGGCCAGCCCGTCCTATATTCTGGCCCATTAACGACCCGTTATGCCTTTGACAGAATTAAGATTTTGTAGTCCTATGGCCTGTTAACGACCCGTTACCATGCTGGGCCGATACCAATTACGCCCGATTACGGTCAATGTAGACCCATTTATCTGACGGCCCGAGGCCCACCGACATGAGCCCATTTATCGACGGCCGAGGCCCACCGATTCATGAGCCTATTTATCGACGGCCGTAGGGAGACCCATGGATCCTACGGCCCGTATATGGCCCATGGGTAGTTGCGCCACTAGCAAACCAGGAAAAAAGAAGACTAGGAAATAAATAAGGCCCAAACTAACGCTAGGCTATTAAAGGCGATTACACAGATTACATCCACTCGGCATCAAAGATCGCCACCAAAGCAAATATAGGGAACACCCTACACTATACAAAAATGGCTTGTTATTTTCTTCACCGGTGGTCTGCGTTAAGAATAAATTTTGTATCGCACCAAAACAAATTACAACTATATAACAAAAGGAAGGTTGGCATAAAACTTAACAGTCTAGCAGATAAATGCACCACCAGAAGTTCACAAGCTCGGTTCATTTGACCTGACTATTACGTTTTCATGTTGTATTGTCCGATGGAACACCATAACCCTCGCCTTCATTTCCCCTAGGCTCCATAACAACATAGCAAATGTCTGATAGTCTAGTTTCAAAACCATGCATATCTTGACGACATTGAGCAATGTTTCTCCTTGTTTCACAAAGGGCCTCTGTTAGGGAATGGACTTGTGTCCGAGCGCAGATACAACATTGCTTTGAGCTTGCATATCTTGATCATGAGGCGTTTGGACGATATTGCCTTAACAACCAACCCAAAGATACGCAGAACGTGATTTTGGCAATTTATTAGTGGATTGTCTCGACCCATCGCAGCAAGAGTCGACATTGCGGTTATAGTTGCCTTGCCACCTTCAGAAGGTGGCGGTTCCACCATTTTTTCCATAGCTCGCTGAAAAGTTGAGGTTTTACATTAGTAGTACCAGAATAGAAGATATTAAGGAGGCAGCAAAACCAAACAAAATAGCTTTGGTCTATATACAGAACTTATTCTGGTGAACCCATGTAAAATATTAGTTGTATTTTATTGCAAAGTACATAATAAAACAAGGTTCCAAACATATGACCATGTACCATCGCTAATGTATTGTCTATTTCTTCACATTGTATTGAGGGCTAAGGATAAAGAGATGAAGTTTATAATACGGTAAGCATAGTATGAGATCATTCATATCACAAAACAACTGAGGACAGACAAATAGGCAATTGTAACGTTGTGTGGGCAAGTCCAGCACGGAACTAGATTACGGGTCAACATCAAAGGAACATCACTCCTCCCTTTTAAACCTTGTAAGGTGCAATGATACGCTAAGACAATTGTGTATAAAATTGAAAAGAGTAATAGACATTGGCTGTAAACCATGCAGTTCAAGGCACAAGTCAGAGTAAGTAGTAGTTAAAAGGCATGAGGATTAAGGACTTACAACTGCGGATTTGACTGGTGTAGTCATGCCCTTCTTTTTTCTGGTGTGACAGTCCTTGAAGATTTCCACAGCATTTGGTTCAGGTACTTTTTGGTCCTTGCGGGCTTTCCTCTGCATTTCAAACAAGTCAATATAGATCTGATAATATGGTACAATGAAAAGAGTGAAACAAAGAGCTAATTACAAGAGCCTCGCGATTATGCAATATAGCTACGAGATCCTCGTAAATGCATTGGAATTTCACTTTAACGGTTGGCCTTGTTCTTTGAACAGTTCACCTACAAGAAGATAGATTTGAGTGGCACATGCGTCAATAGGACTTCAACATGTGATCTGATCACATATATATAATGTACCTGATACTTCGGATCAGACCAGTGTTTAACAAGGCCCCTCCAGTCTTCATCCTATATATTTTCCACTGGAGATGTTTGGGAAAGTTCACTGTTAGCCTTGCCTTCAAAGTGAGTTTTCCTCAAGTTATACCGATACTGTTGCAGAGTAGACTTGAAAACATGGGTGCAAGCTTGTCTGGTTGCATCATCTTGGCTATCCAACTTGAACCTCATCTGTTGAAAATTATGGGAGTCTCATTATCAGCAACCTAGAAAGTATGGGACAGAGCAAGACGATATTACTAGTTTCCATACATAACCATACTTACAGATAAATGGTCGAGGAAGGTGTTGAACTGGGTTTCGTCTTTGTCATTCCTATACTGAATCCATGTTGGGAGGATACGTACATGACACCTAACGGCAACCGCTGCCTCTGATACTAACTTGGCTGACTCTGTAGCATCACGTGGCCTTTTTAAACCCGCTTCAAAACGAATCTCCATTCTTCCTCCTCTAGATTTAGTTAACCTATCGAGCATTATCCCTGATGTTTGTTTCCTCTTGCACCTAGGTGCCAGTCCAACAACTAAAATAGGAAGTGTTAGTGTACATCAAACTGTGAGACTACATATAAAGGAGCATGCAACTGTAACTTGACTCCAGCAACTACCTTCTTGCTGTTGAAGCTCATAAGGTTCATCTGATATTGCCAACTCGTCTTGTGTCAAGAGTGTTTGGGAAGTAGTGTCAGGTGGCAAGGGAGCTTGGGGACGTGCTGCTAGCTCAGTTGACGCACGAGTATGTCATGCAGCTGGTAGTACTGTGGTAGGTGTTGCAAGAACTAGGGTTATCTCTGCTTGTTTGGTGGCAGCTATTTGTTTCTGTTTGGCTTTTTTTGCAGCTCGTGTAGCATGTGATGCTGTATTTGTAGAATTTTCCGCTGGACTTTCACCTTCTATTGCACCATCAGTACCAGCAGAATTTGCAGGATTCATCCGCTTCTCATTCCCTGCCATTCTTTGTTTCTTCCTCTTTCTCTGTGCCATGTTAAGTCAACCCGACAAGAAAAACGAATAACAATTTAGTTCTTCAGAACAAATAGATGCGTGATGCAGACGATTAAAACTTTGATGTTAGACAACCACATGATAGGAGGATGTAATATGTATGAAAAACAGGATGGAAGAGATAACCAGAACTATGATGTGTAAACTAAGAAGAAGACATTTCACCAAATTAGAAGCAATGCAATGGAAGGTAGACACCATATGAAAGATGCCACAAATATCGCTCTGCCAAGTTAATAGTGTCTCAAAGATAAATGGCATTTAAACAAATGTGAAGCAAGACAAGAAATAAATCATATGCAAGATGCAAACAACATCACACTACCATGTTAGAGGTCTCTCGTCATTAGTGCCATTGCATATTCACAGCATTGCATATTCACAGCTTATGATGTGTAAACTAAGGAGAAGGCATTTCAACAAATTAGAAGCAATGAAAGCTAGACACCATACGAAAGATGCAAATAATATCACTCTACCAAGTTAAAACTGTCTCGTCATAAGTGACATTTCAACAAATTAGTAGTACAAGCTAGAAAAGAATGTGAGATGTAACCTATATCACACTCCGAAGTCAAACATGTCTTATGATAAGTGATTGTTGCGAGGTTACACAATAGTAGTAATTTGATGTAAGAACATGGTGTGATAGATGATATTGTATGTTCTAGAAACAGAACACGTGTCTTATTCAAGTATAATGTGTAAAGTAAGCAGATGGAATTCAACAAAATTAGAAGCAATACAAGCTAGACATCACACATAACATGCAACCACATATAATTGCCAAGTTAGAGGGGCACCAGGATGTCTGCACTAGGGAGACATGCTCATCATAAACACAACTTTGTTGAGTGTCTATGCATGTGTTGTCTTGGAAATCATCTTGGGGGTGTGGAGGAGTAGAAACTGTAGAGGCCCTCCGTTTGGAAGGAGCACCTTTATCTGCTGCCTTGCTAACTTCCTTCCGCTTTATTGATTTTGAATTGTCAAGTAAAACTGACAAGAAAAAGAAATAAAATTCTCTCTTCAGCACTCATTCATGCATGATACTGACAATCACTACTTTGATGTAAGGCAAACACATGATACCAGGATGGAATATGTACGACAAACAGGACGGCATGGCATGTTCACAACTGTTTGTGTAAACTAAGCAGAAACCATTCCAGCAAATAAGAAGCAATGCAAGCTAGACACCACATGAAAGATGCAACCAATATGACTCTGCCAAGTTAAAAGCGTCCCATCATAAATGGAATTTCAACAAATTAGAAGCAGCGCATGCTATAAATCATATGAAAGATGCAACTAATATCGCACTGCATATACTAAAGGTGTCTCGTCATATTGATTGATGCGGGATACAAAAAAACAATAGTTTTATGTAAGGACATGCTTAATAGACAAATGTACTATGTACTAAATACAGGAAGGCATGTCACATTAACAGGTATAATGTCACATTTACAGGAGTATAAGCTAAGCGAGACTAGCACATGCGGTTTAACAGATTGGAAGAATTACAATCTAGACACCATATGCAACATGCAACCACATATCACGCTGCCAAGTTAGAGCAAGCACCTGCAATGCTAGTGTAGGGGAAATGCTGTAATCAACTACAGAGCTACGTTCACTATCTTCATCTAGCATTTCTGTTTCTTGAGAATCATGTCGGGAGGCTGACGCTGCATTCTTTAAATGAGGAGTAGTCCCCTTGCCTGCCTGCCTCGTCATAAGTGATTGAGGAGGGATACACAAGAACATTAGTGTGATGTAAGAACATGGTTAATACACAGATGTACTAGTATGTACCAAAAACAAAAAGGCATGTCATATTCAAAGGTATAATGTGTAAGCTAAGCAGATGCAATTTAACCAAATTGAAGCAATACAAGCTAGACATCCGGCTGGAGTGGTGAACATGATCATCTAGGACCTGAGAGCCTGGTGGGAGGCGGGCAACTTCACCACCATCGCGGCTTTTTAGTTGGCTTCCAGGTGATGCCTGTCTTTGTTTGGGCTTGTCATTTGGCTCGGCAAGGTTACTCGACTAGCTATTTGTCATCTGGTGCTCACGGGATGGTGGTTCATGTAAAAAGTATCTTGCCTTATCTTAATAAAGACCGACTTCGGCCTTTCGAATACAAGCTAGACACCATATGGAACATGCAACCACATATGACACCGCGGTTAAAGCAAGCACACAGGATGGTGGTTCATTGCGGCGAGGTCATCAACTCGAGCAACGCTTACCGTCTCCATCTGCTGACACTGCACCCTTTATAGCGCGGTAATGTGTCTTGCCTACCAGCATAAGAAGCTGGAGCGACTTCTCTCTTTTCTTTGCTGCTTCTCTTTCGGCAGGAGAGTCTGAAATACCCTTGCATAAAAACACAATAGTGAGAGTATGGGTGAAGTGTGTGCAGAACTAGTGCATTGTAAAAGTAGCAGATAGCAGGTGGCTGAAAAATAAATGACAGGAGACATATGATAGCTCTATAACATTGCATGGCAAACAAAATTAGATTCTATTCCGTATGATTTTGTAATATATGAGCACAGAAATGCAGGTACTCCTCCAAAGACACCACCACATGTGGTCATATCTAAGATAACAATGATTGAAAATAAATAGGTCGATCGATTTTTTTAATGAACCGTCCGATCTATAAGGAACGGGCAGATGGCCTTCGTCTACCTCCCGCCAGTCACTGTTGACGATCTTTCTCGAACCGCCAGCGACCACCGGCCCAGACCCTTGCCTCCGCCGCCCCGCCCTCCCATCGACCTAACACCACCGCCGTGCTTGGCAGCGCCCCCAAGCCATCCCTTTAATCCCGGCCGACCTCCAGATCGGGCGCCAGCAGCTCTAGGCCGCAGACGCCCCTAAGATAAACACCAAGGCGCTACTTCCCCGGCGTAATAGTCGTACTAGCGCCTGTTATGCCGGGGAATGCTTCCGTTAATTGGGAATCAACTGGCTAGAAATTGAAATTCAGGGGGGCGACGGACCTCTAGCTAAGGTGAAATAGTATATGAGGAGAAACCTTGTGCATCGCGAGTTACTAGGAACATCTAGTTTCAAGAAGAAGCAGTCAACTAGTGTCTTCTGTGGGATGAATACCGTGCAAGCAGAGACGTAAGATTTGCATGAATAAGGGAAGAGGAGTACCTTCTTTGGTTTCCGGTGTGGTCACCTCCACATGTCGCGCCGATCTTCTTGTTTTTACCTGGGAAACCGATGTTCTGGAGGGTGCAGGCTTGGATGAACCCATGGCCAAATTGTTGAGTGTGTTGCCGTGGATGTATGTCGGCGGAGGGGAAGCAGATCCGAGGCGGCGAAGGACGACATAGTAGGAACAGCTCCGGTGCGGTGGAGGGTGGCGAAGTTGGAGCGGTAGCGGTGAGGCGCAGGACGGCGTGGTTGAACTGGCTCCGGTACGGACGGCTCGGCCTCGGCTTCAACTACGTACTAGCTGTGGAGGGCGTTACGGTTGAGGTTGCGGTGGACGACGACGTCGGGGTATCGGCTCCGGCGTGATGGAGGAGGGCGGCGGTTGATGGGTGGGATGGGGTGGCGGACGGAGGATGCCGGGGTTTAGCGGCTGGTGGAGAGGTAGTTTTGGCGCCCACGGAGTACGAATGGGGAATCGGACGGGTGGGGGGAACCATGTTTGATGCAGGGACGCGCTTGTTTTTGGCTTTTTGAATGAAGATGGGACGCGCTTGTTTGAAATTTGGGGAAAGTACAAACTTTGCCCCCCTCTTAAATTTCGGACCTACTGCGGGTCGGGGGTAGGATGGTAATCCCAGGTGTCCCAAATTGTGGGCAGGAGCGATTTTGGCCGCGCACATGTGTGCTTAGGCGGCCATTGTGTATGAATATTTTTTGGAGGCGGTTGCGTGGCGTCTAGATGAAGCTACAAACCTACCCCGGTTTAGACCTTTGGACGTCGGGTCGGTAGGTTTCATAGGTCGGAGTTATTAGAAAAGTAATTTCCTTGTACTACCAAACATTGGTCTCACGCGGTTTCGGGCGAGTAGAGGCTCTTTTGGCGCTTCGTTCGAAATTTTGAAACACAAGCATTCACGTTTAGAGTACTCTTGAACTATGAGGATTGACCTAAATAGACAACGTTATATTTGACCTTGTATGTTTGAAAACCTCATTAAATTATCCGCTTCCTTTTGAAATTTTGACACTTGAAAATCCTATAACTACGATTATTTTGGAATGGAGGAGCTAAATTTGAATCTATTTTGTACACGACTACATATGCTATTATGTACAAAATCAGAGAAAAGATTGGTACCCCCATAGTTTAGGTATGGTTTACAAATGCTATGATATCAAATTCAAATAATTGAATGGACTTCATGTTGAATTCAATTTTTTTAAACCACCTTAGGTTGAATTCAAATGTATGCTAGTTCATAGGTAGCTATTTATAAATGTCCATTGTGTAACTTTCGTATGTATAATGTGATTTACACACACAACATGAACTATACTCACGTTTATATTCGATTGCTAAAGCGATGCATTATCTGGAGTTCAAAATACTAACTATGTGGATCAATTGTGTCGAATAATAACATAGACATGCTCAAATTCGATAGAATCTAGACGTCTGATGGATCAATGACCGCTCCTTACGCGAATTGCAAATATCATGATCCCATCCTAATATTTGGATACAATTTATATCTTTAATCAATGTGTAGAGCAATCTTTTACGTGTAGTTTCACTCTCCATCGATGGTCTCTCACACATGCTCACACACTCTCTCCCGCGGTGTCTTTCTCGCACACATTCTCTAGATATAACCCTCCCTCCCTCTCGTAACCATTTACAACTATTTTCACTAACCTTTATCACAAGCACTCTTCCTCTCGCAAACATGCACACGCACAATCCTCATCAACCCTTTCTATATACATGGACCTGTCTACGTGTCCCATGTACGCACATTATCTTTACGCCTGTCTCTCACGCATTATCTCACACCTCTCTTCCTAATCGACGAGTATGATTCTAGCAGAGCATTCTATAGGATGCCCCTTAAAGTTAGGTTGGATGAATAGTAATATCAGAGATAAAGGGGTTACCTTAGTCCGAGAACCTAGGGTTACAAATCCTAGCCGGCTTTGTCAGTGGACACAGAGTCCTTCACACTTCTGCTATATTTGTCTTGTACGACTAGTCATCCATGGGTCTTCCTAAATGTGTCATGGGCCGACCAATGTGGCGCAGGACAGAACCGAACGAAGGGCCTCACCTCGACCCACCGGACCTCATGCGGTGACACACCTTCTGCCCCCACGTCTCATTATCTTCTCACACCCACACATACCAACACAAACACCACACACACAAAAAATTTCTCTTGGTGCCTCTATTCCCTCCCCCCTTGCATATACACACTCAAGGGAATGGAATCTCTTGTCGCGATGTCATATTCGTCTCTCTCTCTCTAGACCACCCTCATTTCTCGTGCTATCTCTCCCACGCCCCCTGTCGGCCCCTCTATCCATGCCTCTCTCGAATACGTAATGCACACACACACCTCTCTAGGCCCCGCCAAATGCATCAACTACACATTCACACATGTTACATCACGTACCCCATTGATCTAAAAAGCCCTCTCTTCACGTTTATTTCACATACAACATTCCTTTTGAATAAAGTGTGGCCAAAAAATTATTTTAGAGTTTCTACATATATACAACATTACAAAGTTATATGGAGGAGTACGAACGCTAATTTGCATTGTATTGTGCCCACAATGATATTTATTCCGCACTGTGAATTTGTATATTTTTATACTATATACAAAGTTAGTCATAATAGAGAGAAACGAAGAGCATCTCTCTGTCCATCGCATACACCCCCTGTACGCCCCTTTCATGTATGCACACAAAACTATCTCCAGGTCCTCTAAAAGTAAGCCCCCAGAAAATTCACGCGTGTTTCATCTTTCTCTCGCGATATATGCAATGACGATCATTGTATTTGAAGCGAAAGCATGATACATTCATTGGACTTCATAATCCACTCATTATGGTCACCGTTTACGTTTAGTGGTTATTATACAGTCACGGGCTCAGCGTACAACTTTGTATTTGCTCATGACATGACTAGTTGACCAGTTGAACGCTCCACGTGGCACCTCTAGTGTTGCATCACATTATCTCACTAACATCATGCCCACCTGTCAACTTGTATCTACTCTACATCTACACTATTATAAAATACATAAAAGACACTCTTATAAAAACAGAGTTGGTGATGATGGTGTGCCTGCCATCCTGCAATATAGGCCGTCCGATTTATATCTGACAGATAGAAAAGAAACTATGGAAATTTTGCCAAAGGTACCCACACACCTCTTCACATTTGCAAATAAGGCATTCCCTCATTCATCCTTTTCTCTCACAAGATAAACAAGTCATACAAATGCATCTTGATGTTACGTGCAACGCACGGGCATCTTGCTAGTAAGAATGAAAACAAACGACAAAATAATATTTTGACGGTGGTGCGAAGTCATGACCGCGGGCACAGCGGACAAGGTGGCCTTGTATTGGTATGCTGAGCCGTCTGTTTTAACACATAGGAGCTGGTGTGGTGATTATACACACATGCACGCATGCACACGAACTCCATCCATGCAACACTCACACAAACACATGCGCCCACGCACGCACGCAACACTCACACGTACACACGCAGCCACACACGCACGCAACACTCACACGCACACACGCACGCATGCATGCACACACCAGTACACCACACGACGAACACACTCTCACGCTCAAGTGCTCAACCTACATGTGCATGCGCACACATCAGGCCCTGACAGACACATACACAACCAGGTGATTCCCGCGCACGGGTTGGAGCCTTGTCGCGCCTGCGTAAATTTGTGTTTATCTGACCTTTTCCCTATGCGAACTGACAGGTGGGACCCACAAGGAACATGGTCAATTTAACTAGTCAACATGGCGCCACGCAGACTATTTGGCCGGTCAACAGAGTGCAATCCGATGCTGAACTGTGAGCAAGTGACCGGATAATCACCGCAAAACGTATATAGTGACCGTATTACGCTTTTCTCTCTATAGGCCCTCCAAAACTACATCTCTACACGTTCTCGCATGTTACATCTAACAACTATGCAATACAACACTACTACTACACTCTAACACAATAAATCATATGTGTTTTTCGTTTTACTAGATATCATATTGTTACTTATAATTATTCAGTTTGCATACATTAAAATTGCCTTTGAAATGTATGGCCGGTATCATCTACCGCGCGGGAAAAATCCCGCCCTTTCCTATTTAATTGGGTTTGTATCGATGGATCGTGTGAAACAGCAAAACTGTAGTACTATACAGTACAAGTGACAGTTCACTGGGCCGTCATGTCGTCTACTCCGCCGTCGTATAAGTGGAGCGCTCGCTTTCATAAATCTTCTAGTCCCTTTCGCCGACATGTGGGACATCAAGCTACCGGGTCCACGTGCCATACTGGAATACAATGCAGAGCAGCCGGGGTGAAGCACCCTAGTCATGGCGCCGGCGTAGTAATGAGCAATGAGGCCTCAAATCACAAAGCTGCACCTTTCCCGCAGTTAAGTTGGAGGGACAAAGTAATAATGCTAAAAAAAGAAGTTGGAGGGACGAAGCAACCATCATTTTACTCGTTGCTGAATCCGCTTCTCCCTCATCTTCTTCAACTTAACCACGTGTTGCTTCTGCCGTTGTTCTGCCTCATGTGGGACGCGGATCAGCTTGGTAAAGCACTGACATGTGGGATCGCATGTTAGCAAACTGCCAGGACAACGCCCTCCGAAAATAAGAAACCTCCCCCGCCATCCGCGCGGCAAGACCACCTCCTTTTTACTAATCTTTGATTCTATAATTTTTTAGATCAATATAATTGAGATTTGTATAGATAGCACACAGGAGCAAAACCAAGTGGTACGGTTAAGGGCATCCACAATGTGTAGCCAAATGTGAAAATAGCTTTTGGCATCGTGGGAACCATTGTGGACGGTGTTGCCAAAGCCAAAAAGATGGAATAGAAAAATGCAACGTGTGAAAATCCTCCCCCTCCCACACAAAAATTCCCCCCAAATTCGATTCAACCGCCCTTCGGCCAAATATTCCCCAAACCCCCCTGCCCCCCCCCCCTCCACTCCATTCGCTCATGAAGCCGCCCTCCGCCGCTGTCGATCGTCAGGCGCCGTGGTTCGTCGAGGGGACGCACGGCGATCCTCTCGCTCCCACAGTACGCTCTCGTAGACTACCGTCCTCTAGCCGTGCCGCCACCTCTGGCTACGTTCTTGTGGAGGCGCACGGCGGTCAGTGCCGCCACCGCTTGCGATGTTCGTGTGGAGACGCACGACGGTCAGCTTCTCCCACGGTACACGCATTCTAGACTGAGGCCCCGTTCATGTCGGTGTAGCGCTGAATGTTAGCTGATAGACGCTGTTAATCTCACTGTTTGCCGAAGTAGTTTACTGTCAATATGCTTTGCTTAAGAAGCTTCCTTGCCCTGTTCTGCACTCAATCTGCTTAGCTGAGATGGCATGCCAAGGCCGATTAGTTGCTAAAATATCCTGCCATATATTTATTGTGACATAGATTGCCATGGTCTAGTAGCCAATCTATTAGGTGAAATAGCTCTACACCGTTTTATACTCGATCTTTGTTGCTGCGATAGCCTTCGATAGTTCGATGGCTGTGTGCTCGGCCTCATTGACTAATGAAATAGCCTGCCATAATTTAGCACTCAAATCTGTTTGCTGAATTAGCTTTGCATATATTTCGTTACTTAGATCTGCTCGTCCAAATATCTTGCCATAGCTTTAGACATCGACCTAGGTATTTTTTTCTGGACTTCATAAAAAAGCATATATGTTTTTCCTGTAATATCTAGTAGAAGAACTAATTTGTATGTCTAATGATGGACATGACTTGGATAACTTCTGCTCGAAGATTCTCTGCTGCATATGTCGAGGGGGTTGAAAACTTCATGAACTTTATCAGAGCTGAGTACGGTGGTCCGAAATCAGATGTGCTCTGCCCGTGTAGCAATTGTATGAATTCAGTTACAAGACCCCAGTCAACTATGCAAAATCATCTACACTTGTATGGGATGTCGGTCACATATACTAGGTGGGTTCATCATGGTGAAGCTGTGAACGTCAATGTTATTGACTACGTGGAAGCAGCAAATCACCATCTTGATCTGCCTGATGCTCAGGTGGAAGAGGAGGAGGAGGTGGTGGTGGCGGAGCTAGTGAGTTTGACCAACATTGAAACAATGCTACGAAATGCTCGTGCATTCCGTGAACTTTCACCCGCAGAAGAAAACCGGTGGGCCCGCATGTTGGAACAATGCAACGTTGCTGTCACCCCAGGAAATAAGTTGTCGGTATTCTCAGCTATGGTCACCTTTCTTCAAGTGAAGACATCTGAGCGGATGACCAACAAATCATTTGGTGCGATGTTGGCTGCTTTCTGCAAATCTTTCCCAGATGCGTCTGAGCTGCCACACACCTACAGTAAAATGAAGAATTTCCTTCGTGCAGTTGGAATTGGATATGATATGATCCATGTTTGTAAGAATAATTGTGTTCTATTCCGAAAGGATTATGCCAACTTAAGTGAATGCCGAAATGCAAATCATCAAGATGGAAAGATGGCGATCTTTGTGAAGAGGTTCCTCATAATGTTACGAGACATTTTCCAATTACACCAAGATTGCGAGAGGTTGTTTCATGATCTTTGAAACAAGAGAGGATGTATTGTGGAATTCTAGGAACCAAGAGTACAGATGTCGAATGTAATGAGCCATCCATCTCATGGTAGTGAGTGGAAAAGCTTCAATGATAAACACAAAGAGTTTGCTTCTGACCGAGAAACATTAGACTTGGCATAGCTTCGATGGATTTAACCCATTTGGCCACGAGGCGCCACATATAGCATGTGGCGATGCTTGTTATCCTTACAACATGCCTCCAAATGTACGCACCAAAGAATCAAACTACATGATGGCCTTGCTCATCCCAGTCCAAAAAGTCCTGGAAAGGATTTTGATTTGTTGATGGAGCCTCTTGTGGAGGAACTTCAACAGCTATGGAAGGGTGTTCTCACTCAAGACCTATATAGCAGCCCACCAGCTGATTTCTTTCTGCGTGCTGTTGTAATTTGGTGCATCCATGATTATCCGGCTTTGGGCACTATGTCAGGGCGAACGAAACATGGTTACAATGCATGTGTTCGATGTGACAGGAATTCACTGTCATACGCAATACTTAGCAAGATCTGTTACATTGGACACCGCCGTTTCCTTGCCAAGGACAAGCCGCATCCTAGAAAATACCGAAGACATGTGTTCAATGCAAAGCATGAAAACCGTGATGCACCAAAGAGGCTCACCGCCGATGAGTTGCAAGTGGAATTAGAGAAGGTCAGGCATATTACACCAGGAAACCATCCTGGTAATGGTAGGGGGAAAAGGAAGCGTGGCACGATAGAAGAGAGATTATGTTTACCCGCAGGTCCACTTTGTGGCACTTGGAGTATTGGAAAGATTTGGATCTGCGGCA
Organism: Aegilops speltoides; assembly: GCA_021437245.1. NCBI lineage: Eukaryota > Viridiplantae > Streptophyta > Magnoliopsida > Poales > Poaceae > Aegilops > Aegilops speltoides. Next base: position 127,434,387 of record CM038146.1, read on the forward strand.
TAATCTTGATGTGATGCACATCGAGAAAAATATATGTGACAGCATTATCGGCACACTTCTTAAAATTGAAGGCAAGACGAAAGATACCTTAAAATCTAGGATTGATTTGACACACAGGTATCGAGAAGGATTTGCGGTGCAAGATGAAGGTAAACCACGAGATATGGCACCAGCTGTGTACGTCTTGGACAAGGTAAAAAGAAAAGAATTCTGCAAGGTCCTGTCACGTGTGAGATTCCCACATGAATTTGCTTCCAGCCCTGAAAGGAGAGTCAGCGCAGGTGGAAACAAGGTACAAGGGTTGAAAACTCATGACCGCCACATCCTACTTCAAAGGGTTTTACTGTTATCCTTAGAGGATTGGGCATACGACTTATCTGAGCGATTGCGAGTTGGGACAATTCTTGAGGAACTCTGCGGTAGAAATATCGGGATAGATGCTTTGGAGCATCTTAGAGACAAGATACCAACTATCCTATGCAACCTTGAGAAGATATATCCTCCAGCCTTCTTTGATGTGATGGTGCATTTGGCTGTTCATCTACCTGATGAGGCACTACTTAGAGGTCCAGTACAGTATGGATGGATGTAACCTATTGAAAGGTGGCTAGGCACTTTCAAGGGCTATGTTAGGAATAGAGCTAGACCCGAGGGTTCCATTGCAAGCCTACATTGCTACAGAAGCGTTGACATTCTGCTCAAAATACATTGAAACAACTGATCAGCTTAGCAAAGAGGTGGGTGAAGACAATCCGGGCTCAATGTTTTTGATTATTCATTCGAGTTACGAGGAAGAGTCGACAAGAGGACAAACCTAAAGATTTGGACAAAATGGTTTGGTATGTGTTGAATAACTGTCCTGAGATACTACCTTATATCAAGTAAGTGCAGTACTGCAGCTTATACATTGTAATCTACTAAACTTGTAGCACATTCTTATATATTTAGATGTTTGACGCGATCACTATGTTGTGCAGCATCTACAAAGAGGAGTTACTGCGCAAAATCCAAGAAACATTGACAAACTGGTTATGGCAGGATTTGCGAAATGGTTCAAGAACCATGTAAGATTTTGAAGTGCATTGTCAGTTTTTTTAATATATTGAGTACATAAGATTATCAGCTTGTCTATTTTCTAACCATAGGTTAAGAAGATGCGGGAGGATGGGCAGGCAGTTGAAGATGCCATTTACTCACTAGCAATGGGTCCTGATACTCGGGTAAAACATTATGAATCTTGCGTTGTTGGAGATGTGCGCTACAACACCCTTGCACAAGACGAAGGCAAGAAGACACAAAACAGTGCCATCATGAGCACGGATACGTATGACAAAGAGACAACTGAAATGTATGCTAACATAACAGACATTGTTTAGTTGCAGTATATCTCCAGTTTCGAGGATCATCGGTGTGTGGTTCTGTTGTGATGTCGTTGGTATAACCTGTTTTCCAGGATTGCAAAATGTAGAGCTGATGATTATTTCAAATCCATCAATGTCAAGGCGGCGTACTAGACCAACGAGCCTTTTATTTTGGCAAATGAAGCAACACATATATTTTTCTTGGAAGACACATTTGCACGTAGCGATGACTGGAGAGTATTGCAAAGGTTTGAGCAGAGGAATTCGTTTAATGAAGTTGCACAACAAGATGATGCTTACACTGCTCCTGATGTACAAGATAACACAGATGTTCCTAATATCTTTGAGAACCATCACGTCAATGACGCTAGCGAAAAGATTGCCTGACGTGTTGTGGACATACAAGAGTTGATCAAGAAGAAGCCAACGTTTGAGGACGTTGCGGACGAAGAAGAAGATGACACTGTGGGGAATTATAATTCAGACTGATACACATGGCGAAGATGTTGACGCTGTTGCTGCAGATGATGATTACATTGCTTTTGTCGTATTTGCCTGTCAGAAGATGTTTTTTATCTACTATGTGAAATTGTGTTTGCTATGACAACTGAAACCTGATGAACATGTTGTTTAGTATTTTGCTGTGAGAACATTACTTGTTATGTATGCTGATTTGTGTTTGGTGATTGTATGACAACTAAAACATGATGACATTGTTGTTTAGTTGTACTCATATTTGGCCGTGAAACTTGAATTTGATGACATAGTTTGTTGTTGGACTGCAATTTGCTCGACGTCTTCGAATGAGAACAAAGCTGACCCGACAGGGCCTCTGCTATCTATTTATTTATATGAGCAAAAGGGGATACCCCCTAATTTCCGTTAATAGAAATCATTAGATGTTCACAACACTACGCCGAGCCTGCTACACAAGTTTCATTCATTACTAGTTTCAGCAAAGTGCTCATGTCGTAGCCACTGAATACATCACGAGTGCTACATACACTTCAAATAAAGAGACAATCATCCTACAGAGCACATCGATTTTGCCCATTATCTTCACAACCTCTTTCATCTCCTCATTGTAGTCAAGGTCGTTCAGCAGCTGTTGCTTGGCCATGATCAGAGGAACTACATCTTTAACCTTTTGCTCTGCATCTTCCTCTTCTGCCGTTCCTTCAGTTACTTGTCCAACCCCCCAACCTGCTAGTATTGGGATTCCTCAGCTAACCAAATAATCAGCGTAGTTGCATTCCCCCACATCAGCAACTTCCCAAAAATACAAATCACACGAATCTTCCCTGCTCTACACGAATCAAATTGGAAGATCATCAACCAAACTATTAAAAAAATCAGCAACTGAAAGCAGCAGAACAACACTTAAACATATTATTACCCCATGATTCGGGCATTTGTAGAAGACTCGGCCAGGGTTGCGGATTGTGGTTGAGACACGACGGATGACTCTGCGTGATTCGCAGCAGTGGCACCACACCAATGACAGCGGGTTGCGATGAGAAATCGGCTACGGTGCGCGTGCTGGCAGGGGTGTGTGAGACCCACAGGCGATGGTACGGGTGGTGACTTGGCACATATCTGGTTGTTGCCTGCTGAAGAGCAGGTGGACGAGCAGCCAGCGGACATGGTTGATGCGGCCAGAGCTTCTGATGCTAGGCAGAGTAAGTAGAGAAGAGGAGAAGCAAACGTTGGATATGTCAGTTTCATTACTTGCAGAGTAGCATAGCACCATATATAGTCATAGTCTAGGTTTGGATTCGAACCAGCTACATGAGCACGTCTTTCTTTTTTCTAAAACTCAGCAACGTCTCTTTACTGGTACACTAGCTTGTTCTGTACGCCTTCCCAAGTCTTTGATTTTCTTTCCCTTTTTTTGCGAGGAAGGAAGGAGGACAAAATTGAGAGTTCCTCGGATTCGAACCCAAGACCTCTCGGTTGAAAACCAAGGGTGCTAGTCACTTATGTGGCGAACGTTCCCTGCGAGGAGGACGGCAGACGAACGCATTTTCCTCGCAGTTTTCTTCCTATATATAAAAAAGTATGCTACTTGGTGTCCACTTAGTAAAAAAAACGATTGTGCCAACCTTGACCGTTCGATTGACATTCAAAGTCCGTCGCGTTTCTTCAGTCTCTTCTTCCTCGAGCCGCCAAAGCCAAACCAGCGCCGGCGGGACCGCCTGCTCCCGCCTCCCACGGCTGGCTGTGATCTTCCCCGGCTCCTATTCGTTCCCGTCCGAGGCCTCACCATCGTCCTCCACACTCGCCGCGGCGACGCCCTCCGGTGTTTTCAACATGTTCAACAACCGAGAGACATAAGGAGATGACTGTACATGGTGAGGATGACAGTAGGGACCCAACAGCACGCGTAGTAATTTTGTTTTTTCGGGACGGAGAAGGGTATCAACTGGGTTGTGCGGGACCCGTGGCCTGTCTAGCCCAGGCTTTTATTTCATATGTTTAGCACATGACCAGCCCAGTTTGTTTTTTTCCTTTGTGAAAAATGGCTAGCCAACTATTTTGTTTTTTGGAGAATAACCAACATAGGCCTACTTGCTTTTCTACGCCCTGTTGGGCCGGAAATCTTTCAAGACGAGGAGGGATGCATTTTGCCCAGAAAATGGGCTATAAGTAATAAGAAATGGGCTATAAGTAATAAGAAATGGGCTATAAGTAATAATAAATGGGCTGTAAAACGAAAAAAATATAGCAAGCAGGCAATTAGTTCCCAAATATTGTTTTCTTTCGGATTTTGATATTTTAAATTTCATTGTTTTTGTGCAGGTAAAATTTCATTGAATCTAAATTAAGGTATATTTAGATTTAAAATTAATTTGAATCCGGCTTGAAATTTCGGGCTGTATGCTGTTTGAGACAGATTTGGAGGCTGACTTGTGGGTCTACTAGGTTGACGTGTACTTTGGCTTTGTCAACTTAGTCCACAAACGATTCTAGCAGCAGTGACCGTTGGATGTTAATCCAACGGCCGTGCTTCTTCTTCAATTCTGATCTTCTTGCTCCAAATTACGCCCAAACCAGCTCGGTGAGACTGCTGCTCCGCCTCCGTGGCGGTTGTCTTTGCCGCCTTGAGCCGCACCGCCCCACCCTACTTCATTGCTGGCCAGGCCATTCCTCTACTCACCCACACCTCCTGTTATTTTCCGGCGACGGCAGCGGGACCAGTAAACCCTTGTACTCTCCACCGCATGGGCAACCATTGCCGAGTCTTCCTCGGCTCTGTGTCGTTCCCTTCCTAGGCCTCGCCGTCGTCCACCGCCATGGTGCTCTCGGTGCGGCCTGGTCAACATGGTCGATGAACGACATCCATCGGTCGTGGACTGTACGCGCAAAATTATGATTCCTCCACCTGACAGCTGTGACCCATCGGAAGGGCCTCTGTATTTCACGAAAAAATGTCCCCCCCCCCCCGCTGACATGTCGGACCCACCAGCTATATCTTCGCACGCAAGGAAGTGCCTCCTTATTACGCACAAAAAAATGAATACCCACCCTGCTAGATGGGACCCACCATAGTGGGAGGATGACTTGTGGGCCAACTAAGTTGACGGGGACAGAGGGCTTTGTCAACTTAGTCAATATGAAGGATTCTAGCTCCAAGACCATCGATGTCCATCCAACGGCCATAGTGCTTCTTCAACCTCTGGTCTTCTTGCTCCGGCCGCCCAAAGCAAAGACAATCGTGCGCGTGCTCCTGCCTCTCGTGGCGGTTGTGATGCCACGGAGGCCTCACCGCCCCTACTACTCCCACCGCTGGCCCGGGTATCCCTCTACTCACCCACACCCTGTTATTCTGCGGACGGCGGCCTCATGTCACACCAAACAAGGTGAACCCTCGTACTCCTCTCATGGCATCAAAAAGTGCTAGTTATCGACTAGAGGGGGGGTGTGAATAGGCTATTTTTATGAAAGTCTTCAAAACGTGGAAGTTTCGAAGACAAACAATAGAAATGACCTAATTGATATGCAGCGGAAGATAAACTACAACAAGCAAACCATAGTCAAGTATGCAATAATGTGAAAGCACAAAGACTAATAGCAGCTTAGTAGTAAGGATCAGGATGGAAGATAGTATGAAGCCAACCAACGATAGTAGTCAAGCAATGAAGTCAAACAGGTACGACAAATAGGCAATGACTTCGCGAAGACAAACTCTAAGTAAAGGGAGGGAGAGGATAGAACTAGTCACTTGTTGAAGACACAGGATTTGTTGGACCAGTTCTAGTTGCTATGACAACTGTACGTCTGGTTAGGGAGGCTGAGATTCAACTCAGAAGACCGTGTCTTCACCTTATTCCCCTTGAGATAAGGACACACAGTCCTTGCCCAATCACTCTGGTAAGTCTTCAAGGTAGACTTCTGAACCTTCACAGACTTCGTTCACCGGTGATCCACAATGACTCTTGGATGCTCAGAACGCGATGCCTAACCGACAGGAGGATTCACAGTCCTCAAGTGTAATAAGTCTTCAGGTCACGCAGACAGAAAGACTTCAGTGATGCCTAACACTCTTTGGCTCTAGGTGTTTGGGCTTTGTCCTCGCAAGGATTTCTCTCTCTCAAAGGCTTCGAGGTGGGTTGCTCTCAAACGACAAAAGCCGTGCACTAACTCTGAGCAGCCACCAATTTATGGTGTAGGGGGTGGGCTATTTATAGCCACTAGGCAACTCGACCGATATGTCGAAATGACCACAGGTCACTAAGGAACTGACACATGTTCCAACGGTCAGATTTCAAACACACACAGCAACTTTACTTGGGCTACAAGCAAACCTGACTCATCCAGCTCTGGATAAGATTTGCTCTCATTGTCTTTGCTCGAAGACATAGGATTTGGGTTGAGCATCACTTCAGTCATTTTGACTTTGTTCACTTGGACCCCACTTAACAGTACGGTGGTTCCTATGACTCAACAAAGAAGAAAAAGGAAACAACAAAATGACACAGTCTTCGCGCTCCATAGTCTTCACTCAATGTCTTCTCATGTCATAGTCTTCAATATGAATATCTTCACATACCACCATTGTCGTCAATGTCTTCATACATTTTTAGGGGTCATCTCCGGTAGGTAAACCGAGTCAATGAGGGACACTACCTGCGTTATCCTGCAATTCTTACAAACGCATTAGTCCCTCAACCAAATTTGTCGTCAATACTCCAAAACCAACTAGGGGTGGCACTAGATGCACTTACAATCTCCCCCTTTTTGGTGATTGATGACAAACTAGTTGAAGTTTTCAACGGGGATAAAGTATGTGAAATTGTAAAGGATAGAGTATTGTCTTCACAAGTGGCAAAGGCTCCCCCTGAAGATGTGCATATAAGTAATTTGCTTTTGGAATGCAAATGCACATGGCAGGTTGTACTTGTGGAGATCCTCTTCAACTTATGAAGATAATTCATCATGCATGAAATGATATAACTAAGAGAATGACATGCATAATGAAAAATGGACGTCTGCAGAATGATCTAAGTGCGGAAGTTATCATCGCACATGCGGAATTTATCATCGCATCACAGAAAAGCAAATAAGTATCAGACAACCATCGAGTTTAAGTGTTACAACTCAAAGAACCAAATGCATCAAAAGCGAGAGTTGTAAACACTAGGCAAAATATAAAGCAACCGCCCATATGAACCCGCTTGAAGACTATCAAACTCATATGCTTCTCCCCCTTTTGTCAGTAATGACCAAAAAGGTTTGAAGACATAGAGCATCTACTCGTTCCCATGAGGAGTAGGTGAATCTGCAGGGTTGTCGTTGTTGTTTGGTGGCGCAGACGAACTTGGTGCAGTGTTGATGCGTGCAGAAGTAGGGGGCGGTGAAGTAGCATCGTCTTCATCATCGATCACTTTGGCATTGACTGTTGCCGCGGAGGAAGAATAGTCAGAGTCTTCAAGGGATGGAGTTCGACGTAGGACAACATTCCGTGGAGGAGTGGAGTCAAACTTGAATCTTTCAGTGAAGCCATCGTCTTGAAGATCTGCTTCAGCACTGAGCAGTGTCAAACTCTTCCATGATCGCTGAGGGAGTCCTAGACTAGGGGGTGTCTGGACAGCCGGACTATCATTATCCGCCAGACTCCAAGACTACGAAGATACAAGATTGAAGACTCCGGCTCGTGTCCGGATGGTACTTTCCTTGGCGTGGAAGGCGAGCTTGGCAATACGGATATGTAGATCTCCTACCATTGTAACCGACTGTAACCCCCTAGCCTCCTCCGGTGTCTATATAAACCGGAGGGCTTTAGTCCGTGGGACAACATACATTACAACAATCATACCATAGGCTAGCTTCTAGGGTTTAGCCTCCTTGATCTCGTGGTAGATCTACTCTTGTACTACCCATATCATCAATATTAATCAAGCGGGGCGTGGGTTTTACCTCCATCGAGAGGGCCCGAACACAGGTAAAACATTGTGTCCCTTGTCTCCTATTACCATCCGCCTAGACGCCTAGTTCGGGACCCCCTACCCGAGATCCGCCGGTTTTGACACCGACATTGGTGCTTTCATTGAGAGTTCCTCTGTGTCGTCACCGATAGAGTGGATGCCTCCACCCGTCTTCAAAGATGGTGTTTTTCGCGGAGGGCCTTGACCGCCGCCAAACTATCCGGCTTGGTGGTTTCTCATGACCGCTGTCCGCCGCCGCTTCGCAATGACTTCTCAAGTCGTCGAAGCAATCTTCGCGTCAGCCCTAAAGCTGCCGAACAGTTAGATCCAATAGAGCTCTCGTCTGTTAACGAGCTCTTGGATCGCATCGCCGCCCTGGGAGTCGCTACGGACTACAACCAGATTGGGCTTAAAACCGATCTAAGAGAGTTTAACTCTCCCCAGGCCACCCGCCACGTCGCAGTGGTAGAGGAGCAATACGGCAACTCTTTGCTAGTGTTGAAAACAATTCATGTCCGGATTCCCGAACCCTCCATGCCGGATTCCCGCGGAGGGACGGACTTCGATCGAGCATTGAACTTAAAATCATGCATCGCCCGGACTCGCTGGATTGTGCCCAAAGAAACCAAACTTCCGAATTCGAAACCCCTTGGCCTTTGAGCCTCAAGATGGGCAGGGATCCGGATTTTATTCCACCCACCCGCCCAGACATATGCGATCTATCTCTAATGCGGCAAGAGCCTCTCAAACAGATACATCACTCTTGGGCGATTCCTCCACGGTTATGGACGGGATAAAGGACTGCCGAGAGGAAAACGCAATATCAATCTTCGCAATAACTGCACGGACAAGGGAATACTAAACGCCATTGATCGTCGCAAAATTACGCGTTTCACCGATCTGGCATCCATTGTACGAAAGTACTGTGCGATGGAGAGTTTCGGAAAACGAAAATCAATTTTGGGATAATCCGCCCCAAACCCAGTCCATGATAAAGGGCACCTTACACTCGGGCCCCGGATGCAAAAACGAAAAACAAAAACCCAATAAGGAAGCGGAACCGTCTTTGGAGGGATGGCTCAATGGACCTGTAAGCTTCATAGTACGAGGGAGCCGTCCCAACACATAACCGAGCATGTTGGATATTACGGCGGTGGCCAAAAGTGGCGAAGAGCTTCTAGCTCGAAAACCACTCTAACAATACCAACACGGTATCAATAGTCTTGAGACTTTCGCGTCAAATAATATGCAAACGAACAATCCATAAACTTCGCGAAGTCTACCAAGTAGCAACAAGAAATCCATGGGCGACACAGCTATTACCTTCAATGCCAGCGACGAGCCCACATTCGAACAACGAGAGCCCCAGCCGACTGGGTACTTAGTCCCATAGTGGGCGGCTTTCGATCGACAAAAGTCCTCATGGATGGCGGCAGCGGACTAAACCTCATTTATGAGGAAACTCTGTGAAAAATGGAAATCAATTGGAGTCGTATTGAGCGAAGCAGCACAACCTTTAGAGGAATAATCCCTAGCCGGGAAGCACGCTGCACCGGAAAAATCACACTCGATGTGGTGTTCGGCTCTCCGGACAATTACAGATCCGAAGAAGTCACGTTCCAGGTGGCCTCGTTCAGCAGTGGGTATCACGCCATATTAGGACGAGAGGCATTCACAATTTTTCAAGCAATACCTCATTATGGGTACATGAAGCTCAAAATGCCTGGGCCCAGCGGAATAATCACTCTCGCTAGTGATCCGGACATAGCACTCCGCACCGAAAACAAGACAGCCGCACTAGCCCTCGAGGCACTATCCGAAGCCTTAGCGGCAGAGGAACTCACACACTGCGCTCTACGGTGAACAGAGACGATGTGATACTCGATAAAAGATCCAAGTCCACCTCCTTCAAACCAGCAGACGAGATAATAAAATTCTAGGTCCATCCAACGGACCCAACAAAGACAGCCTCCATTGGGGCACAATTGAACCCCGAAGTAGACGCCGCACTGCGCGAATTCCTTCGGGAAAATTGGGATATCTTCGCCTAACATCCTTCGGACATGCCCGGAATCCCTCGCAGGTTGGCGGAACACAGCCTAAACATCCTAAAAGAATTCAAGCCAGTAAAACAGGCTCTTCGACGATTTTCCGAGCCCAAAAGACAGGCAATGGGAGAAGAGCTAGCCAAACTATTGGAAGCCGGATTCATTAGAGATATCAAACATCCGGACTGGCTAGCAAATTTGGTGATGGTACCAAGAAGGATAAATCCGGCGCCTCGTAGTCGATTTTAAAGACCTCAATAAAGCTTGCCCAAAGGATCCCTTCCTCTCCCCGCATCGATCAAATTATCGATGCTACAGCAGAACACGATTCGTTGTGCTTCTTGGACGCATACTCTGGCTATCATCAAATCAAGATGGCGGAAGCAGACCAAGCCGCAACGGCATTTATCACTCCATATGGACCATTCTGCTTCAACACGATGCCCTTCGGACTCAAAAACGCCGGCGCAACATATCAGCGCATGATTCAAACATGTCTGGCCACCCAGATCGGTAAAACAGTCGAGGCATACGTAGACGACGTAGTCGTCAAAACAAAACACGTCGAAACATTAGTAGACGATTTGAGGCTCACATTCGACAACCTCAGAGCATATGACATCAAGCTGAATCCGGAAAAATGCGTTTTCGGCGTACCAGCCGGGAAGCTGCTGGGCTTCATCGTATCCGGTAGAGGAATTGAAGCAAATCCGGCTAAAATCCGAGCTCTGTCACAGTTGGATGTTCCAAAAGACCTCAAACAAATACAAAAATTAACAGGATGCGCGGCAGCCCTAAGCCGATTTATCTCCCGTTTAGGAGAAAAGGCCCTGCCCCTCTATCGCCTCCTCAGGCGCACCGAACGCTTCGAGTGGACGGATGCCGCCACTGCCGGATTCGAAGAAATAAAGGCCATATTGGCAACAAATCCGGTCCTGGCTGCGCCCACTTTGGGCGAACCAATGTTGTTATACATCGCAGCAACGCATCAAGTTATAAGCGCGGTCCTCATCGTCGAGCAGTGACGAAGGGCATAAATTCCCTCTTCAAAACCGATGTACTATGTATCCCTTTGTGTTAACCCCTGCAAATCCGCTACCCGCACTATCGAAAGATAGCATATGCGGTGTTCATGGCGTCCGGAAACTCCGGCACTACTTTCAAGAGTGTTCGATAACAAGGGCCTCTGAAGTACCACTCAATGACATTATAAATAACCACGGCCTTACGGGCGGGATTGCAAAATAGGCCATTGAGCTCTTACCATTCGACATAACTTATAAACCTCAACGAGCTATAAAGTCACAAGTTTTGGCTGACTTACGTGCATGAATGGATGAAGCGAACTCCCTAAAGAGTACGCATACTCAATGGATTATGCATTTCGACGGCTCCAAAATGTTGGCGGATGGGGGCTGGCGTCGTCTTGGCGTCCCCAACCGGAGATCTGATCGATATGTACTCCAAATAATGTACGGGACTCCAACAATGCAGCGAATCTGAGGCCTGTTACATGGTCTCCGGATGGCGCTCCATGGGCATTCAACGCCTAGAAGTGCGCGAGGATTCAAACCTTGCAATATCCCAAATAAATGGAGACTTTGACGCCAAGGATCCGAAAATGGCAGCATATCGCAACGCTGTCCTAAAAATGTCAGCTCGGTTTGAAGGACTGGAATTCCATCACATAGCTCGGCAGATGACATAACACCCTCCGCCCACGTCATAATGGCAGTAATCGCCGCGTGGACAGAACCTTTCCTAGCCTACTTACTTAGGCAGGAACTTCCGAAGACCAAAATGAGGCCCGCTGCATAGTCCGTGATCGAAGGCCTACAAGGTCCATGAGGAGAACTTTATAAGAAAAGTACCACGGAGTCCTTCAAAGGTGTATCTCCGAAGAAGAAGGGCGAAACCTCTGGCTAAAATTCATGCGGACTAGGCGGGCACCACGCAGCAGCCCGGCCCTTGTAGGAAAGGCATTCCGTCAGAGATTTTATTGGCCGACGGCTCGGGCGGAGCCTTACGGACTTGGTCCAGCGATCGTTGGTTGTCGACTCTTTGCTAATCGAGCCATATGCCACCCACCGCCCTCAAAACCATACCCATTACGGCCGTTCATGTGCAGGGGCTTGATATGGTTGGACCCCTTAAAGGGAACCCACAAGCAAAGGTACCTATTGGTCATGGTGGATAAATTCACCAAATGGATAGAGGCCAAACCGGTCAAAACGCAGAGAGTCGGACCAGTGATAGACTTTATATCGGGGTGGTACACGTTCTGAGTCCCCACAAGATCATCACCGACAACGGCACGAACTTCACAGCCGGCGAGGTTAAGTCATGGTGCAAAAATATGGGCATCAAGCTCAACTATGCTTCACTTTATCACCCTCAAACCAGCGGTCAAGTGGAAAGAGCAAATGGTCTAATCATGGCGGCATTAAACCCAGATTAGTGAGGTCACTTACTAAATCCGACACACAATGGGTCGAGGAGCTCGACTCCATACTCAGGGGCTGCGGACAACGCCTAACCGTACTACGGATTCACACCATTTTTATGGTATCTGGCGCAGAGGCAGTCTTGCCTGTGACATTATTCATGACTCACCTCGAGTGCGCATGTATGAGGAAAGAGAGGCCGAGCTTGATCGGCAAGACAGCTTGGACACATTGGAGGAAGAACGTGGCGTCGCGAAGGCTCGTTCCGCATTCTATCGACAACAGGCGAGAAGATATCAAAGCAGAAGCGGGCCAAGACTTACAACGTTGGTGAACTAGTTCTCGCTGCGGACAAGAAAAAGGACAAGCTCAAGCCCAAATGGGAGGGCCCTTCATTGTCGATCAAGTCTTGGACCGGTGGAGCATACCGTCTTTAAATCGTCGGATAACCGACTCGAGCCGAACCCATGGAACGCAGCCCACCTCCGACGATTCTATGCCTAGCGCCGGACTAAGAGTTCGTCCCCTTCCCCCGTCCAAACTTTTACACTTCGGCTGTCTTTTGTTTCTCTTTTTATCATTTTTACTTAAAAGCCCTTTCGGGCCTATTTTTGCATTCTTTGCATACGCATGATGTGCCACCCGCACTCATTATTCCTGGGGGCTCCTTTTACAGAAGCTCAATTATACGGGTTTCATACCCAGCACATGTGTCAAGCTTCCACATGTACCTTTTACTCGCCATTATATGCATCGATATGACTTAAGTTTTGGCCAAGCTGGGTTGCCTGGCTCCTGTGCTTACCCCTCGTTCCCGATTGTTCGGCTAGGAGGTAAAGGAGCACCTCTGCGATTATTCTTGCCGGGTCGGCGGATGTGTACCTCGGACGGGTGAAGCCGAAAGCTAGTGTTCTTAAGGGAATATTGATCGGTGATTTAAAAGATGATTTTTACCTATTTATCTATTTGCCCCGGATGTTTTATTTGCTTTCTTGCAGTCGGCCATGCACTTTAGGGCATGCCTCCCAGAAAAGGAACCCTTAGCGGAACTTTTCTCCTGGAAGATGTTTCTTACTAACCATGTAATATAACATAACTAGTTGGGCACTTATGCGATAAAGCACTAATGACCCCTCGCTTTGGTCTCCATGCATACCATGGTTGTTTCTTAAACCAAAAGGTATTCGTACACACTCCGGACTCTAGGGTCCCGAGGTCGAAGCGAAAAAGGTCGGCAAAGACAAGCGATCTACAATCCGGCTAGAAGGCATTTCACATGTCACTTTAAAGGATAACATACATTGTCAAATTCTTGATTGTATTCCTCCTCAATCCCGTCTAACGGGCTGTCTAGTTTACAGTCCGTTGGGAAAACTTAGCAGCCAACTCTACTTGGCTGTACACTAAACTCACGAGGATCTCTTTCCCATCGGGCCCCACCGGTCCAACTTGCCATGTGGTTGGGATCCGCCTTCTTGTACAGCGTCTTCACCATGGCCCAAGCCTCCACAGGCACCTTGACGGCAAGCGAAATCTTCCACAAGCAGGCGCTGCCGCCTCCTGCAGCTTCTCCGTAAGCTCCCGAGACCCTCGGGTAAGGTGAGGGCTGGCCATAAAGCTCTGAGCAGCGCCGCTCATTGCCCGCCGAACTCGTTCGAGTAGCTGCAATAGTTCGGGAAGTTGATCACCCATTGATATGGGCATCTCCTCTGCAGGATGACCCGTGAGTATACCTACAAGACATATCATGTCAAATTACTTCCTCGCCGAACTCTTCTTTTCAAAAGAGTTCTCAAGCACTACTATAAATGCCGCGAAGCCGCTGATTCTCCTTAACGGGCCGGACAGCTCGGCTGGCGCCTTTCAGCTCTTCTCCGAGCTTGGCGTTGGCATCCTGGAGCTTGTTCCTTTCTGCTGAACCCTATTCAAGACACTCTCGCCGACCTTTAGTGGCGTAGCAATCTTGCTGTCCGGATCTTGTCCGCGGTACACAATGTCATTATTAGACTTCGGCGCATGCCGCACATCGCTTATATTTATTAATAAAATGTGTTACCAGGAGGGTCTTTCCGTCTCCTCCTGCGGCAGCAATCTTGACCTCAAGTTGGGCCTTGCAATCTTGCAGCTCCCGAGACAGCTGGGCGTTCTTCTCGTTAAGTGCCTGAAATTACAAATGATCCTTAAATCAGTTAGCATAACTACTTTAAGTCTCGGGGGCTACTGGTATATACAACTGTTAAAAGTCCCTTACCCGTATGTCTTTCACATACTGCTCCGTGGCTCTGGTAAAACCATTTTGAGCGGCACGGAGATGCGCGTCCCCTGCGTTAAAGGCATCCAATGCCTCATGGGAAAAGCACGCTTCATGAAATACTGTCCGGCGACGCCTATGGTTCATGGCGCTCTCCACCTCAGACTTGGTGGCGGACAATCTGTCGGTATCCTCCGTTGGAGAAGGATCCGGCTCGCGTCTTGCGCTTGCCTCCCCCCTCCGGGCGGCGCTTGGAGCTGGCGGTGTTGGTCGGATCGGCAATTCCTGCGCTCGCGATCCGGCGGCGCTTTTCTACAAAGATCATGAGCACTCGGGCGTTTCCTCGGGCGTTGCTCGAAATTCAAATACGAGCTATACCTTTGCGGCGACGTTTCCGCCCGCACTGCGCTCCTTTTCCGCCTGACGGTTCGGACTGACCTCTGTTGGTCAGCCGCCGCAGGCTCGGCTTCCTGCCATAATGGCGCTTCCTGCAAAATACCATCGTTCGTGAAGGTCAGAAATGGGCGGGAATGAGATAATGGTGTCCGGACTTCGATCGCGATCACAGGAAGCGGACTTAGCCGGGGTAGTCCGCCGTAATGGCGACGAGCATTGTCTATGCTGAGCTGGTGATACACCCGTCGATCAGCTCCACCTCGATGTCGGGTCCTCTTGGAGGCGGATCGAGATCCTTCCGGATCGTCGGGTTGCGGAGCAGACTCACCATGTCCTCCACAGTCCGGCGTAGATCCTGCGCCCGAAGACATAATGTAAGCTTAAACTTGAAAGCATGGGTTGAGCCCTTCACGGTGTTCACTTACCCATCCTCTAGGGTTGATCATGGAAAACCCATTCAAAGGGTTCGTTCAAGGAAGTCCTCCTTCTCCCCTTGTACAAGCGGACGGGATCTTTACGGATCCTCGGTTGAATCCGACCCTTCTTGGCCGTGCCGGGTAACATCGTCTTCCCGTTGAAATCCCACATGGGGTGGCCTCTGTATTGTAGTGGCTGTACCCTCGCTTGATGCATGTCGCCATGACTCGATCATGGTCAAGCGGAATGAGCCATTAATCTTATCCGGCCCATCAAATAATGGGCGCTCTTGTCTTCCTCCAATCGGGGCTCATGAGCGCCACCGAGGCGTTCTTCAAGGGAGCAGCACTAAACTCCGGAGGCCGATCCGGATCGAGTGCAGCAGCGGGCGTCTCCTATATAAAACCACTCCGAGGGCCAGTCTTGGACGCCTTCTTAGAAGTCTTGGATAGGTATCCGGTCCCGCGATCGCCATATTTGGCGCCGCCCACTTGATATATGGACCCCTCGTGAGAGCGAGTGCGAGGCAAAAAGCCTCTTCCACAATGCAAAATGGGGCTCGATGCCGGAATAGCTCACAAAGAGCTCGTAGCCCGCGATATGCACGGGGATGAGGCGGGCGTGAGGTGGTGGAGCTGGAGTCCGTAGAACTTCAGGAGCCCGCGGAGGAACGGATGTATTGGAAATCTTAGCCCCCTTATCAGATAGGGGACAAAGCATACTCGCTCCCCCTTATTGGGGCTTGGAGTGTCCTCCGCCTGCCTCCCACCTTGATAAGTAACCAGTCCGGCCCGGACTGGGACCATGAAGGCCGGAGGGAGAAATCCCTCCGTTTGGAGCTTCACTAGCTCGTTGTGTGAAATAGAGCACCTCCTCCAATTCCCCGGCGGTGGGCTGGGAGCGCGTGAGGAAGAGCCGCGTCGACGATCCATGATGGAATGGATTTCTAGGTCAAAGGCGCTTCGATGGAGTATTCGCGGGAGGAAGACGGTGCGGTTTGGATCTGGATTCTTGCCTCTTTTATAGGCGGGCGACTCACACAATTAGGGGGTGTAATGTAAAAGACACCCTGGCTTTTCGCATTCGTGTGATGCGTGGAAGAGGGCCATTATTTGGCGTAGAAGCCGAGGAACACAGTATTCAATATGAAGTCGGACACAATTCGGCAGGTACATGGAATTTGATGGGAGAACCCGCCTTGCAACGCCGAAGACTATAAACATGCTGGACTTATCGTCATTGAAGCTTGGTTAGGGGCTCTTGAGGAGTCTGGACTAGGGGTGTCGAACAGCGGACTATCATTATCCGCGGACTCCAAGACTACGAAGATACAAGATTGAAGACTCCGGCTCGTGTCTGGATGGTACTTTCCTTGGCGTGGAAGGCGAGCTTGGCAATACGGATATGTAGATCTCCTACCATTGTAACCGACTCTGTGTAACCCTAGCCTCCTCCGGTGTCTATATAAACCGGAGGGCTTTAGTCCGTAGGACAATATACATTACAACAATCATACCATAGGCTAGCTTCTAGGGTTTAGCCTCCTTGATCTCGTGGTAGATCTACTCTTGTACTACCCATATCATCAATATTAATCAAGCAGGACGTAGGGTTTTACCTCCATCGAGAGGGCCCGAACCTGGGTAAAACATTGTGTCCCTTGTCTCCTGTTACCATCCGCCTAGATGCCCAGTTCGGGACCCCCTACCCGAGATCCATCGGTTTTGACACCGACAATCGCCGACAGGTCTCGTGAGTGACAAAAGCATTGTTGGTGGCAAGATTTCGAATGCGATTGACGTCCACCAAGAGGCTTTGCATCTGTCGCTTGAGCCAAAAGTGATTTTTGTCTTGTTTCTGATGCAGTGCCACAAGAAGTTCTCGGTAATTTAGGACGCGAGAGCGCTTCTTGGGCCTTTGGGCAATTGTGCTCTCAGTAGCTTCAGTTTGCGCCCGGTGAGGCAGAGGAGTGTTCCCAGCCATTGGATAGAAACGAGTTACTGCTTGGACTCCATCGATGGGTTGAGTGAAGCTTTGGTGGTCAGCATTTTGAAGACAAAGAGGCTTCTTGGCAGGCTCAGGGTATATGGCTTCAACTGACATATCAACCTTTGGTAGAAAGATCAGATGATTGCGAGCAGAGGGCTGATAGTTGATAGCAGAGTGTAGCTATATGAGGAGCATGACCCATGGAGCATAGAATTTCAGGCCAAAAGGTCGATCGGACACATCCGATTGCGGATGAAGAATTCTTGTGTATTGAAGCTGATGCCATTGAGGATGTAAAAGACCAATGTCTTCATGGCTCCTTCAAGTTTTGCAGCTGATGAATGCCCTTTGATAGGCCATAGAGTTCGTCTGATGATGTGATATATTGTGCGAGGCAGATACTCAAGGTCATCAACAAAGAACTCCTTTGGGTATTCAGCGTCAGGTGGCAGAGGCTTCATCATGCTCAACATCTGGCTCATGTTGGGCACTAACTTATGGAAGATGCTCTTCAGTGCATTGCGGTGAAGTTGACAATCAGGTTTGAACAGCTCTCCGGGAGTGGGTAGGCCTATAAGCTCAATGACGTCAAGAGCTTTGACTTCATGATGAACATTTCCTGTCATCCACTCGAGAACCCATATCTTTGTATCCCTGTAGTAGCCGCGAATGTGGAGGGTAGCATAGAATTGAAGCAAAAGTTCCTCATTCCAATGTTCTTTATGCATCACGAAGTGAGCAGACCTGCATAACAAAGCAGTCAAGTGCTTCTTCTAAGCATGGCAGTCCAGTAATGGCTTCAGTGTCGAGGCGCATATAAGGGAAAATGCGCCCTTGATCATACAGAACGCAGTAGTAATAGCTTCGCTGCTGATAACTCCAGAAACGATCAGATGATATTCTTGGCCTTGAGTAGGGGTTCTTTGCTCTGTCAAAGAAGGTGTTGTGGCTTTTGAAGCCATTTGCATTGAAGGACCCTATAGAGGTGGCAGTACCTGGGAACCTTAGCAGTCTTGGCTTTGGTTTCGGGACCAGAGGCCTATACTCAACATGATAATCAAACTGAGGACCAGAGGCATTAGGCGGAGGGACCAGAACGGGTCATTTGATAGTGGTTAGCTGACCATAGTTGTATGCTTGCTCAATTGTATAGGGCCTTGGTGGCGGAACAGGAGCAGTGGCAACAACAGAGCGTCGAGTCTGCACAACATATGCTCCGGAGCGGTTGCATCATTAACCGGCACATTGGTTGGTGCAGGCTCCACATTTGCGTCAGCCATGACTACGTCGTTGGCTTCATTTGTGTTGGTGGTGGCAGCCTCAAGATTTTCAACCTCCACTTGATGAGCTGGAGGGTCGGGCACTGACACGTTCACATCAGGAACAACTTCTTCAGTAATGGGGGGAGTAGGGACACGTTCTTCTTGTTTGTCATCGGCTGATGCAGCCGGATTGTCTTCAGCAGCTTTGGCTTCAGACACGGAGACATTCACAATCGGAGTGGCTTCTAGAAACACTTGACGTGCAACAGATTGGTGGTGCACTTCTCCTTCTGGAACGCTCGGAAGAGGGACTTGAGGCCTTGGTCCTTTGTGAAGCCTGCGTAATGCTGGCGACGCCTTTGGAGATGGAGTTGGCTGGGCCTCAAAGTCAGCCTCTTCTTCTTGCACAAGTGGTGTGACTTGTTGTTGTTGGGGAGTACTCGGGAGTCTTGTTGTTATGGGTGATCAGCCCATAATGCATCCTGAGCAATTGGCGTCAGAGGACGACCAATGCTGATGAGTTCGCTGTTCGTGAGAACAGGCGATGATCTGAGTTGTGTTCGATCGAGGAAGAACTTCATCATCTTCAACATTGTCATTGTGACCAATGTCTTGGCAGCGATGGGATCAATCTGCTGGAATGTCTTCAGCTTCATGAGCCTCTGTGGAAGCAGGCTCATGAACTATCATCCGTCGTTCTTGGTGTTCGGATGCAGGGCGAACCATTGAGATAGGTTCAACAACTAAGGGCTCTGTGGGAGCATCCCGATTCTTCTTGGTTTTGCGCTTCTTCTTGGAGGGAGCAACTTCAGAGGCTTCAGTATTTTTCCTTTTTCTGGCTTTAGCCTCGGCAATCGTCGTCTTCTTCAGTTCTGAAGTGGTTGACTTGACCTTTGGCTTCGAGCCAGTCATGCTGCTTGGGAACACTATGCGAGGTTCTTCCTGCCTTGAGGGTGCAGATTGGTCAGTTGATAGCTTCTTCTTGTTTGCAGCCATTCTGGGGTCAATGCCAGGACGACCAAGAGCCTTGCGCTTCTCAGCCTCATTGTAGGCTAGCACACACTTGTCAGCCAGACTCTTCATGCGCTCACAAGAGCCTTTAGCTTCTTTGCGCTTTTTGTGAAAGGCTTCTTTGAGCTCGTGCAACATGATCTTGAAGTTATTGACATCTTGCACGCTGAGCTTTGCCACATGCTTCTTGAACTGAGCTTTCTCATAGTCGATGTTGTGCTTCAGTTCAATGATGCGCTGAGCAAGAGCTAGCTCAGAAGCAATGGCGCCATTGAAGGAGACGCTGAGGCCAATGGGAAGTTGCAGATCTTCAAAGCTGAGATTTGGGGTGTCAAACCACTCATCAATGAAGTTATGGATGATTGCCACATCGAAGAGAGGCAAATCATTGAAGATCTCTACTTCTTCCTTGCTCTTGATCAGTTGCTCAAGAGCATCATCTGCAAGATCTTCATCGCTGGACAGATCAATGTGCTCTTCTCGCAGAATGGCAGCAGAGTCAATGTCGTCGGTATTCTTGGCGATTTTCTTTTCTTCTCCATCTTCTTGGAGATCGTGATAGATCTTGACCGCACTGCTTGTCTTGAGGAGGTGCGATGGCGATTCGCCACGTGAAGCTTTTGGAGGAGCGGTGATCTTGAAGCCTTAGCCTTCTTTGGCTTCTTCGGCTTTGGAGTAGGAGCTGGGGCTTCATCCGTGTCAGCATCATCATCAGAATGATCCACTTTGGCACCTTGAACCGAGATGTGACTGATGAGGCCATCAAGGTTGTAGAAAGGACCGATGACATTGGGTTCTTCATCATGTGAGCCGTCAGCACGGGGAGCAGAGGGACCAGGGTTGAAGTCTAATCCCAATGACTTCTTGTTTTCCTTGGCCGATGCCTTTGCGTGCTGGAAGTTGCGCTTGAAGAGATTATCGTCACGATACCAGAGCAATGACGATGGGTCGGCATTTTCAGGCTGATGTCCACGAACCATACAAGGATAGAAACCCTGTGCAACAGCTTCAGCTCTATTCTTGGGTGGAAGGCCTCGATAGAGAATATCACCCCAAGGACTTTTGATAGCATTCTTCTCAGCGTATTCCTGGGTCACAAACTTGTATTTGAACCATTGTTCAGCCCAATATTGTCGAATCCATTGGATTCGTGTCTTGCGCTGATTATAATCCTCTTCAGGATCTGCCTTGTAAAGCTCTGCGAGGTCATCAGGCAAATCTCTTGATGTTCCCCCACGACGCTGTCTGCCACCCTTCCTTACTGATTTCTCTGCAGCCATGAACTTCAAACTGAATGGCTTCAACATGTTCAAAGGCTTCAAAGTATTTCACTTGCTGGACAAATAGGAACTGGCTTCGGGAGAGTTAATGTGATGCTGTAAGAATTCTGCAAACGAATGCAGACTATGAGAACCAAGGGATTCTCCCACGAACATGTACCTGTGACAACATTAGAGATGCGATGGAAGGGGAAGAGGTCATATGCATTCTCAGAAGATTTTGAAGATAAATCAGTTTGAAGACATTGACCTCATGATGCGAAGACATTCACTTATATGTTGAGAGTTGGTTCCAGATTTGTACGAATCCGTGAATAAGTACAAGTGAGGAATCTAACTAGATATGAAGCTTAAGTGAATATACTAGGCAGTATGAGATGCAGACAGAATG
This sequence comes from Aegilops speltoides, assembly GCA_021437245.1. Lineage (NCBI taxonomy): Eukaryota > Viridiplantae > Streptophyta > Magnoliopsida > Poales > Poaceae > Aegilops > Aegilops speltoides. Next base: position 127,455,662 of record CM038146.1, read on the forward strand.
GATCTAACATTGTATAGGCAAAAACCAATTTTGGTAAATAGGATGAATCTTTGAGGATCAAAAAGATGGTAAAAATAGAGTTGTATTTACCACAAGAAGAACTACTAGATGGGATGAATAGGAGACCGAGCAGTTCAATCCACCGTGCCCTAACTTGGCAACGGAGGACACCTACGGCGGTGGTGGAGAGGACGATGTCCGCGGCCAGCGTGAGGACGGCGTCGGAGAAGTCGCAGCAGCTAAGCGCTTCGTCACCGGTGTCGTCGAGAGCTAGCGGTGGTGCTAGGGTTTTGATGAGGTGGAGAGGTGGAAGAAGGTTTTCTTTACCGCAGGGGACATGTATTTATAAGGAAGTGTGCGGCACAGCGCAATTACGCAGGTGCCCCTGGCGGTTCACATCTGAAGGGCACGTGGCAAGCATGCAACATACTCAGAGTTGTCCCACGTTCCCACGCCCGCCAGGTTTGTCGGATGGCTGTTCCGGCTTCTCCGGATTTCAAACAATAAGGATGAATCATTTAAAACAGACTTAATGTTTGTCTCTGTGTCTTCTGGCGACAAGGGCGCAGAGAAGACATTCGACAATTTCAATAGAATGCATATGATTCGGACAGATAGAGTTTGAGATAGAAAGCATAGAGAGATTAGGGTCCGATCACATTCACTTAGTTCAAAAGATTCAACTAGGAAGACATAGCTATAAGTGAATGTTGTAGAGGACAGAACACTAGTATGTATATCAGAAAGCAATCAATTCAACATAGTGAAGAAAATCATGAAGATAAGTTGAAATTGAAGACAAACAAAATGCGAAGACATTGCAAAAATAACGCCATGAGTGAAACACTTCAAACCGAGAAATTTGGTGGTGGCGTTACCCACCGTATAGGAAGTATTAGACCCAGGCACGGCGCACAATTATCGTGGCGCTCCGAAGTCAAATTCCGTTAATGTATTCACACTCGAATGTAAGTCTTCATTGATTGAAGATATACTTTACTTCGTGTGTTGCACATCTAAGTCATCAACATGCATAAGTGTTAGGATGTGTGCCTGATCACAGGACATTTGAGGATTCCAAGATATTCAGCTCACACCATAACTTGCAAAACCTTTTCTCATCCAAGGGCTTTGTGAAGATATCTGCTAGTTGCTCTTCAGTGTTGACGTGAATGATGTCAATATTGAAAGTGCAACTAATCCCCGGATGGTTTTGGTAATTAATAACAACATATATATCATTGAACTAATTGTTTCTTGAGAATATTTCAGAAAGTTCAGTGATATGGGTATGGCAATGACTGATGATGTGGACCCCTCAAAATGCTAAGGAAAACATTGGCAAATGCTAAAGACTCCATTTTTGGTTTAGTGATCCAAGATCACATTGAGTCCACAGGAAAGCCAATACTATTAAAGGGATGAGGTTATGATAATGATCTGGTTGCTCAAAGTGCTTAGTGATTTATCTCCCAAACTATCAGCAATCTTTCATTCCAACATATACTCATAAGTAATCTCGGTCCCACCGATTCCATAAACTTCAGTCACACCGAGATGAACCACCTCAGCCATATAGCCAAACCCTAGAAATTTGGATTTTCCGATTCCAAACTCGGTCTTACGAAACTAGTGTTGCCAACCTTCATGAACATACGTACTCAAATCGGTGTCACCGAGATGATAAAGTCGGTCCCACCGAGAATGGCAAACCCTAGTCTTTGGAAGAATCGGACTAACCGAGATTGTATTTTCGGTCCCACGAAAATCCCAACGTTCTAAGATTTGAACTTTCGGTCTCACCGAGTTGTCAACTTCGGTCTAACCGAGATTGGTCAAATGTGTGTAGCAGTTGGATTTTGTGTGGAGGCTATAAATACCCTCCACCTCCTCTTCATTCGTGGAGAGAGCCATCGAAAGAACTACCACTCCTACCTTACATTTACGAGAAGAAAACTACCTACCCTTGTGTTGAGATCAAGTTGCTCCACTCCCACCATATGAAACTTGATTTCTAGCCTTCCCAAGTTGCTTTCCACTCAATCCTTTCTTCCACCACAGCCAAATCAGTGAGGAGAGTTGAGTGTTGGGGAGATTATCATTTGAAGCACAAGAGCAAGGAGTTCATCATCACCAACACCATCTATTACCTTTTGGAGGTGGTGCCTCCTAGATTAGTTAGGTGTCGCTTGGGAGCCTCCGTCGAGATGTGGAGTTGAACCAAGAAGTTTGTAAGGGCAAGGAGATCGCCTACTTGTGAAGATCTACCCCGAGTAAGGCTAGTCCTCCGTGGGCGTATGCCATGATGGCATAGACAAGGTTGCTTCTTCGTGGACCCTTCGTGGGTGGAGCCCTCCGTGGACTCTCGCAGGCCGTTACCCTCCGTGGGTTGAAGTCTCCATCAGCGTGGATTGACGATAGCACCACCTATCGGAACCACGAGAAAAATCTCCGTGTCTTCAAATTGCGTTTGCTCTTCTCCACCTCTTCTTTACTACATGTGCAATTTACTTTCCGCTGCCATTACTCTAGAATTGCATGTGTAGGGTGATACTTGACTTGGTCATCATTGTGAACTTGCTAAAACTTGTCCTAATCAAAAGCTAAACTTTTAAATTGTCAAGTAGTCTAATCACCCCCCCTCTAGACATACTTCCGATCCTACAAGTGGTATCAGAGCTTTGGTCTCCATTGGATTGGTTTCCATTGCATTGGACTCCATAAGCTTGGTTTCACAACCTAGGAGAGTATGGCGTCTAGTGAGGGTAATTTTCGTAGAGGTCCTTACTTTGATGGTTCAAATTTTGCTAGTTGGAAGCATAAAATGAAAATGCATATTCTTGGACATAACCACGCCGCATGGGGCATTATTTGTGTTGGCTTGCAAGGTGAGTTCTTCGAGGAAGGAAAAGTTCGGATCGCGAAGCTACTGCGGATGAGTTGCGGATGTTCTGAACAATGCTCAAGCTTGTGACATTCTCTTCAATGCTTTGTGTCGAGGAGTTCAACAAGATCAGCCGTCTTGAGAATGCAAAAGAGATTTGGGATACTTTGGTCGAAATGCACGAAGGTACCGAGTCCGTGAAGGAATCAAAGCTAGATGTTCTTCAAGGTCAACTTGACAAGTTCAAGATGAAGGAAGGTGAAGAAGTCGCTGAAATGTACTCTAGGCTTGCTCTCATCACCAATGAGATTGCCGGCTTAGGAAGCGAAGAAATGACCGACCGATTCATCATCAAGAAGATTCTCGAGCTTTGGATGGAAAGTATGACACCGTGTGCACTTTGATCCAAATGATGCCAAACTACAAGAATCTCAAGCCTACGAAGTCATTGGAAGAATTGTTGCTCATGAGATGACACTTAAAGATAAGGAAGAGCTTCACAACAAGTCAAGTGGTGCTTACAAAGCTACAGTTGAAGCTCCCACAACCTCAAGTGACAAGCTGGTTTCCAATGAAGAGATAAGCCTCATGGTGAAGAACTTCAACAAATTCTACAAGAGTAGAAGCAAGGAAAGAAGCTCAAAGTCTAGATCATATGATGAAAAGAGATCTTCTAGTCGTGATCGAAACTGCTACAATTGTGGAAGACCGGACACTACTCAAATGAGTGTTCGACTCCCCACAAAGAAGGAAGAATCTCCAAGAAGAAGAAGCTCAAGAGAAGAGTCACCTCGGAAAGAGAGAGGAGTAGAGATGATCGTTATGAGCGAAGATCCTCTCGGAGAAGCAAGGATTCGGAAAGGAAAGACAAGTCATCAAAGAGCTACACAAGAAGAAAACATCAAGCTCATGTTGGTGAATGGGTCTCGGCTCCGACTCAGACAATCACTCGAAAGAAGCTATCACTCCAACTCGAATCTGATCAAGATGAAGGTGTTGCGGTCTTGCTCTCGTATCCTCCAACTCCAACTCCTATGACTTGTTTGATTCACCAAATGAGGGAATTGGAAGATGCTTCATGGCTAAAGGCCCCAAGGTATCACACCCTGAATTTATTCACTTTGATAGTGATGAGGATGACTTGCTTGGTGAAGATGAGCTTTTACATGACAAATCTAGTGAGCCTAGTAATGATGAACATGCTAGTAGTCTTTATAGTCGAGAAGAGTCGAATGACAATGCTATGAAGGAAATTGAGCGTCTAACTAAAGAACTAAACACTCTTAAGTTAGCTCATGAAACAACTCAAGAAGATCATAGAGAGCTCCTAAGATCTCATGAGAAGCTACGCTTGAGAAGCTCAATCTAGAGCAAGAACATGAGTTTCTAAAAGCTATCAATGGCGATCTTGAAAGAAGAGTTCTTCATATCTTGCCAAGCGACTTCTCTTGTCTAATTTCTTGCCACCTATTAAAACTAAGCATGACAAGCATAAGAAAAATTCTTCATCTAGTAGTAACAATAATCATGCTAAATCAAATGTTGTTACTTCTAGTAGTTCTCTTGATTCCACTAACAATGTTTCAAGCCAAGTTTCACTTGAGCAAGAAAATAGTTTATTGAAAGGGATTATAGAAAGGTGTCTACAAGAGCCTTGCGGAAGCAAGAACTTTGAGAAATTGTTACAAGCAAGGAAGACACGGAAGAATCAAGGAATTGGTTTTGAGCGAAAGTTCAACGCCGAGGGTGTTGAATGGGAAGAAGGTCAATATCCCACTCCAAAGTTTGTTTCTCAAAAGGAGAAGTATGATCCTACTTCTTCCAATGTGGAACAAGCTCAAGATGACCTTCTACCACAAGACCACAAGCTAAAAGGCAAGGACAAGCTTCAAGAGGAGATTGATGCATTCATTGAAGCACCCAAGGCCATGGTCAAGTGGGTTCCCAAGGAAACTTCAAGTTCTACTTCGTCAAGCTCAACTACTACCCCAAGGATTCCCATCAAGATGATGTGGATCGAAGAAGAAGAACTAGAGAGTTCTTGAGGTGACTCCGCCAATATACTCCATTCACATTCATTTTGGCAAAGAACTTGTGCAATCAACTTCCACATCTTGCACTAGTTCATGGAGTCCAAACCCTCTTGTTGGTAAGTCAAGGGACAAGGTAATCATTGCTTTCATGGACATCATCTATTGTGTACTTCAATCTATGTCCATGGATATCCTTGTTTGTTCCTTGTGGGACTAACCCATGTAGGTATTGAAAGTGCCCGAATCCAAAGGATTGCTCCCAACTCTTGATGATCTTCATCAACATTGAGCATCCACATCTTCAACATCTACATGAAGTCTTCTCGACAACCCAAGGTTAGTTTGACCCTTTAAAGGGGTTCTCACATCAAGGGGAGCTTGGCTCTTAAGAATTGAGCTAAAGCATCTTCAAATGATGTGAACACATTAATGCTTTATGTAAAAGTGGTAACCCCACTTGTGCTTAAACGATGAGTATGACCTATGATCAAATGTTCTCATTTGACTCCTAAGTCAATATACTCATATATAGATGACCTTGTCATCGCCAAATTGTATGCTAGTTGCTAGAGTTTTGTTTGTGCATGTTTGACACATATTTCATTTGCTATCTTATTGTGTGAGCATGTTGGATGCATGATTTTATCCATTCGAGGACATCCATTTGTTGCTTTGGTCTTTTGAATTCTTCTTTTTTTTGACCAAATGGATGGACAAGAATGCCTAAGTTCCTCCCCTAGCTATCTATGCTTTCTTGTCTCAAATTCCATTCATGCTTATATCACAAACTTTGAACAAGTCTTTTTCGGACAGACCGAGTGAGGAGCACTCGGAGCCACCGATCCGTCAAAAGCTTAAATTCCAAAACCTTCTAAGTACTTTCGGTCAAACCAATATACTCAAATCGGACAGACCGAAATCACTTGGATTGATCTAGGTTTTCACCTCGGTGAAACCGAGTTGCAAATTTCGGCGTGACCGAAGTGAGTAACTGCTTGCAGTTAATCATCTCGGTGCCACCGAGTTTTCCAACTCGGTCCCACCGACAGCTGAAGGGCATATATACCGAGGGCAGCGCGTTGATTATTCCTTCAAAGCGTCTAGCCCCAAACCCTTAGCTGCCGTCGCCGTGGTCTCCGGATCGTCTCCGCCGTCGCTTTGTGCGCCCTCGCCATGGTCTCCATCGCCGTCAACGGTCAATCTCATCGCGCCGTTGCCGCCGTAGTGAAACTCCACCAAGTTGGGTGAGTTTCAATCCCTCTCGTGCTTCAACCTCTGATTCAATGCACGATAGGTTTTGCCTAGCTTCTTGCCAAGTTTGAAATCTTCCTATCCAGCAGATTAGTTCTTAGAACGAAATTCGAGTGAAAATTTTAGGGTTAGGTTTCCGCCGAACACATCTCGGTGTGACCGATTCTACATTCTCGGACTGACCGATTTGGCCTCTGGCCATTGCACTCCACTTTTCGGTCCAACCGAGTTGTGCAAATCGGTAAGACCGAAATGAGGATTCAGTGAAACCCTAGTGCTCTCGGCTAGACCGAAACCCATTTCGGTCCAACCGAAAGTGGTGTGAATGGTTACTGTTTAGACACTTGGATTCACGAATTTTAGACTCGGTCGAGACCGAAATGCATTCATGAAAACCTAAAACTGAAGTTTGAACTCATTCATTTTGCAAAATCTTCTGCGGTTTGTGATAACTCTTCTATTACGCCTATACCTATTCTATTCACGGGTTGTCGGTCATATACGATGCAAGTGACAGCGAATAGGTCTGAATCACCGATTGAGATTCGAGAGGCGGGCACTAGTCTGAAGCCAGCAGTTTTTACGATGATGGAGAGAGGAGCACCCCAAGTGGTTTGCCTCCTGCTGCCACCGGGCCGGGAAGAAGAAATTCGATGAGGAGGATTCGACTTTGTTCTTGAGGAAGAGATCACATCTAAGCCTAAGAGAAAAGTGGTTGCCAAAGAGCATCAAGGGCAACAAACAAAGAAAGGCACCAGCAAGGTGAAGAAGTCCACAGTTGCAAAGAAGCTGAGCATGGAAGAAGAAACCTCGAGCAAGGTAAAGAAAACTTCCAAGAGGAAGAGGATAGTACATGATGAAGCTGATGATGATTCTGATGAGGAAGCACCCCAGCCTCCTCAGAAGCCCAAGTTGATGGGAGATGCCATCAGGGCAGGAGCACCTACTAAATCTAAGCCATCAGCTCCAGCAAAGGTAGCTCAAGCCAAACCTGCTGCCAAGCCCAAGAAAACAGTGAGAAACATTCCTGCTTCAGAGAAGAAGAAGGACAATGTGCCACTAGCTGAATCAGATGAAGAGGCACATGTGTTGCTGAAACTCAGACAGAAACTGCCAGTTCATAATGATGCTCATCCTCGAGCTGAAAATATGAAGGAAAGGAAGGACAAAGGTCTCAGGCTATGGAGGCAAGTTGATCCATATGCCACGGAGAAGGACATTTGTTGACTCAAGGTTCCACACGAGAGAGCAACAAGATTTCTATGAGGCAGTGCTCATGGACAAGAAGCCCATTATTCTTGACACTAGATATGTTGATTTGGAAATACATCGACGATGAAGAGCATAGAGACTACTTCCCACATGTGCATGAGAGCTTCACTTTGCATGTGGAGTTGCGAGTTCGTTGGTCGGTCGATCGCTTGGAATGATGAGATGATCATGCGGTTCTATGCCACACACATTTCTATCCGGATGGCGAATGTGTGGATGGTGAAGGCGAGATTCTCTTCAACAGTTGAAGAGTGGGCTGCCTTGCTGAATGCTCGATATCAAGAGATGATGATGTTGATGTTTATGGAATTCCAAAGAAGAATCATGAGTCTATGAGGAACATGTACAATGAGGTACCAGCCAAGGATGTTGAGATATGGAAGCTTCGGTTCGATGTATCATCTTGAGCAGGTCTCCCAACCACTAACACTATTACGAGGCATACATTGATGCCCAAGTCGAGAGACCATCGCATGATAAGAGGCTATTCAATCAACATGCTGCATATTCTAGATCGAAGACACCTTTTAAGGTGATGGACACGATAGTTGAGACTATCAAGAGGATAGCAGACAGACGAGAAGAGGTCATGTGGGTTTGCCCGCACATTGGATGCTCATCAATGCCAAGTTTGGCGCGGGCACCTATTTGTTGGATAGACCCCACTTGCCACCGCAGCTGAACATGAAGATAATGAAGTTGTGATGGTGAGGATGATCCCACATCTGTTGAAGGACAAGCTAAGTCTGAAGCTGCCAAACAAGCCAAAGCGAGAAGGAAGGAAGCGGCGGCAGCAGCTAAGCCAAAGGCGTTGGAGAACAACTTCTTGAAGCTACTCGGAGGATTGAACTACGCTTGCCAGCATAGTGCGAGTCTCGGGAGAGTCTTGAGAGGATAATTGAAGACAAGTTCCATGCTCTGGATGTCAAGTGGATGAAGTGCAGTCACCGTCAACAAGCTTGAGGCGGATATCGAGGAAGCCAAGAGGGAGAAGGCAGAGCTCATGAAGGAGATGCAGGATGACCTTGTTGAGGATGACTATGAGCAGCCTGCTCCGGTCCCCACAAAGCCCAGATCATTGCTATTCGATGGCAGACCCCTGAGGCTCTGCGCCAGCACCTCCACAGCTCCATCGGTTCCAGCTCCAGCTCCGGTGTCCACTCCTCTAGCTCCACAGACTTCAGCGAAGCCTTTGCAGATGCAGCTATCTCCACTCCATCAGCGCAGCAGAGCCGCCAGCAGAGTCCCTAGTGACGTTTAGCTCTATACCTTCGAACTTTTGGTAACTTGTTGCCAAAGGGGAAAATTGTATAGATCATAGGACTTCGAGAGAGAGTGCTCGTTTTGCTCTTTCATTTGCGGTTTTCTTTGAGATACTTTTGAGTTCTTCGAGATATTTCGTGTGTTTGATACTACGTTTGCTCTACTTTGATGAGTGCTTGATAATACTATGCTTAATGTGTGCTTAATGCTTATCATATGCTATTCATATCTTGTATGATCATTTACTCATGTCTTGGTGATTGGGTGCATGCTATTCATTCTTATCATTTTGTGCGCTCCACCAAGATGTATGTGACATGGAAGAGTGACCCATGATCCTAATCGATTGTGCATTTGCATTCAAGCATAAATCTTAAATAATGCACAAATTTAGGGGAGCTCTTGCTTATCACATACTTCTCAAAGCGACGATGTTATTCATTGATTATATCATTTGTCGAGCTTTGATCTATATGTTGTCATCAATTACCAAAAGGGGAGATTGAAAGTGCAACTAATCCCGGGTGGTTTTGGTAATTAATAACAACATATATATCATTGAACTAATTGTTTCTTGAGAATATTTGAGAAAGTTCATGATATCGGTATGGCAATGGTGATGATGTGGACCCCTCAAAATGCTAAAGAAAACATTGGCAAATGCTCAAGACTCCATTTTTGGTTTAGTGATCCAAGATCACATTGAGTCCATAGGAAAGCCAATACTATTAAAAGGGGATGAGGTTATGATAATGATCTGGTTGCTCAAAGTGCTTAGTGATTTATCTCCCAAACTATCAACAATCTTTCATTCCAACATATACTCATAAGTAATCTCGGTCCCACCGATTCCATAAACTCAGTCACACCGAGATGAACCACCTCAGCCATATAGCCAAACCCTAGAAATTTGGATTTTCCGATTCCAAACTCGGTCTTACGAAACTAGTGTTGCCAACCTTCATAACATACGTACTCAAATCGGTGTCACCGAGATGATAAAATCGGTCCCACCGAGAATGGCAAACCCTAGTCTTTGGAAGAATCGGACTAACAGAGATTGTATTTTCGGTCCCACGAAAATCCCAACGTTCACAAGATTTGAACTTTCGGTCTCACCGAGTTGTCAACTTCGGTCGGACCGAGATTGGTCAAATGTGTGTAGCAGTTGGATTTTGTGTGGAGGCTATAAATACCCTCCACCTCCTCTTCATTAGTGGAGAGAGCCATCGAAAGAACTACCACTCCTACCTTACATTTCTAGAAGAAAACTACCTACCCTTGTGTTGAGATCAAGTTGCTCCACTCCCACCATATGAAACTTGATTTCTAGCCTTCCCAAGTTGCTTTCCACTCAATCCTTTCTTCCACCACAGCCAAATCGGTGAGGAGAGTTGAGTGTTGGGGAGATTATCATTTGAAGCACAAGAGCAAGGAGTTCATCATCACCAACACCATCTATTACCTTTTGGAGGTGGTGCCTCCTAGATTGGTTAGGTGTCGCTTGGGAGCCTCCGTCGAGATGTGGAGTTGAACCAAGAAGTTTGTAAGGGCAAGGAGATCGCCTACTTCGTGAAGATCTACCCCGAGTAAGGCTAGTCCTCCGTGGGCGTATGCCATGATGGCATAGACAAGGTTGCTTCTTCGTGGACCCTTCGTGGGTGGAGCCCTCCGTGGACTCTCGCAGCCGTTACCCTCCGTGGGTTGAAGTCTCCATCAACGTGGATTGACTATAGCACCACCTATCGGAACCACGAGAAAAATCTCCGTGTCTTCAAATTGCGTTTGCTCTTCTCCACCTCTTCTTTACTACATGTGCAATTTACTTTCCGCTGCCATTACTCTAGAATTGCATGTGTAGGGTGATACTTGACTTGGTCATCATTGTGAACTTGCTAAAAACTTGTCCTAATCAAAAAGCTAAACTTTTAAATTGTCAAGTAGTCTAATCACCCCCCCTCTAGACATACTTCCGATCCTACAAATATCTTTCTTCATGACATGATCTCTCAGAAAGTGATGACGAATTTCAATGTGCTTTGTGTTCGAGTGCTGGACTGGATTGTTGGCAATCTTGATGGCGCTTTCATTGTCGCAGAAGAGAGGTACTTGTTTCAGATTGATGCCATAGTCCTTGAGAGTTTGCTTCATCCATAGAAGCCGAGCGCAAAGAAGATCCAAAGACAATGTATTCAGATTCAGCAGCTTGAGAGTGATACAGTTACGCTTCTTTGAAGACCAACAGACAAGTGATCGTCCCAGAAGTGACATGTGCACGATGTAGACTTGCGATCCACCTTGGCACCAGCATAATCAGCATCCGAGCATCCAACCAGATCAAATTTTGAGCCCTTTGGATACCATAATCCGAGTGTTGGGGTGTAAGCCAAATATCGAAGAATTCGCTTCACAGCTAAGTGATGCGATTCCTTTGGTGCCTCTTGGAATCGAGCACACGTGCAAACACTAAGCATAATATCTGGCCTAGATGCACATAGGTAAAGTAAGGAACCAATCATGGAGCGGTATACCTTTTGATCGAACTCTTTACCATTGTCGTCGGGACCCAGATGGTGTTTGGCTGGCATTGGCGTCGTGTAACCTTTACAATCTTCCATTCCAAACTTCTTCAGACAATCCATCATGGACATCTGATATTGCTCTTGCATCATGTATCCAAACTCATCACTATACTTCTGTTTGGTGCAGCCGAAGATACTGTCATCCACATATATTTGGCACACAAAAAGTTCACCATCATATTTCTTCGTGAAGAGTGTGGGATCAAGGGATCCAGGTTTGAAGCCTTTGCTCTTCAGGAAGTCTTTGATCGTGTCATACCAAGCGCGAGGAGCTTGTTTGAGGCCATACAGTGCTTTGTTTAGCTTGTACACCATATCAGGATGTTTTGGATCTTCAAAGCCAGGTGGTTGAGCTATGTATACTTCTTCTTCAATCTTGCAGTTGAGAAATGCACTCTTCACATCCATTTGATATATCAAGATGTTGTGGTGGTTAGCATAGGCTAGCAGTATGCGAATAGCTTCAAGCCTAGCCACAGGAGCAAATGTTTCATCAAAGTCAATTCCTTCAACTTGAGTATATCCTTGAGCCACAAGACGTGCTTTGTTTCTGACGACTTGGCCATGCTCATCTTGCTTGTTTCGATATATCCATTTTGTGCCAATAATGTTGTGCTTGCGAGGGTCAGGACGCTTGACAAGTTCCGAAACATTGTTCAGCTTGAACTGTTGAAGTTTTTCTTGCATAGCTTGTATCCATTAAGGTTCCATAAAGGCTTCATCAACTTTCTTGGGTTCTGATATTGACACAAAAGAAAAGTGCCCACAGAAATTTGCTAACTGTGTTGCTCTTGAGTGAGTAAGTGGACCAGGTGCATTGATGCTATCAATTATCTTCTCAATTTGTACTTCACTTGCAATTCGAGGATGAACTGGACGAAGACCTTGCTCTTGCTGATCATTGTCATCATTGGGAGGATTGTCTTGATCGAGTATTGTCTTGAGTTGGTTAGGTGCGAAATGATAAGTTCCTCTTGAGTCAGGCTTGAAGGCATGATTTCACCGTTCCCATCAGCTTGATAGATTCATTGGGCGGAGCTTCGTCTAGTGTACTTAGCGAAGCTCTCTTTGTGAACCATTGGTTTCATCAAATCGCACGTCCACAGTTTCGACAATTTTGTAGAGATAGAGGTTGAAGACTACTGAAGAGTGCGAGTCCCGTCAGAATCGAGCATGAAACCTTCGTGAGCTTTAGGTGCAAATTCGACTTGTGATGGGGATCCTTGATCCAAAGACCTAGCTCCAAATACTCAAGTAGCCGACATTTGGCTTCTTGCGATAAGGAGCTCATAGGATGTTTTGTTCAGAAGCTTATGGATGTAAACATGGTTGATGACGTGACATGCTGTATCAATAGCTTCAGGCCAGAACTTTCTTGGTGTCTTGTACTCGTCGAGCATTGTTCGACCCATCTCAATGAGGGTTCTGTTCTTGCGCTCTACGATGCCATTTTGCTGAGGTGTGTATGGAGCAGAGAACTCATGAGTGATTCCCATTGTATCCAGATAAAGATCAAGTCCGGTGTTCTTGAACTCAGTGCCGTTGTCATTTCTGATATGCTTGATCTTGACGCCATAATTGTTCATGGCTCGATTGGCGAAGCGTCTGAAGACATCTTGCACTTCAGTCTTGTAGAGAATTATGTGTACCCATGTACTTGAGTAGTCATCAACAATGACGAAGCCATAGAGACAAGCAGTTGTTGTGAGGGTAGAGTAGTGAGTAGGGCCAAATAAGTCCATGTGTAACAGCTCGAAGGGTTGAGATGTCGTCATGATTGTCTTCGAGGGGTGCTTTGCCCTAGTTATCTTTCCAGCTTCGCAGGCACCACACAAATGATCCTTCTTGTTCTTGGCGAGTGTCTGTAAGTTCCTCATGCCAGCATGCCCTAGCCTGAGATGCCAGAGCCAGCATTCTGAAGCTTTTGCAAGAAGACATACGGCAAGCTGTGGACCTGCTGAGAAATCTACCATGTATAGATCATCTTTTCGATACCCTTCAAAGACTAGAGACTTGTCAGATTCCATTAGTACAAGGCAACGATATTTTCTGAATAGCACAATCATGTTCAAGTCACAAAGCATCGAGACAGACATTAAGTTGAAACCAAGGGATTCAACAAGCATCACTTTATCCATGTGTTGATCCTTTGAGATTGCAACTCTACCTAGACCCAATACCTTGCTTTTACCAGTGTCAGCAAATGTGATGTGACTCTTGTCTGATGGACGTAAGGTTGAGTCCATGAGAAGACCAGTCATATGATTAGTGCATCCGCTGTCCATAATCCATTCTGAAGCATGAGGTGTCATACCCTACAGTGCAGTTAGGAGGATAGGCTTCACAAAGAGTGTTGTGAAGCATAAGCCTTTGACGCACACGAGGATTATCACAGCTTAGATCAAGGTTAGGACTCATAGTATGACTGGTAAGCGATTCAGATGTGAAATACATAGTAAGACCATTTTATCATGCGTCCCTTAATGTGTTTTAGGTCCCCAGCAATAGCATCGGACGCCTTTGATTACAGGCTGGAGACCTTTCTCTGCAAAAGAAAGTTAATTCTTCTTCACCACCCACATCTTCAGGGGTGGCTTAGAAGCAATGAGTCTAAGTGCAGCATCTGAGAACTTTAGCTTTGGAGCCCTAGCAAATAGCCTTGGAGGAGATGAATGATACTCATATGAATAAGCAGAAAAGTTCTTAGTTCTATGAACATAGTGGTTTGAAGACACACGCTCATATTCATAAGTCTGAGTATGGTTTCCCTGCAAAACATTGGCGTTAGGGTGACTCGGTGAGTCTCAGATCTGTATGAAGCCTTTGGGCCATATGAAGCCATAGGTGCAGGGTTTGTCTTCTTCCTTGGTGGTGTCATGATGACATTCACAGGAAGATTCTCAATACAGCTTTTGGGAACCCAAATCTTCTTCATAGGTGGTCCATTCCTGAGTTAGTACCAATATACCGCAAACACTTCACCATTCTGATTCTTGAACAGCTTATAGTTTGCATCAAGGATTCATCAATGATAATAGGATTAGCACAGTAAAGCCAGATAAGGTGGATGGATCCACTGAAGGTCCCTTTGCAGCAACCCATGAGGTTTTGGGATCTTTGCTCAAAGCTTCGGTAGGAACCATCAACATTCATTTTCCTCTCGAACACAACACACTCTTTCCTAGGGTTTCGGTTCAGAATCTGCTTTTTGAGGACATCGCAAAGTGTGTGATGTCCTTTCAGACTTTTATACATCCCTGTTTCAAGCAATGTATTCAACCTAGCATTTTCATCAGCAATAGTAGTGGTATCCTCCGCAGAGGGGTTAGTTACCACATCAGTAGTTGAAGACAATGAAACAGTAGCCGCAGTGGAACATTCAACAACAGAGGTAGCGTTATCACGCTCAATGCATTTTAGACATGGTGGTTCAAATCCATCCCGAGCGGGACTAATCTGTTGAGCGCGAAGTGACTCATTCTCTTTTTTGAAGATCTTCATGAGCCGCTCTCGATTTCTCAAGCTCTTGCTTCCTTTGAAGATAATCATAGGAGAGCTTTTCATAAGTGGTTGAGAGCGTTTCATGACGACTTTCAAGTTCTTGGTACTTAGCATGAAGATTTTTTATGTCTTCAACTAAGGACTGTGAACGTTTCATTTCCGCGTCCAACAGGCCATCGCTTTTGTCTAACAGTTTTTGAGTATGTTCCATAGCTTTTTGTTGTTCAGTTGCAATTTTAGCAAGTGTTTTGTAGCTGGGTTTGGATTCACAATCAGAGTCATCTTCACTTGATGTTTGAAAGTAAGCATCACGTGATTACCTTGGCACCACGTGCCATGAAGCAGTAGGTGGGAGCAGGGTCGTCCTTGTCATCAGCTTCAGCGTTGGTGTGGAAGTCATTGTCTTCAGTGTTGAAGATGGACTTGGCAACATAGGCTGGGGCTAAAGCCAGACTTGCAACGCCAGGGTCGAACTCCTCTTCTGACTCCACCTCCGCCTCCTCAGAAGTAGACTCCTCCTCTAAATCCATCTCATTGCCAACAAAAGCACGATCCTTGCCAGATGAGCTCTTCTTATGAGATGATGACTTTGATGAGGACTTGGAAGAAGACTTTGAGGATTTATTCTTCTTCTTGTCATCAGAATCATATTCCTTGCTCTTCTTCTTCTTCTTCTCATTGTCCCACTGTGGACACTCAGAGATATAGTGTCCAGGTTTCTTGCACTTGTGACATGTTCTCTTCTTGTAGTCATGAGTGGAAGCTTCATCATTTCTTGAGCTAGATCGTGACTTTCTGAAGCCCTTCTTCTTAGTGAACTTCTGGAACTTCTTCACAAGCAAAGCAAGTTCCTTTCCAATGTCTCGGGATCATCGAATCTGCAATGATTCTTCTTCGATGAGGAAATAACTTTTGCCTTCAAAGCGAGTTCGCCATAGTTGGGACCATAGATATCTCTTTTCTCGTGAAGTCGGAACTCATGTGTGTTGAGCATCTCAAGTATATCGACGGATCGAGTGTCTTGAAGTCAGGGCATTCTTGTATCATGAGGGCAAGGGTGTCAAAGGAGCTGTCAAGTGATCTCAGTAGTGTCTTGCCGATTTCATGCTTGGTAATCTCAGTGGCGCCGAGAGCACGAAGCTCATTTGTGATGTCGGTGAGGCGATCAAACGTGAGCTGGACATTTTCATTGTCGTTTCTCTTGAAGCGGTTGAAGAGGTTGCGAAGAACACTGATCCTTTGATCTCTCTGGGTTGAGATGCCTTCGTTGACCTTGGATAGCCAGTCCTAGACTAGCTTCGACGTTTCCAGAGCACTCACACGGCCATACTGTCCTTTGGTCAGGTGACCACAGATGATGATCTTGGCAGTAGAGTCCAGTTGAATGAACTTCTTGACATCAGCAGGGGTGACACCTTCACCAGTTTTGGGAACGCCGTTCTTGATGACATACCGAGGTCAACATCAATGGCTTCAAGATGCATCGCATCTTATTCTTCGATAGAGGGATATTCAGTTCCATCAAACACGAGGCAAGCAGCGGAGACTTTGATTATCCCTGCAGTCGACATAGCTAAAACTCCAGGTGGTTAAACCGAATCACACAGAACAAGGGAGTACCTTGCTCTGATACCAATTGAAAGTGCTAGTTATCGACTAGAGGGGGGTGAATAGGCGATTTTTATGAAAGTTTTCAAAACATGGAAGTTTCAAAGACAAACAATAGAAATGACCTAATTGATATGCAGCGGAAGATAAACTACAACAAGCAAACCATAGTCAAGTATGCAATAATGTGAAAGCACAAAGACTAATAGCAGCTTAGTAGTAAGGATCAGGATGGAAGATAGTATGAAGCCAACCAAAGATGGTACTCAAGCAATGAAGTCAAACAGGTATGAAAAATAGGCAATGACTTCACGAAGACAAACTCTAAGTAAAGGGAGGGACAGGATAGAACCGGTCACTTGTTGAAGACACAAGATTTGTTGGACCAGTTCCAGTTGCTGTGACAACTGTACGTCTGGTTAGGGAGGCTGAGATTCAACTCAGAAGACCGCGTCTTCACCTTATTCCCCTTGAGCTAAGGACACACAGTCCTCGCCCAATCACTCTGGTAAGTCTTCAAGGTAGACTTCCGAACCTTCACAGACTTCGTTCACCGGCGATCCACAATGACTCTTGGATGCTCAGAACGCGACACCTAACCGGCTGGAGGATTCACAGTCCTCAAGTGTAATAAGTCTTCAGGTCACGCAGACAGAAAGACTTTAGTGATGCCTAACACTCTTTGGCTCTAGGTGTTTGGGGTTTGTCCTCGCAAGGATTTCTCTCTCTCAAAGGCTTCGAGGTGGGTTGCTCTCAAACGACAAAAGCCGTGCACTAACTCTGAGCAGCCACCAATTTATGGTGTAGGGGGTGGGCTATTTATAGCCACTAGGCAACCCGACCTGATATGTCCAAAATGACCCTGGGTCACTAAGGAACTAACACGTGTTCCAACGGTCATATTTCAGACACACACGACAACTTTACTTGGGCTACAAGCAAAGCTAACTCATCCAGCTCTGGATAAGATTTGCTCTCATTGTCTTCGCTCGAAGACATAGGATTTGGGTTGAGCATCACTTCACTCATTCTGACTTTGTTCACTTGGACCCCACTTAACAGTAGGGTGGTTCCTATGACTCAACAAAGAAGAAAAAGGAAACAACGAAACGACACAATCTTCGCGCTCCATAGTCTTCACTCAATGTCTTGTCATGTCATAGTCTTCAATATGAATATCTTCACATACCACCATTGTCGTCAATGTCTTCATACATTTTTAGGGGTCATCTCCGGTAGGTAAACTGAATCAATGAGGGACACTACCTGCATTATCCTGCAATTCTCACAAATGCATTAGTCCCTCAACCAAATTTGTCGTCAATACTCCAAAACCAACTAGGCGTGGCACTAGATGCACTTACAACTACCATTGCTGCGTCTTCCCCGGCTCTGCGTCGTCCCCTTCCTAGGCCTCGCCGTCGTCCAGACCACCGCCCTGGTGCTCTCGGCGCAGCGTGGTCAACGTGGTCAACGACCGACTTCCATCGGAAGAGTAATGTACATGGAGAGGCTGACAGCTGGGTCCAGGCGGCCGCAAGGAAGTGCCTCCTTATTACATGCAAAATAATTATTCCTCCACCTGACAGTAGGGACCCACTGGACGGGCCACCTTATTTCACGAAAAAAACGTTTCCCCCCTGACTGCTGGGACCCACCGGACAGGCCAGCGTATTTCACGAAAAAAACGCTCCCCGCACTGTCAGCTCGGACCCACCGGAAGTGCCTCCTTATTATGCACAAAAAAATGAATACTCCCTTGCTAGCTGGGACCCACCATGGTGGGAGGCTGACTTAGGGCCTACTAAGTTGGTGGGGCGGGGCCTTTGTCAACTTTAGTCAATATGAACGATTCTAGCTCCAAAGACCATACGATGTCCATCCAACGGCCGTAGTGCTTCTTCAACCTCTGGTCTTCTTGCTCCAAATTACCAAAGCAAATACCGGTCATGCCGCATGCTCCTGCCTCCCGTGGCCGGTCTGTGCTGCCGCAGAGGCCTCACCGCCCCCTACTATTCCCACCGCTAGCCAGGCCCTGCGGCGATGGCAGCCTCACACCGCAGCCGAACCAGTGAACCCTCGTACTCCTCTCCGCGCGGGCTTCCACTGCAGCATCTTCCCCGGCTCCCCATTGTCCCCTTCCTAGGCCTCGCCGTCATCCACCACCCTGGTGCTCTAGGCGCAGCATGGTCAACGTGGTCCAGGAACGACTTCCATCGGACGTGGACTGTACGTGGAGAGGATGACAGCTGGGTCCACGGCCACAGCAAGGAAGTGCCTCCTTATTACGCGAAAAATAATGATTCCTCCACGGCAATTTGGGACCCACGGATGGGCCAACGTATTTGCGAAAAAACATCTCCCCCTAACTGCTGGGACCCACCAGCTACATCTTCGCATGCAAGGAAGTGCGTCCGGGCAAAAAACAAAAGGATTCGCCCCCCTGACCGCTGGGACCCACCAGCGACACCTTCGCACGCAAGGAAGTGCGTCCGGGCAAAAAAAAAACAATTCGCCCCCTGACTGCTGGGACCCACCAGCTACATCTTTGCACGCAAGGAAGTGCGTCCGGGCAAAAAAATGATTTGCCCCCCTGACTGCTAGGACCCACCAGCTACATCTTCGCAGGCAAGGAAGTGCCTGACAGCCGGGACCCACCTGGTCGAAGCATACATAGCGTTGTCATTCTGGTCGCAAACATGTACGTACATACTGGTCGTTGTAGAGGCGCACACGTGTCGTAGTAGAGGCGCGCACGTAGCATGTACACGTACGTACAGTGGCGACGGTGCAAGAAAGAAAATACAGCCACATACGTACATACGGGCAGGGTCTCGAACGCCTAGTCGCGCATACGTACATGGCTGGGTCGGAACGGAGAAACAGCGTCGTCGTCATGTTCATGGGGAGGCAACGGAATGTGTCGTGTTCATGGGGAGGCAACAGAATGCATCATGTTCATCGGGAGGCAACGGAACGCGTGGGAGCCAACCGGCTTGGACGGAACAGGCGATGGAAACGAGGCCTGGCATATCGTAGAACGGAGGAAACGGCCTTGTGTTCGACCGGCCACGTTCGGAACGGGGTCCTGTTGACCGGGAGGGGTGTGGCGTACCACACAACGGAGAAAACAGACCTCCTACGGTCGAAACGAGGGTCCTGTTGATCGGGAGGGGTGTGGCGTACCACAAAACGGAGGAAACAGACCTCCTATGGTCGAAACGGGGGTCCTGTTGATCGGGAGGGGTGCGGCGTACCGCAAAATCGATTTAAACGGACCTCCTACGGTCAAACGGGGTCTTGTTCGCCGGGAGGGTGTGCGTGCGCAAAACGGATTTAAACGGACTTGTGTTGGGCCTTCTGATCGAAGCGGGTCTGTTGTAGCGACCGGACCTCAAACAGTCCGAGCTCGTGCATCGATGTCATCCTCGGATCGATGTCTTGACACGCACAGTACTTGAAGGATTTATAACAGAGTAGCAATCACACACTTATTACATCGAATGTCTCCAAAGAGAATTTATTACAATAAATATGGCTTAAGGCCATCTAATAACGATAACAACGGAAGGCTTGGAAGATAAGTGAGTCCATCAACTCCAACGGCATCACTGAGTATAGAACCATGATCCTAAGGCATCTTACTCGTTGTTTGAAAAGTCTGCAACATGAACGTTGCAGCCCGAAAACGGGTCAGCACATGGAATATGCTGGCAAAGTAACACACTACTACATGAATATATGGCTTGGTGGATAGCTCTATGGTTACAGTTTTTGCGTAAAGCCAGTTTTTCCCTACTACAAAGGAATAAATTATTTAACTATCATGGTGGTTGTTAAACATTGGGAATGGTTGACAACATCCGCAATCCCAATTAAGCATCATCATTAAACAAACCCAACAATATTAATTAAAGTAACATGATGAGATTCACATGATAATCCAAGTACTAGATACTCAAGATGTCCATAACCGGGGACACGGCTAATCCTGATTAGTTTGTACACTCTGTGGAGGTTTGTGCACTTTTCCCCACATGACTCTATCTCCTCCGTTGGTTTTCTCGCACTCCATGGTGTTTGAGAAACGAATGACTGAGACATAGTCTTTCAGAAGCGCTAGCACCTTATGATGGGTAGACCGGTACACCTACTTTCCCCTACATCTGCTAGTCTACCACTGTAAGAGTTCACACGACTTAGTCAACTATGCTAGAGCCCATAATAGCATGTGGCTGCACACGAAAGTTTCTAGCATGATTAATCTTATGATCCCTTTTAGCCTGGGTGGCGGTCCAAAAACAAACAGGCAATCCTGGAATACCCAAGTGCCTCAATCCACCCAGATGTGTATTAAAGTTGCCACCTTAAATAAACCATTAATTAACAATCTCACATCTGTCATGGAAATTCACTCTCCCAATCCACGTCTACTAGCATAGCATGGCATAATAAGCAAACGTAGAAGTAACTCCCAAGGGTTTGATAATAAAACAGGTGATAGGCACTACCTCATCTACTTCCCAAAACCCACAATTTAATTAGATCCTAATCATGCAATGTTTGAGGATTGATCTAATGCATAAAAAAACTGGGTAGTAAAGAGGTATGATCAAAGTGTTACTTGCCTTGCTGATGATCCGCGTAACCTAGGGATTCGAAGTAGCAAGCGGCGCAATTCGGGTACTCTATCGCAAGCAAACAAACAAACAAGCATACAATAAGTACTCATCTAATGCACGGGTAAAACTCAAATAAGAAGATCTAACCAGAAAGTTCAACTCAAGAACTCCGGTTTACAAAAAGAATCAAGTCGAACAAAGAAACAATACTCAAACAGCGAAAGAAACAAGCTTCGTTTACTACTCTGGACCTAAGTCAAATTTTACAAAAGCAAAAACTGGTTTGAGTAGATTATTCGGAAAGAGGGTTTCGAGAAGAAACTCTAGGCGCCTGAATCGCCTGATTCCGATAAACGAGCGGAAAGAAAAACTAAAATGAAAATCGGATCAGGAATCGCGATCAGAAAAATCACGGAATGAATCCGAGAAAAAGAAAAACGACGAACAGATTAACGAACGAACGTTCGTTAACTGCATCTAAACGACAGATACGTCTGTTAACGAATGAACGAGCGAACGCTCACTAAATAAATAAACCAAAAAAAACCAATCTAATAAAATAAAAAAAAATCTAGGGTTTTCTTAAAAAAACGAAGTGATTTTTTTCAAAGAAACCGGCGTTAGCGGCGGCAGTGATACTGGCGGGTCCTCCCGTGAGGCGGGCGACTCGGAGGTTGGCTAGGGGCGGCGGGCTCCTTGCAGCGGGTGGCGAGGTCTTGGCGGCGGCAAGGCAACACGAGGCGAGGGCTCGGGGGCTCATATAGGGGGACAGTTGCTCAGACTTGGGGAAGGGTCGGGCGGCGGGCGGCTCGGAC
This sequence comes from Aegilops speltoides, assembly GCA_021437245.1. Lineage (NCBI taxonomy): Eukaryota > Viridiplantae > Streptophyta > Magnoliopsida > Poales > Poaceae > Aegilops > Aegilops speltoides. The sequence goes on from CM038146.1 coordinate 127,477,493, forward strand.
TCCAGTCCGGCGGCGGCCTGCGGGAAAGGCGGTGGCGGGCGGGCCGTCTGGCTCAGTGAGCCCGGCCCGATCGAGTATGAGGAGTTTTTAAATAATTACGTTGAACAAAAAAAATCTAGAAAAATAAATAAAAATCTAAAAATACCCAAATAAATTTTTATCGTCCAAATAAAATATTTAGAACGAGATGAACATTTTTTTGGTCCTAAAATGAAAATTTGAAAATCTTGCAATTTTTCCTAAATTCAAATAAAATAGCCAAAACATCAAAATAAACTTTATTTTTTTATTAAATCCTTATTTCTTTATTTTGGGAAATTCATTTTATTCCCTCTCTCATATTTTAATGATCGAAATAATTGAAGATAAAATAAATAAAATCAAATGATCCTATGTTCAAGATTTTGAGAAAAACTCAAATATGAAAATAACAAAATCCCCAACTCTCTCCATGGGTCCTTGAGTTGCGTAGAATTTCTAGGATCGAGGCAAAATGCAAATAAAATATGATATGCAATGATGATCTATGTATAACATTCCAAATTGAAAATTGGGATGTTACAAACCTACCCTTAAGATGAATCTAGCCCTCGAGATTCGGGTTAACAAAAATAGGTGAGGTGGTCCTTGAGCAAATCTTCCTGTCGCTCCCAGGTGGCTTCATCCTCGGTGTGGTGGCTCCACTGAACCTTACAGAACTTGATAACCTTGCTGTGGGTGACTCGGCTGGCATACTCAAGAATCTTAACTGGTTTCTCCTCATAGGTCAAATCACTGTCCAACTGAATCGCACCTAGTGGCACTGTATCTCTCAGTGGTATATCGGCCATCTCTGCGTGGCACTTCTTCAACTAGGAAACGTGAAACACGTTGTGAAATCCTGACAATCCCTCAGGCAATTCCAATTTGTAGGCAACCTCTCCCATACGTTCCAAAACTTTATATGGTCCCACAAAACATGGCGCTAACTTTCCTTTAACACCAAAACGCTTAACTCCTCGAAGTGGAGATACCCGAAGATAAACTCTATCCCCAACATCGTAAACTGTCTCCTTGCGTTTTGCATCAGCATAGCTTTTATGCCTGGACTGGGCTACCTTGAGCCTGTCGCGAATCAACTTCACTTTCCGTTCAGACTCCTTAATCAAATCTGGTCCAAACAACTAACGGTCTCCAACTTCGTCCCAAGACAATGGGGTTCTGCACCTCCTTCCGTATAAGGCTTCGAAAGGGGCCATCTTCAAACTGGATTGATAACTATTGTTGTAAGAGAACTCCGCATATGGCAAATTTTCGTCCCAACTAGATCCATAATCTAGCACAAGCTCTCAGCATGTCCTCTAAAATCTGATTGACTCTTTTGGTCTGTCCATCTGTCTGTGGATGAAAAGCGGTACTGAACTCTAGCCTGGTACCCAAAGTTTCGTGCAACTGATTCCAGAACTTTGAGGTGAACTGGGTTCCTCTATCTGATACAATGCTCTTTGGAACTCCATGCAGACATACGATCCCGGTCATGTAAATCTTGGCCAATTTGGCACTGGTGTAAGTAGTCTTCACTGGAATGAAATGAGCTACCTTCGTCAAATGATCGACTACCACCCAAATCAAGTCATAGCCTGAACGAGTCTTGGGAAATCCCGTAATAAAATCCATGCCTAGCTTATCGCACTTCCATTCGGGTATCGGCAATGGTTGCAACAATCCTGCTGGCTTCTGATACTCTGCCTTTACCCTCTGACATACATCACAAACTGCTACATATTCGACAATGTCCTTCTTCATTCCGGTCCACTAGAAAGTCTCCTTCAAATCCAAGTACATCTTGGTATTCCCTGGGTGAATTGAATACGGTGAATCATGGGCCTCTTGCAAAGTCAACTTCCTGATCTCAGGGTCATTGGGTACATAAACGCGGTCCTCAAACCAGAGGGTATCGTGCTCATCCTCACGAAATCCCTTGGCTTTTCCTTTGCTCAACCTCTCCTTTATCTCAACAATCTCCTTATCGGTCTTTTGAGCTTCTCTGATCTTATCCATCAAAGTCGACTGAATTTCCAATGTTGCTACATAGCCTGTCGGAACTATCTCCAAACATAGCTCATAAAAATCCTCGGCTAACTCCTTTGGTAGTCCTGCGGTCATGAGTGTATTAACATGGCTCTTACGGCTCAATGCGTCGGCTACTACGTTAGCCTTTCCGGGGTGATACTGCAATCTCATATCATAATCCTTGATGAGTTCCAGCCATCTCCTTTGCCTGAGATTTAACTCCTTTTGCGTGAAGATGTACTTCAAACTCTTGTGATCCGTGTACACCTCACAATGATTTCCGATAAGAAAATGTCTCCATGTCTTCAATGCATGAACTACGGCTGCTAACTCCAAATCATGTGTGGCATAATTTAACTCATGAAGTTTAAGCTGTCGTGACGCATACGAAACAACTCTTCCTTCCTGCATAAGCTCCAAGTCCTCGACGTGAAGCATCGCAATACACCTCATAATCCTTAGTCTGATTTGGCAGAATCAACACTGGTGAGGTAACTAGACGTTTCTTCAATTCCTAGAAACTGGCCTCACATTCCTCAGTCCAATTGAACTTGGTATCCTTCTTCAACAACTCCGTCATGGGCTTTGCAATCCTTGAAAAATTCTCAATGAATCTCCGGTAGTATCTTGCCAGCCCAAGAAAACTTCTGATCTCCCCAACTGTCGTTGGTGCTTCCCAATTTGTCACGGTGACAACCTTGGTGGGGTCTACTGCTATACCCTCTCCGGATATAACATGTCCGAGGAATCCAACTTCCTTTAACCAGAACTCACATTTGCTAAACTTGGCATATAACTGGTGTTCTCTGAGCTTCTCCAATACCAAACGCAAGTGCTAGTTATGCTCCTCTTCGTTCTTCGAGTAGAATAAGATGTCATCAAGGACACCACGACGAACTTATCTAGGAACTCCATAAATACTTTTCTCATCATGTTCATGAAATATGCAGGTGCGTTAGTCAGACCAAATGACATAACGGTATACTCGTACATCCCATACCTAGTGGTAAAAGCTGTCTTGGGTATATACTGTTCTCGTATCTTCAACTGATGGTATCCTGATTGCAAATCGATCTTGGAAAACACCTTTGCTCCTTGTAGTCAGTCAAACAGATCATTGATCATTGCCAGTGGGTACTTATTATTGATGGTTACCACATTTAATCCTCGATAATCAACAACCATCCTTAACGATCCGTCCTTCTTCTCCACTAGAAGTACTGGTGATCCCCAAGGTGAAGAACTTGGGCGAATGTATCCTTTATCCAGTAATTCCTTAATCTGACTCTTAATCTCCTCCAAATCTTTTGCGGGCATCCTGTATGGTCTCTTGGATATTGGCCCTGTGCCTGGCAAAAGCTCAATCAAAAACTCAATGTCTCTGTCTGGTGGCATGCCTGGCAACTCCTCTGGAAATACATCCAGAAAATCCTTCACTACTGGTACTTCCTCCTGCACAACTCCTGATAAGGAATTTACGTGCATCCTCCTCGGCTCATGCCTTGATACATACCTTATCCTTTTCCCTTCTGGGGTAGTAAGCAGAATCGACTTACTGACGCAATCAATGTTTCCTCCATACATTGATAGCCACTCCATACCCAGAATCACATCCAAACCTTGGGATTCCAAGATGATTAAATCCGAGGGGAAAACATGCTTGCCTATACCCAACGGAACTTGAAAGCATCCTCGACTGGCCATATACTCTGCTCCTAGTGAGGTTACTAGCATGGGTGTTTTTAGAACCCTAGTGGGCAGTCTATACTTACACACAAATCCCCTTGATATGTATGAATGCGATGCACCAGTATCAAAAAGAACGAGTGCAGTAAATGACTTAACCAAAAACTTACCTATTACTGCATCTGGCTCAGATTCAACCTCCTCCACGCTAATGTGGTTCACTTGTCCTCTGTTGAAAGGGTTCGGCTTCTTCCCAGAGCTTCCATTGCCATCCCCAGTCTGGCCTTCAGGACATTCATTGGCGTAATGTTCGGTCTTCTGGCACTTAAAACAAGTGACTTGACTCAGATCTTTCTTGGCTGGTGTTGAGGGGTTGGTACGGTTCTGGCTACTACTTCCTCCATTCCCGGCACCATTCTTGGGACCAATGTGATTGTGCGAGCTACCTCCTCCATGGGTATGCTAAAACTGTCCTCCTGACTTCGGAGTAAAACGGGGCTTCTGCTGAGCTCCAGAATTGTACTTCCCTTGTCCATACTTCCTCTTGCGGGTTTCAATCTGCTGCTGCTTCCCTTTAATCATGAGAGCACGGTCTACCAACTCCAGGTAGTTGTTGAAACTTGCTACCATCAACTGCATGCTCAGCTCATCATTTAGCCCTTCCAGAAACTTCTCTTGCTTAGCTGCATCCGTAGCGACGTCATCTGGGGCATAACGTGCTAGCTTACTAAAATCATCCACATACTGGCCAACTGTTCTTTCTCCCTGGTGCAAGTTGTGAAACTCACGCTTCTTCATGGCCATAGCTCCTGCTGAAACATGGGCAGTATGAAAAGCCTGCTGAAACTGATCCCATGTGACAGTGTCTGCTGGATAAGTGGTTGTGAAATTCTCCCACCATGATGCTGCGGGTCCCTCAAGCTGATGTGCGGCAAATCGCACCTTCTCCGCATCTGTGCATCCTGCGGTGGTCAATTCCTTGGCTGTCTTGCGAAGCCAATCATCTGCAACAATCGGCACGGTGCTACTGGAGAACACCGGCGGATTCAGCCTAAGAAAACGGGTTAAGTGATCAACATGTGGTGGTGGTGGTGGATTGTTGTGGTTGTTGTTCCCCTGATTCTGATTCTGGACTAGTATCTGCATCAATGCATTCTGCTGCTGGATCAACTGAGTGAGCTCCGGTGGAAAATCAAATCCTTTGTTGCGTCTCGGAGGCATCTGGGGTTTAGAAAAGAAGAGAATATAGAATAGAATGAGGTCTAAAGGCAAAATACTACCCATATGCACATGAGACAAATAGCAATCAAAACACTTCATTCAAACAAGCAAGGGCATACAACGGTCTATCTATCGTTACAAAGTTCTCAGACTATAATAGATACATGGAGGGAAATTCTACTACTTTATGATGGTCTACTAGAAAAACTGCTTCGATGAAGACTCCATGGTATCTTCTCCGGCTTCATCAACATAGTCATCATCACTATCATCTGGGTCCGAGTCGGTATCGTCGATGATGATGTAGTTCTCGGGACAAGTGCAATCTTCGTCTTCTCCTGTTGCTGGAAATCCCATGAACACTCTTAACTTCTGCTTCAGATCATCATTCTTCTCGACTAGCGTTGATATTTCCTCCTCATATCCATCGCGTGTAGACTTGAGTTCTTCTTCCAGTTCCGTGATATTGGTCATGGCTTTCTTCAGATCCTTCATGCCTGCACACATCTGGTTCTCCTAGCGTCGAATGTGCTAGTTTAACTCCTGGATGAAAGATGCAACTGATTTGTCTTTCCTGGTGTTGATCATCTCCCATTGCTCATCTCGGCGCCCACAAATCTGGTAGGTAGTATCCTTAAGCTCCTTGTGATAAACTTCTCCAATACGTCCCATGGTGATGTGAGCTGCCATGCTCTTCCCTAAACTCCATGTTGGTGCATCAAAGGAAAACTCTATAGGCTCAGTGACTGGCATGAACGTCCTTCCTGGAACTTGAACTTGAATCATCCAGCGCTCCGATCTTCAGGTACTTGGTTACTTCCTTCAGGTGTCGTCCAAAGGGTGTATCTTCATCCGGTTGCATGAACTTGTTCCTTGCATCCGCCATCCTAGAAGAATAGAAAAGATGAGGAGTTAGAATGAGAAGAGAGAGTAGTGATCTATGGCTTTTGCTTAGTGGTCGTGTCCTACAGTCAGCGTGTGCTCTGATACCATCTTGTAGCGACCAGACCTCAAACAGTCCGATCTCTGTGCATCAGTGTCATCCCTGCATCAGTAATGCTGACACACATAGTACTTGAAGGATTTATAACAGAGTAGCAATCACACACTTATTACATCGAATGTCTCCAAAGAGAACTTATTACAATAAATATGGCTTAAGTCCATCTAATAATGATAACAACGGAACACTTGGAAGATAAGTGAGTCCATCAACTCCAACGGCATCACTGAGTATAGAACCACGATCCTAAGGCATCTTCCTCGTCGTCTGAAAAGTCTACAACATGAACGTTGCAGCCCGAAAACGGGTCAGCACATGGAATATGCTGGCAAAGTAACACATAGAGAATAATGAAAGAGTAAAGCTATACTACATGAATATATGCTTGGTGGATAGCTCTATGGTTACAGTTTTTTGCGTAAAGCCAGTTTTTCCCTACTACAAAGGAATAAATTATTTAACTATCATGGTGGTTGTTAAACATTGAGAATGGTTGACAGCATCCTCAATCCCAATTAAGCATCATCATTAAACAAACCCAACAATATTAATTAAAGTAACATGATGAGATTCACATGATAATCCAAGTACTAGATACTCAAGATGTCCATAACCGGGGACACGGCTAATCCTGATTAGTTTGTACACTCTGCGGAGGTTTGTGCACTTTTCCCCACATGACTCTATCTCCTCCGTTGGTTTTCTCTCACTCCATGGTATTAAAGTTGCCACCTTAAATAAACCATTAATTAACAATCTCACATCTGTCATGGAAATTCACTCTCCCAATCCACGTCTACTAGCATAGCATGGCATAATAAGCAAACGTAGAAGTAACTCCCAAGGGTTTGATAATAAAACAGGTGATAGGCACTACCTCATCTACTTCCCAAAACCCACAATTTAATTAGATCCTAATCATGCAATGTTTGAGGATTGATCTAATGCATAAGAAAATTGGGTAGTAAAGAGGTATGATCAAAGTGTTACTTGCCTTGCTGATGATCCGCGTAACCTAGGGATTCGAAGTAGCAAGCGGCGCAATCCGGGTACTCTATCACAAGCAAACAAACAAACAAGCATAAAATAAGTACTCATCTAATGCACGGGTAAAACTCAAATAAGAAGATCTAACCAGAAAGTTCAACTCAAGAACTCCGGTTTGCAAAAAGAATCAAATCGAACGAAGAAACAAAACTCAAACGGCGAAAGAAACAAGCTTCGTTTACTAATTTGGACCTAAGTCAAATTTTACAGAAGCAAAAACTGGTTTGAGTAGATTATTCGGAAAGAGGGTTTCGAGACGAAACTCTAGGCGCTTGAGTCGCCTAATTCCGATAAACGAGCGGAAAGAAAAACTAAAACGAAAATCGGATCAGAAATCGCGATCAGAAAAATCGCGGAATGAATCCGAGAAAAAGAAAAACGATGAATAGATTAACGAACGAACGTTCGTTAACTAGATCTAAACGACAGATACGTCCGTTAAAACGAACGAACGAGCATCGGCTCGCTAAATAAATAAACCGAAAAACTGATCTAATAAAATAAATTAAAAAATCTAGTGTTTTCTTAAAAAAACCGAAGTGATTTTTTTCAAAGAAATCTGCATCGGCATCGGCGGCGGCGTACCTCCCATGAGGCAGGCGGCTCGTGAGGTTAGCTATGGCGGCGGGCTCAGTGCCAAGGGGTGGCGGTGGGCGGCGGCAGCTGCGACGGCGGCGGCAACACGAGGCGGCGGGATCCAGGAGGGGGCGGCGGCTTATATAGGGGGCTGCTCACTTGGGAAGGGGTCGGGCGGCGGCGGCGTGGTCGGACTCCAGTCCGTGGCCACGGCGGAAAAGCGGTGGCTGGCGGGCCGGCTGCGTCAGTGAGCCGAGCCCGGTCGAGTATGAGGAGTTTTTTAAAATAATTACGCTGAACAAAAAAATCTAGAAAAATAAATAAAAATCTAAAAATACCAAAATAAATTTTCATCGTCCAAATAAAATATTTAGAACGAGATGAACATTTTTTGGTCCTAAAATGAAATTTTGAAAATCATGCAATTTTTCCTAAATTCAAATAAAATAGCCAAACCATCAAAATAAACTTTATTTGATTTTCTTATTAAATCCTCATTATTTCTTTATTTTGGGAAAGTCATTTTATTCCCCCTCTCGTATTTTAATGATCGAATTAATTGAAGATAAAATAAATAAAATCAAATGATCCTAGTTTCAAGATTTTGAGAAAAACTCAAATATGAAAATAACGAAATCCCCAACTCTCTCCATGGTTCCTTGAGTTGCGTAGAATTTCTAGGATCGAGGCAAAATGCAAATAAAATATGATATGCAATGATGATCTATGTATAACATTCCAAATTGAAAATTTGGGATGTTACACCTGTTCATCGGGAGGGGTGTGGCGTACCGCAAAACGAGACTCCACGGGATATTGTTCATCTCCACCGTCAACCTCCTCCAGCCTCCACGGGCTACCGTCGACGTCCTCCAGCCTCCACGGGCTCCTGTTCATCCAGCCTCCACCACGCGCTACTCCACCGGCTACTGTTCAACCACCCCTCCACGGGCACCCCTCCACCGTCTACTGTTCATCCAGCCCTCCACACCACGGGGGCCTGTTCAACCACCCCTCCACGGCCACCCCTCCACCGTCTACTGTTCATCCAGCCCTCCACACCAAGGGGTCATGTTCATCCAGAGGCAACGCCACCGCTCACTGTTCATCCACCCCCAATGCTCACTATTCATCAATCGATCGGCTTGATTAGCGGCATGCGAAGAATCGCTCCATCGAGTTCGATTAACGACCATCGATCGATCGCTCGGGTTCAATAACGCCAGCGTAACAAAGGTCAATCGCTTCGGGTTCGATTAGAGCCCAACGCTTTGCTTAGGTTTAGTTAGAACAACGCCTACGCACACGCCAGCAGCGTCTGCGGTACAAGAAAGCAGCGCTCGCTCTCCACCGTAACCGGTAACTCCCTGAAATTTTCCTCCCCCTCGCTTCTACCACGGTTTTGCCCGCCCAGAAGGAAAAGCCCATTTTCTGTCATGATTTTTTGTCATAGAAGTAGGAGCCCACCACGTCTATGATGATACCGGGTTTTGTCACAATTATCGTCATAGAAGTGTCATATGTATGACAGAAAAAAATTCGTTCGGCCCAAAATGTCACGGATGTGTCTTTTTTTTGTAGTGCACCTCTCGGGCTGGTAAGTCCGTTCGTCCAGGTTTCATTTAGTCGAGTGAGTCGTCAATCGGTTGAATATATGATATTTCTCCCTTTCTGTAGTTCCGCAAGAGATCGTTGTGCTCCCTGAAGAAGAAGAAGAAGAAGCGCCTCTACAGAAGAGGAGGAAGAAGAGTGGAAGCTCAAGCAGGAGGAGGCTTGAAATTCAAGTCCCTCAGTCGACACCGGCGCTTGAGGCGATGGTCGAAGGTTCCGAAGAGCCTGTTCGGACCAACATCACATTCGCCAGCCCGCTGACGACTGATCATCCATCGGGATCGACTACACAGACTCCTGCCGCTCCATTGCAACTCCACGCATCTGACCCAGTAACTGCTTCAACTGCCTTGGAGCCATCACTCTTTGCCGCGTATCAGACCCCAGACGACTCGCCGAGTGCTGCTAGGGAAGCTCTCCGCCAGGTGAACCTTGTCATGGAGCAGGTGAAGGTGATGCACGAGGCTAGTTAGGTGGCTTACAACACCAGCACTTCCCTTCAGACCAATGTTCAGGTCAACAAAACTCCGACTAAAATTTTGAATGTTGTTTTATATCCGATCACCCACTAGGGTGTTCCTTTGTTTAGAGTTTAGGAAATCTTCCACTCCACTCGACTCGAGCTGAGTCTCAGTAAACTGTCTGGATCAGTGGGGGCATGCCGAGTGCACCCACTGGGTGTAATCCCCGAGACCACGGTCGACTGCTGGCAGTCGACTGAGGTCTTAGAATGTACTCTCTCTCTTTTTTTGGACTCACGCTCCGCAGACTCTGCTGAGTATTGATCTAAACCAGTGGGGGCACGCTAAGTGCACCACTGGTGTAGTCCCGAGACTCTTGTTGAATATTTGATTCGGCAGAGTCTTAGAAATAACTTTTCACATCACGATCTCTTATTTACGCCGTGACATATCTCTCTTACTGACTGCAGAGGTCTTGTGATCTTGGGGCTCGACTTTTTGAGTTAAAGAAGAAGCATATCAGCGTTGAACTTGACCTTGAACTCGCAAAGAAGAATCTCAAGACTGCTCAACAAGAGACGGCCATCATGGGAGGTAACCATTCGACTGTCTTGTCTGCTTAGTAGCTCACACTTTCCACTGCTTTTTCTTTCAGTCTCTTTGAACTGAGTGACTTCACACAAGCAAATGTGCATAGTGAAAACCGCCAACTACAGGATCGTCTAAAGAGTGTTGTTTATTTAGAGAGAATGAAGGAGGCTTTGGAGAAGAAGGGCATGGACCTTGCTGCTGCTCAAAAGGAAGCACGTGAGAAGACGACGCTTGCGGACTAGAAGCTGGCTTCAGTCGGCAAATTGGAGGAGGAGAACGCAAAGTTGAAGACCGCCATCTTGGAAGCTAATCAAGAAGTCGAGCAACTGAGGAAGGACAAGGAGAACCTGAACACTGAAGTTGGCGGCCTCAGAACCAAGACAGACAAGCTAGAGACCTATCTGGAACAACTTGCCGCGAAACTAGTCCTGAAGCTTGAAGGTATGGTCATTCGACTGGTTAATTGTCATCGACTGAAGTTTGTTGTAATATTGTCGACTCATTGTTTTTCGTGATGGAACAGAACTTTGTCAGGACTTTGAAGCTGAAACCGGGTGGGTCGAGATAGGTCTCGACCCCATCAATTGTCTCGTGAAAGATGACGTTGCGATGAACCTGCTGCGATTGGAATCACGCTTGGATGGTGCAGTTGCTTATCTGGCTCGACTGAAGGCAGCGATGACCTGAGTGGACGCCGAACTCTGGCCTTGGGAGGAACTTTCTCAAGACCTCGAGTCGCTGATGACTCGACTCAATCAGATCCCTGGCCGAGTGCAAGAGTGCAAGAAGTCCTCTGCTCGCTGTGGTGCTGATGTCGCCTTGTCATTGGTTCGAGTGCACTACAAGGAGGCTAAATAAGACAAGCTGGCGGCCCTCAAGGTAGCGAATACTAAGAAGCACTCCTTCCAGTCCTTCATGGACACCTTCCTTGAGGCAGCCACTCATATTGCCGACAGCATCAACCTTGACAGCTTCTGCGATCCAGCCAGTCCTTCTCCCGCCGAGTGACTGAAAAACATTATGCTCAACCTTTATTTGCCTTGGAATGCCGAGTGATTTTGTTATCGTTAAAACTCCTTTGGGCCTGACGCCCGAGTACTTTAATCTGCGGTTAGGAACCTTTGGATTTATCTTTGAATATGTTGCATTTATCTTTGAGTGAAACTCGTTCTTCTCTTGGATTGGTTTCTATTCGTTTGATGCAGCTTCTGAAGAAGAACCAGCAGTCGACCAGTTGGACGAGCCTTGAGCAGCATTGATCGGCTCATCGGCAAGGCACTCAGCAATGGTCTTGACGTTCCTGTCAGCAGTTTGCCTTGGCACCAGCCGTTGGATGGGCCTTTGATAGTGCACACAAACTCGCCCATCTTCTTGATGGTGCAGCCCCCACCCCCCGGGTGGGGGGGGGGGGGTCGTGGTCGACCCGCACCACTCGGGGGGACCGGTCAGCTCATCAACGAGGCATTCACCAATGGTCTTGACGTCCCTGAAAGTGGCTCGCCTTGGCGACATGCTCAATCGTCCTTCTCCTTGAAGGTGCAACTCTGGAGTGGGGGTCGCGGTCGACCCGCACTTTGCTAACTCCCCGAGCGAGAAGATCAGTTTTCACTCAGGAGGATTTTTAAAACTTAGGCGAGTACTGGACTGCAGCTAAGCCCCCGAGTGGGTGGATTGCACACCACTCGGTAGGAATTTTCAAACTTAGGCGAGTACTAGACTGCAGCTAAGCCTCCGAGTGGGAGGATTTCTCACCACTCGGTAGGATTTTACAAACTTAGGCGAGTACTGGACAGTAGCTAAGCCCCCGAGTGGGAGGATTGCTCACCACTCGGTAGGATTTTTAAACTTAGGCGAGTACTGGATTGCAGCTAAGCCTCCGAGTGGGAGGATTGCTCACCACTCGGTAGGATTTTACAAACTTAGGCGAGTACTGGACTGCAGCTAAGCCCCCGAGCGGGAAGATTGCTCCCACAATCTCGTCCTTCTTCTTGACGGTGCAGCCCGGGGGGGGGGGGATCGTGGCCGACCCGTACCGTTTGGTAGGACCTTTTAAACTTAGGCGAGTACTAGACTGCAGCTAAGCCTCCGAGTGAGAGGTAGACTCACCACTCGGTAGGATTTTTTATCACTTAGGCGAGTACTGGACTGCAGCTAAGCCCCCCGTGTGAGAGGCAGGCTCACCACTCGGTAGGATTTTTTGTCACTTAGGCGAGTACTGGACTGCAGCTAAACCCCCGAGTGAGAGGTAGGCTCACCACTCGGTAGCATTTTTTATCACTTAGGTGAGTACTGGACTACAGCTAAGCCCCCGAGTGAGAGGCAGACTCACCACTCGGTAGGATTTTTTCTTCAACTTAGGAAAAAAACGCATTCGCAGCTAAGGCACCCACTGGGGGATTTTAGAACATGTAAGAAATGAACAACAATCATTCAAATGACTGTAAAATCATGTCTTTTGATAATCAAACTAAAAGGTACTTCTTATTACATCTCAACCATTTGCTCGCTCAGCCTGCCCATTCGATTGAGGATGAGGGACTGAAGCATAATCAACCCTCGTGCCTTGGGAAGCACAAAAGGCTCTGAATTCATCAGATTCGAAGTTCGATCCGTTATCCATGATGATGCTGTGCGGAACACCATATCTGAATATCAATTCCCTGATGAAACTTACAGTTGTACTTGCTTCAAGGTTTTTAATGGGCTTGGCTTCGATCCATTGGTAAACTTGCCGATCGCCACCAAAGACATGGGTAAATCCACTGCCACCCTCGAGGTCCAACCATGTCCAATCCCCAGACAGCAAAAGGCCATACGAGTGGAACAGTCTTCAGAGCTGACGCAAGTTTATGGGACATGTTGGAGTAAAACTGATAGCCTTCACACTTGTCCACTATTTATTTTGCTATCTCATTGGCACCTGGCCAGTAAAATCCGACTCAATATGCTTTGGCCACGATGGTCCAAGAGGATGCATGGTAACCACAGGTCCCCGAGTGAATATCATTGAGGGTCATTCGGCCTTCTTCTGGCGTGATGCACTTCTGGCAGACCCCAGTTACACTTTCTCTGAATAACTGACCTTTTATCACGGTAAAGGCTTTAGATCGTCGGACGATCTGTCGAGCCTCTTCTTCATCCTCTGGAAGTTCTTTCCTAAGAATGTATGCAATGTACGGCACCGTCCAGTCGGGAGTGATGACCAAAACCTCCATGACTAAGTCGACCACGGCTGGGATTTCGACTTCAGTCGGATCTGTGGCGCTATTGGGCTGTGGTGACTCTTCAGTGAAAGGATCTTCTTGAACTGAAGGTGAATGAATATGTTCCAAAAACACATTGCGGGGAATGGCCTCTCTCTTTGGACCTATCTTTGCCAACTCATCTGCAGCTTGATTTTTCAGTCGGGGTGTATGGTGAAGCTCCAATCCTTCAAACTTCTTTTCCAACTTTCTTACTGCATTGCAGTAACAGTCATGGCTGGGCTCCTGACATCCCATTCCTTCATCACTTGATTAACCACCAAATCTGAGTCGTCGTATACCATTAGGTGACGGACGCCGAGTGAAATGGCCATACGCAACCCGTATAGAAGTGCTTCATATTCCGCTTCATTATTGGAGGAATCAAAATGAATCTGGAGAACATAGCTAAGCTTGTCTCCACGGGGGGATACTAATACTACCCCAGCACCTGAACCATTCAGCATCTTGGAGCCATCAAAGAACATAGTCCAATGCTTCGAGTGAACTTGAGTCGACAATTGCTGCTCAATCCACTCGGCAAGGAAATCTGCGATTGCTTGGGACTTGATAGCCTTCTTTGCCTCAAACTTGATATCCAATGGAAGAAGTTCAATCGCCCATTTTGCTACTCGACCAGTTGCATCTCTGTTATTCAGAATTTCAGATAATGGTGCGTCGCTGACGATTGTAATGGAGTGATCAGAGAAATAATGTGCAACCTTCTTCATGGTCATGTATATTCCATAGACAAGCTTCTGATAATGTGGATATCATTGCTTGGATGGAGTCAAAACTTCAGAGAGATAATATACTGGGTGCTGAAACTTGTAAGCTTTTCCTTTCTCTACTCGCTCGATCGTGAGTACTGTACTGACAACCTGTCTAGTGGCTGCAATGTAAAGCAGTAAAGGCTCTTTGTTGATTGGTGCAGCGAGCACCGGCTGGGTGGAAAGCAGGGTTTTGAGCTTTGCAAACGCTGCATCAGCTTCCTGAGTACACTTGAACTTATCAGATTTCTTCATCAATCGGTAAAGAGGCAATGCCTTTTCGCCGAGATGAGAAATAAATCGACTAAAGGCGGCAAAACAACCAGTCAATTTCTGAACGTCATGCACCCGCACAGGGTGTTTCATTCGGAAGATGGTATCAACTTTTTTTGGATTGGCGTCGATCCCTTGTTCGGAAATGAGAAAACCGAGTAACTTTCCTCCTGGAACTCCGAATGTGCATTTTGACGGATTAAGCTTGATATCGTACCTTCTTAGGTTGGCAAAGGTTTCTGCGAGGTCAGTCAATAGATCAGAACCTTTGCGAGACTTGACCACAATGTCATCCATGTATGCTTCCACATTCTGACTGATTTGAGTGAGTAGGCACTTCTGAATCATTCTCATGAATGTGGCTCCGACATTTTTAAGACCAAATGGCATAGTGACATAACAAAAACACCCGAATGGGGCGATGAAGGCTGTTTTTATTTCATCGGGGCCATACAGTCGGATCTGATGATACCCGGAATATGCATCTAAAAAAGACAAGTGCTCACACCCCGCAGTCGAGTCAACAATCTGATCAATGCGGGGGAGAGGGAAGTGATCTTTCGGGCAGGCCTAATTGATATGCTTGAAATCAATGCACATACGAAGTGAATCGTCCTTCTTAGGGACCATGACTACATTGGCAAGCCACTCGGAGTGGTAGATCTCACGGATGAACTTTGCTGCTAGCAACCGACCCACTTCCTCGCCAATCGCTTTCCTCTTCTGCACGACGGACCATCGAAGATGCTCTTTGACGGGTTTTACTTTGGGGTCGACAAGCAAACGGTGCTCAGCCAGTCCTATGGGTACACGCAGCATGTCAGAGGGTTTCCATGCAAAGATGTCCCAGTTCTCACGGAGGAACTGGATGACCGCTTCTTCCTATTTGCTGTCGAGTGTCGTTGATATATGAGTCGGCGCGGCATTGGGATCGGTCGGGTGAATATGAATCGGCTTCGTTTCACCAGACGACTGAAATGTAGAATCCATGGCCGGCTTCTTGGCTCGGAGCAAATCACTCGGATCTGCATTCTTCTGATATTCTTGGAGTTCAACTGCTGCCATCTGCGCATCGACAATTTTGGAACCTTTCTGGAAACATTCCTATGCTTTCTGCCGATTGCTAGTAACTGTGATCACACCTTTGGGGCCAGGCACCTTCAACTTGAGGTACATGTATCATGGTCGAGCTATAAAGCGTGCGTAGGCAGGCCTACCCAGAATGGCATGATAAGCACTCTAGAAATCCACGAATTCAAATGTCAACTTTTCCTTATGGTAATGCTTGGAATCACCAAAAACCACGTCGAGAGCGATCTGGCCGAGTGATTCCGCTTTCTTTCCAGGGAGAACACCATGGAAACTCATATTGCTCTCGCTAAGTTTGGACATCGGAATGCCCATCCCCCTCAAGGTTTCAACATAAAGGATATTCAGACCGCTACCACCATCCATCAGCACTTTAGTCAGTCTAGTGCCTCCGACCACGGGGTCGACCACCAATTCTTGCCTCCCGGGGGTGGCTACATGAGCAGGATGGTCAGACTAGTCGAATGTGATGGATCTCTGAGACCATTTCAGGTATGTGGTCGTCATTGCCGGAGCGACCATATTCACTTCTCTATTGATAACTTTCAACCGACTCTTGCTCTCAACGTCAGCAAAAATCATGAGGGTGGAATTGACCTTGGGATAACTGTCGTCTTCCTCTTCATCCTCATATTTGTCCGACTCTTTCTCCTTCTCACCAGGCTGTTTTTCTCGGAACTGCTGGATCAGGAGTCGACATTGTCGAGTGGTATGCTTAGGGTAGATCAGATTACCCTCTTCGTCTTTCTTCGTGTGGATGTGACATGGCAAATCCAACACATCATTCCCCACTTGATCCTTTACCTTCTTAGGGGGCCAGGGCCCTTTAGGTTTTCCCTTAAACTTTCCTTGAGCCAGTGCTGAAATCTCACCAGGTACTGCGGGCTCGGCCTTACGCTCGCTTCCGATCGAATTACCTCTACCGCCTCTTGGCCGGCCTAACTTATCTTTTCCGCTACGGAGTCGATCCTCTTCTTCTCCGTTAGCGTACCAGGTGTTTATTTCCATCATCCGAGTCAGAGTCATATCTCCAGTCCGATCGAACTTCAAGACTAACTCTCGGTATTTGACGCCTTCCTTGAAGGCACACACTGCTTGATGCTCTGATACATTTTCAACGGTGTGATGCAAAGTGGTCCACCTCAGAATGAAATCTCTCAAAGTCTCACTCGGCTTCTGCACACAATGCTGCAACTCGGTCAATCCTGCTGGTCGCTTGCAAGTGCCCTCAAAAGTTCTGACGAACACTCGAGCCAGCTCTTCCCAACTGTATATACTACCTGGAGCTAACTGAGTCAACCACGCTCGGGCTGACCCTTCCAACATTAGAGGAAGATGTTTCATCGCTACTTCGTCGTTTCCACCGCCAATCTTCACAGCCACTCGGTATTCATCAAGCCAAGTTTCAAGCTTGGATTCGCCGGTGAACTTACTGACTCCGGTCACCAACCTGAAGTTGGGAGGAATCACTGCTGCCCTGATGGCTCTGCTGAAACACTCTGGACCGGAAACATGCACTCTGCTGTCACTTGGACGATCTCTGCCAGGGTCTTCTCTATGCGCTTTGTTCCGGTCGACTAGGCCCTGAACTAGGATGGATCTCGCATCGAAGCCCGGCTCTCTTGGGTCGACTGGTGCTCTGCGCTCGCCACTGTGATGGCGTCTATCATTGTTCTGCCGAGGCACATATGACGCACTCCTCGGAGGAGGCGTAGGCACTCGATGACGATTGTCGCGGTCGAGCCGATGATCATACTATCCACGGCCCTCACGCCGCAGGGGCGATCTTGGGCTGTGGGCTAACTGAACTGTATCCGCTACTACGGATCTGCTGTGAATCCTATTCCGCGACTGAGACACTGCTGTGTTCTACTCTCCTGCTGCCCGGAGCAAGGCCCGGATCTGCATCAACCCTCTGCCAGCCTCCGACTAGGAAGGTTCGATCGACTCTGCTATTCAGGCCGCAGCTGTGAGGTTCTAAATCGGAGTACGATATACCTTAGGCGGAGGCGGGAAAAGCTGCCATCGACTGGACTCAGGGACCCTCTCCCGAGCGCGCTCGTCGAGGGCGCGCTGAAGGTTCTCTAGTCGAGTGCGCTCAGCCAAATTAGCCAGGCGCACCTCTTGCAAGGCCCGAGCCTCGGGGGTTTCCCCAACGATGGGCGTGTGGAGTGCATCCATGTTGCAGCAACGAAGTTCTTCCCTCTACTGCGAAGAAAGGGGTTCAGGATGGTATTCCTCATGGACGCGCGACGGATCGCCACCACCATCTTCGCTGTCTTCACGACGGAAACCAGGCGGACCACGCGGTCCATCGGCCATCAAGCCGCAGGGTCGCTGCTATCGCACTCGGATGCGGTCTCCGCGGAGCCAGTCGACAGATCGAACAGGCCGTGGAGAGTTCGTCGGGCTCGATTGCCACGACTTGATGGGTGGCCGAACGCCTAGCCACCACGTGTTTCACCCACCGCTGAAGCCGCGATCGACCGGATCGCTTGCGGCGGTGAACAACGGGGAGGGAGGACACCATCGGAGCCGACCGATACTGAGTCGACGGCTGCCGGAGAAGGACGCCGCGAACGCACGCGCAAAAGTGCATTGCCCCTCGGACGGGGAGCGCCTCAATGTCAAGGGGAGCTTCCTAAAGCCAAGCGGAGTCTTCGGTGACGAAAACGAGCGCGCCGAGACGTATCTCGCGGCCCTCAGCCAATCCGCCACCGGAAACCATGATGATGATGATCGGAAAAACTTGCAACTTCACCAACAAGTCGCTAAGAAACCAGCCCCATGGTGGGCGCCAACTGTCGTGGTTCTAAGACTGACAGTAGAAAGGGGGGTAGGTACGGAGAGGCAAGATCTCAGCTATGGTGAAGGTGTACACACAAGGTTTACGAGTTTAGGCCCTTCTCGGTGGAAGTAGCAGCCCTACGTCTTGGTGCCCGGAGGCGGTCGATTGGATTATATGTGTGATGTTACAGGGGGTGCGAACCCTTGTGCCAGAGGAGGGGGTGGCTTATATAGAGTACGCCAGGACCCCCATCGCCCTCCATTACAAGGGACTTAATGTACATAAAGTGAGGGTGTTACTGGTAACGCCAACCTTAAGTGTTGTTAATGACCTTAAAGACTACGGAGTGAATGCCTGCCCGTTGTAATGCTGAGTGACTCCTGGTCTTCGATAGGTCAAGTGATTCTCTAGATGGTCGAGTGACAGTAGGTAGGAGGACTCCCGAGTGACATGAATGTCGAGTGGATTGCACTCGACATCTTCGACTGGGGGTCTCTTGCTGCTTCTTGGACTTCTTATCTTCTAGGGTAGTGACCTTGGGTAGGACGTATAGGCCAGGCCTATGACCCTACCCCAGGTCTGTATCCTCATCAGGCGCTGGGTTGGTTTGCTGGCGCATAACGCGCCAGTGCTGCCTCCCTCTACATCTCTCGCTCTGATCCATTTTTCTCTCCTCAAGAATTGCCGCCGCCACCGTGCCCCTAGACGCCGCTAATCTGGACGATTTCGTCGATCTTCCCCGCCAACTCTACGGCACCCGCTGCCTCCGGCGGCTCAAGATAAATGGTGTGGTGAAGCGCAGGATGCGGATGTCCAGCTACCTTCATCCTTGTTGTCCCCTGCCGCCTCCGTCTCGGCGGTAACCCATGTCTGTCGTCGTGGCCACCGCGTCAGTTTCCACCGTAATAGTAGGTGAGCCACGGTTACCTCCGACTCGATCCCCATGGGCCATATTATTTTGAAACTTGTTGCTTGGTTTGAACTTTGAAGTATTGTGTGTTGGACATGGTTTCTTGATGAACTTTCATCCAATAAGCATCTATTTTATCCCCTACGTGTTAGTTGGTTACGCACGAGGGCTAGCTAAAGATTTGGATCCTAGAGTGCATAGATGCACCATTAGTGTGATTCAATCTCTCCAACTTTTGTATGCCAGTTAGGACATCATGTTTTCATTATAAAAAGTAACTTATTATACTCTTATTTGTGCAACTCTTCCTTTAGAGGACTAGGCAGTACCTTATAGTCTTATTCTCTTGAATATTTCTGCAACTTGTGTTGCATTTTGCTGTGCGAAACTTGTGGATACATCTATGTTTTCTTACCCTTTATTTGGATAAGTTCCATTCAGATGTACCTGGCAGGAGCTTTCATAGTGGACGGTTCATACAGAAGATGCGTCAAAAAACTACATCTTTGCCCAAGTAATACCCCACGGTCCATATAAGATATCTCCAATACTCATCTGGTTTACATTTTTGTTTAGTTTTCATCTGGTATTCTTCTATATGATCAGTTCATTTTGTCCCTAGGATATGCTTCAGAATGATAATAGTTCAGGAGCGCCATTCTATATGATGGTTTAATTCAGACGATAAAAAAGTTATTGAATGTGTTGTATTCATTTTCATGTTCTTCTATTTTATATGGTATTACTTTAAGAATGGTTACTTTTGCATGTTCATATAATTTTTGCACACCTGGTTTTAAACCAACAATACTGTTTGACATACAATGTCCAGTTGGAGCACGGAACAATTACATTTGCTTGGTATGATTAAGGGTGCAGTACAAGATCAAGTTAAGTGAAGAACCAAAAGCTTATGAGCCATTGAAATACTATGTGATGGTTGCTTTTAAAACATAAGGCTTGTCCATTGCTCTCCGAAGGTACATTTCCCACATTGCACTCACTGCTGAATTTTTGTGGTTTACTATACTGATATAACACTACTGCAGGATGCTGCTAATTCGACACTATCATCAGAGACCCTTTGGCGAAACTGTGTGCGATAGAATAATCGCAAATGATGGCGTAAAAGAACCGTAAAAAAAGGTGCAAAACATTTGCGATGACGGGTACATCAAACACGGTTCAGATTTTACTTGCGTGTGCGATGATGGGCATACGATTGATCCAGCAGAACTGTTTGCGATGAGGAAGAACAACAGAAACGGGCAGCCATATCAATGTGTGTGCGATATACGGCATACAGTTCGCTCCGATGAACCATTTGCAATGATTGAGGTGGACACAAACGATTCAGCGTAACAAGATGTGTGTGATACCCGGCAAACAGGTCGGTGATACGTCTCCAACATATCTACTTTTCCAAACACTTTTGCCCTTGTTTTGGACTCTAAGTTGCATGATTTGAATGAAACTAACCTGGACTGACGCTGTTTTCAGCAGAACTGCCATGATGTTGTTTTATGTGTAGAAAAGAAAGTTCTCGGAATGTCCTGAAAATCCACGGAGTGACTTTTTGGAAAATATAAAAAATAATGGCGAAAGAATCAAGACCAGGGGGCCCACACCCTATCCACGAGGGTGGGGGCGTGCCCCCTCCCCATGGGCGCGCCCCCCTATCTTGTGGGCCCCCTGGACCTCCACCGACCTCAACTCCAACTCCATATATTCACGTTCGGGGAGAAAAAAATCAGAGAGAAAGTTTCATCGCATTTTACGACATGGAGCCGCCGCCAAGCCGTAATCTCTCTCGGGGGGGGGGCTGATCTGGAGTCCGTTCGGGGCTCCGAAGAGGGGGATTTGTCGCTGTCATCATCATCAACCATCCTCCATCACCAATTTTATGATGCTCACCACCGTGCGTGAGTAATTCCATCGTAGGCTTGCTGGACGGTGATGGGTTGGATGAGATTTACCATGCAATCAAGTTAGTTTTGTTAGGGTTTGATCCCTAGTATCCACTATGTTCTGAGATTGATGTTGCTATGACTTTGCTATGCTTAATGCTTGTCACTAGGGCCCGAGTGCCATGATTTCAGATCTGAACCTATTATGTTTTCATGAATATATGTGTGTTCTTGATCCTATCTTGCAAGTCTATAGCCACCTATTATGTGTTATGATCCGACAACCCCGATGTGACAATAATCGGGATACTTCTTGGTGATGACCATAGTTTGAGGAGTTCATGTATTCACTATGTGCAAATGCTTTGTTCCAGTTCTCTATTAAAAGGAGGCCTTAATATCCCTTAGTTTCCGCTAGGACCCCGATGCCATGGGAGGGTAGGACAAAAGATGTCATGCAAGTTCTTTTCCATAAGCACGTATGACTATATTCGGAATACATGCCTACATTACATTGATGAATTCGAGCTAGTTCTATGTCACCCTATGTTATAACTATTACATGAGGAATCGCATCCAACATAATTATCCATCACTGATCCATTGCCTACGAGCTTTTCACATATTGTTCTTCGCTTATTTACTTTTCCGTTGCTATTGTTACAACTACTACAAAACCCAAAAACATTACTTTTGCTACCGTTACCTTTATTATCATACCACTTTTGCTACTAAATACTTTGCTGCAGATACTAAGTTATCCAGGTGTGGTTGAATTGACAACTCAACTGCTAATACTCAAGAACATTCTTTGGCTCCCTTGTGTCGAATCAATAAATTTGGGTTGAATACTATACCCTCGAAAGCTGTTGCAATCCCCTACACTTGTGGGTTATCAGTCGGTAATCAGAATTGTGTGCGATCATTATAGACAGCCGATACGGTCTTTTTTGTGAATTGTGTGTTCGTTAGGGCACACAGTTCAACAAACCAACCTGTGGGCGATAATGTAGAACATCTCAGTCGAATACATATTTCTAACCGTCTGTGATGAATTGACAGGATAAACAGAGATATATACAATCTGCTTAATTTAGTCCTTCTTCTTGTTGTTGTTGTTGGATGGCCCCGCAACATCATCTTGGCGAGGACGCTTCTTGCCGCTGACCGTTGGCTTTTCATCACCGCCGCCATTGTCATCGCCGTTGCTGTCGTCGTCCTCCTCCTCCCTGTTCGACCATTTCTCCTCCTCATCATCGTTGTCCTCTTCTTTGTCCTCCGATGGCTCCTCCTTTGTCTGGTTGTCGTCTAACGACTCTGGAGGTGGCGTCCTTTAAATGAATCGGATATATTCGAGGTCTGGGCTCGACGCCGGACTCATGGAAGATGAGCGGGATGATTCTGATGTTGACCTATCATCGGGCACCAGACTGCTGGATGAATTGTCGTCCTCGTTGTCGCTCGACATGGCTGTAGAGTGTGTGCCAGTGTGTAGCACAGCCTTCCGGGGACGATGGAGATGGTGGACACTTAAGCGGAGTATGCAGAGAAGTGGAACTGCCAATTGAAGCGGGTTTTTTTTTGGGTAGGGGTGGGGGGAGGAATTGAAGCGGGGGTTGATGTATTATCTAACCGGTGATATAATCAACCGCAATTATTTGTACCCAGTGGCTCCAAATTCCTGGGGTTGCGCATGACTCCTATTGGCTATTTGGCTGGTTTCCTTTGTTAGGACAAAAACAAGGAACGAGTTTTGGGATTATGCACCGGTAACGGTATGAACGGAGTAGGACAATTGGCAAGCAATACATTGAGCTCTTCTTATTGATAAAGCCAGTAATAATCAAACTAGAAAGGAAAAGAAAAAAGACAAAGAAAAATATCTGCATGAATCTTCGCGTAACATCAATGGCATAGGACCTAGATGTGCATTACTTAGAGCACATCTAGATGTGCTTTAGCAATACTGTCAAACAAAACCCCTAATCATCATTGCAAACAACGCATAGAACATGGCTAATGCGACAACCACAACTACACATGCTAGTTCCTTATTGTCTCTTGCTTTCATCTGTTGTCTGTAATTGATTCTTTCTTGCTTCATCGTACTAATTGTACATTCCAGATCAGCCAGTTTCTTCTTCAGCTTAACGTTATCTTCTGCGAGCTTGTTGATAACACTCCGAGCCCTGCCATGCCATTCTTCATCCAGCCAGTTAGCAAAGGCACAAGCCTCATATCCCTGCCAATGTTAAATAGTATTCAGGATGAGCGGTGGCATTACCTCAACTAAAATGATGAACTTAGCACTAACCTCTAAGGGGCAACTAAGAAACCGCCTGCCAATGTCGAATCCCTTCGTGCATATACGTCGAGTGGGAGTGTGCCCGTGCACACAACTTAGCTTTTAGTACTTCTCGGTGGCGCGAAACTCGGAGTCAAACTCGTGTTGTGGGAGTCTGGAGTCATGCTCCGAATCCGGCGGCAAATCACTTTCCTGGGGAGGCGGTTCAATTCAGGACGGATTCGGCAAGGAGCTACTTTGGACATGCTAAAAAAGATTGAATATAGATTGGAACCTGATAGGACGATTCAGATCCGTAGTACACCTGCCTTCTGATGACCTTAGGCAAGTGCTCGACGGCAACCGCCCTCGTGGCGGCGATACGAGCAGGAGTAGCCACACCAAAACCATCAGCACCACTCGCCTACATTCCCCCAATGTCAGCTCCACGCGAGGGAATTTGGAGGCTATGTAGGGATTTGGGGGAAATGGGGAAACTGTGGGGATAAGCTAACAGTCGGGAACTACTTGTGGCACTATATGTTGGAGTATACGGCACACTATTTATACATGTCATTTGTGTCAGGTATTACAACATCACACATGATTTGTGCACCAAACCGTGTGAGAAGACAACATAGGTGAGACACGGTTGCCGTTACATAACGTATCTGATGTACTACCCTGTACATATAATTGAGTTACAGTGATACCATGTAAATAGCCGCTCTATGGATATCCGTAAAAAAATAGCTATTATGCATCTAGAGATGACGGTGGTGGCCTAGGCAAGGGCTACCAGAGAAGAGGTCAATCCTCGATTGGTGGGCGGTGGCAGCGTCATAGGAGGTCAATTCTAGGTCTGCGGCGAGAGACAGGAGGAGCTCAGCCGTCGAGGTCGGCAACGGTGTGACTCGAGCACATCCATCACGGTTGATGGCGGGATAGTGGAGGTCGAACTTCAGGCGGCAGCTGCACTAAGCTTTGCTCCTCGACCCTGCTGTCCCGGCGTGCCACCGCATCGCGCTTCTCTGTCTGCTGGGTGGAGGTCGCCGCGCGGCTACTTAATTAAGGTATTCTTTTCGTGAGTGGCTTGATTAAGGTATCCAATTCCTAAGGGTAGTGTTGTACTAGTTCTCTGAGTGTAAATTGACTAGCCATGATTTTTATCATTTCACGTATGGATAACAATATGGAGCACCCTCAGTAATTATGAAAATAAAGCCTTGTGATTTATGCATGCATCATTGGGCAGCAGTTAATCCGTGTATCAGTGTTGTTTTTTTGTTTTTAATTACCATTCGTGTGGTGCAGATGGAACAATCTGAATGGATGAAGGATCGGAATACCGCAAATTTTATCAGTGGCATGATAGAGTTCATGAATTTGGCTGAAAGTACAAAGAGGAGAATTCATGATGCAGATTACATCCTATGTCCATGTGCTGATTTTGCCAATACAGAGTCACGTGTAGTTGCAGATGTCCAGTGGCACTTAGTCTCTCGGGGATTCATGGATGGATATACATGTTGGACAAGACACGTCGAAGACGAGGTCATGGATGAAGATACCCAGGGCTGCGAGACGCCAAACCCCTATCAGTGTCACATGGATGTTGAATCTAACTTCAGGGCATAGGCGTCAAGCTACCAATGGAACACCGGAAAGCCAAAATGCCCACTAGAAAACCAAGACGTCGACGCAGATGATGACGATCTTGATATGCCAGATTTTGCTGCTATGATTGCAAATTTAGAGGGCCCAGACAAGGATATTATTGGGTACAAGGATATGCCAACCATTGATGCGGACTCCACGAAAGAATTGTATCCGGGTTGCAAAAAGAAATATTCCAGGTTGAGTGCCACCCTGGCGCTTCTCAGATTTAATGCAGCAAACGGTCTATCAAACAAGGGCTTCACAGAGAAGTTAGGTATTTTCAAAGAAATTCTTCCGGAAGATAATGTGCTCCCCAGTAGCACGAAGGAAGCGAAGAAAATTGTTTGCCCATTGGAACATGAAGTACAGAAGATACACGCTTGTGTGAATGATTGTATATTGTACCATGGTGAGTACAAAGATTTGCGTGCATGTCCCGAAAGCAAGCATGCATGATACAAGCGCAGGAGAGCAAAGGACAAGTACAAATTGGACGATGAGATCAAGACAGGAATCCCGTTCAAGGTTGTTTGGTACTTGCCTTTAATTCCAAGGTTGAGGCGATTGTTTGCAAACCCTAGAGAGGCAAAGAGGTTGCGGTGGCATCATGCTGAGCGAATTGCAGATAAGTATACGAGGCACCTGAAAGATGGAGCTCAGTGGGAATTAATCGACAACAAGTTTGAATAATTTTCCAAGGATCCTAGAAGTATAAGGCTCTGGGAGTGTACGGATGGGATGAATCCTTTTGGCGATATGAGCACCAATCACAACACATGGCCGGTGCTTATAAACTAGCTCCTTGGATGTGTACGAAGAAAAAATACATTATCATGTCAATGATTATCCAAGGCCCAAAGCAAACTAGAAATGACATCGACATTTACTTTCAGCTACTGGTAGAAGAACTGCTGACAGTGTGGATAGATGCACCTGCTGTAAAATGTTATGATGCTTACAAAAAGGAGATTTTCGATCTACATCCGATGTTGGTGCACACCATTCAAGATATGCCGGCATTAGGCAACACATCGGGGCAGAAAACAAAGGGAGATGTAGGGTGTGTCACATGCATGGATAGGAGAACTAGCAGAAGATTTCCCAACTCGTGCAAAACCATGTATTTGCGTCATCATAGGTTCTTACGGAAAAATCACCCATACCGAAAGATGAAAGATGAATTTGATGGTACGGCAGAGGTAGAAGTGGGCCCAAGACCCTAGGATGGGGAGGTGGTCCACAACATGGCTAAACAAATTAATGTTGTGCTTGGCAAGAATCACGCTAAGACGGTGAAACTAACACCCAAGGGTCAAGTGTTTAAGAAGAAATCAGTGTTCTGGAAATTACCTTACTGGGATATTCTATGTGTACGTCACTGCATCGATGTCATGCACGTAGGGAAGAACGTATGTGAAAGCATCCTTGGTACTCTGCTCAAGATTAAAGGTAAAAGAAAGGATGGTGAGGGTTCACGGCTCGATATGCTTGCTGATCAATCAAAAGCTAAGAGGGAAGTAGAAGATGATGACAAATTCATCGATGCTCGTCGGAGTTACAATTTCAGTACAAAAGAAGCAACACAGTTCTTCACCTATTTGTTGTTAGTTAAGACACCCTCTTCCTACTCCGCAAACATCAAAAGTCTCATGGATGTGAGCTCAGGTAAAATAAAGTTGGGACACATGAAGTCACATGATTGCCATGTAATGTTGACACAAATCCTCCCGGTGGCCATCAGGATTCTGTTGGACAAAGATATAAGGAACATACTCATTGAGCTCTGTGATTTCTTCAACCAACTATGGCAGAAAGTTGTAGGTCATGAAGAGCTAGATCATATGCAAGATGATATTGCAAGAATATTGTGCAACCTAGAGATGTTTTTCCCATCGTCATTCTTTGATGTCATGGTCCATCTCACTGTGCACCTTATCGACGAGATAAAGTATTGTGGTCCTGTGTTTCTTCACAACATATATCCCTTTAAGCGGTTCATGGGAATACTGAAGCGCTATTGTCAAAACCGAAACCATCCAGAGGCAAGCATCCTACAAGGTTATACCGCAGAGGAGGTGGTTGAGTTTTGCACCGAATACATGAAACAACAACCTATAGGTTTGCCCCTCTCTCGCCACGAGAGAAGGCTGAAAGGTAAGCCGGTCCTTGCTGGCACGCAAATGGCTGCACCCAGAGAGTTGGCAGAGAAAGCCCATTTGACGGTACTGCTTAACAACCCAGTTCTCACCGCTTACGTCGAAGAACACTTGGCGGAGATACGCCAAAGCTTCTTACCAATGGTGCCTTCATCAGATGTGGAGATGAAGGAGCACACTAAGAACTACATCAAATGGCTGAAGAAGCGTTTGGCACAAGGATCCATCGATGACATTGCTACATGGTTGGCACAATATCCATCACCTACAATGTTGACGTACCAAGCATATGACCAATGGATACATGTTCTGCACTGATGAACGTGACGAGAAGACCTCATATCAGAACAGCTCTGTTCGAATAGAATGCATGACTGTAGATGAAGCTGATAAAAGGGTATACTATGGAACCATCAAAGAGATTTGGGAGCTTGACTATGTGAAAGTTAATGTGGCATTATTTAGGTGCTCATGGATCCCTCTTGGTCAAGTAAAGGTCGATTATTATAGGAAGACCTGTGTTAACAGGACAACGATGGCATATCACGCGGACCCGTTCATTCTTGCCAGTGATGCTACACAGATTTTCTTTGTGGAAGACTCTTCGCATAAGAACGACCATGTAGTGATGCATGGGAAGAGGAGGGTACTGGGTGTCGATGATGTTGTCGATGAGGACGAGTACGATGAATTTCATGAGTTGCCAGCTAAGGGATCACGCAACCCTGTAACAGAGAAGCAAAAAATCATCAGAAAACCCAAGTTCATTCGGGGTCAACTTAATGATCCCAGTTCCCCCATGTACATGGGAATTAAGCCTTAAGACTAGTCTTTATGCCTATCTGATACGTCCATTTTGCATCATGCTTTTATATCAATATTTATTGCATTATGGGCTGTTATTACACGTTATGTCACAATACTTATGCCTATTCTCTCTTATTTTACAAGGTTTACATGAAGAGGGGGAATGCCGGCAGCTGGAATTCTGGGCTGGAAAAGGAGCAAATATTAGAGACCTATTCTGCACAACTCAGAAAGTCCTAAAACTCCATGGAAGTTATTTTTGGAATTAATAAAAAATACTGAGCGAAGAAAATACCAGAGGGGGGCCACCCACCGCTCACGAGGGTGAGGGCGTGCCCTACCCCCCTGGGCGTGCCCCCTGCCTCGTGGGCCACCTGGCAGGCCTCCGGTGCCCATCTTCTGCTACATGAAGTCCTTTACCCTGGAAAAAATCGTAAGCAAGTTCTCGGGACGAAACACCGCCGCCACGAGGCGGAACCTTGGTGGAACCAATCTAGGGCTCCGGCGGAGCAGTTCTGCCAGAGAAAAAACATCCCTCCGGGAGGGGGAAATCATCACCATCGATACTCTCATCGGGAGGGGGTCAATCTTCATCAACATCTTCACCAGCACCATCTCCTCTCAAACCCTAGTTCATCTCTTGTATCCAAGCTTTGTCCCAAAACCTCATATTGGTACCTGTGGGTTGCTAGTAGTGTTGATTACTCCTTGTAGTATATGCTAGTTGGTTTATTTTGTGGAAGATCATATGTTCAGATCCTTATTGCATATTAATATCCCTCCGATTATGAACATGAATATGATTTGTGAGTAGTTACGTTTGTTCCCGAGGACATGGGAGAAGTCTTGCTATAAGTAGTCATGTGAATTTGGTATTCGTTCGATATTTTGATGAGATGCATGTTGTCTTTCCTCTAGTGGTGTTATGTGAACATCGACTACATGACACTACACCATTATTTGGGCCTAGAGGAAGGCATTGGGAAGTAATAAGTAGATGATGGGTTGTTAGAGTGACAGAAGATTAAATCCTTGTTTATGAGTTGCTTCGTAAGGGGCTGATTTGGATCCATATGTTTCATGCTATGGTTTAGGTTTACCTTAATACTTCTTTTGTAGTTGCGGATGCTTGCAATAGGGGTTAATCATAAGTGGGATGCTTGTCCAAGAAAGGACAGTAGCCAAGCACTGGTCCACCCACATATCAAATTATCAAAGTAACAAATGCGAATCATATGAGCGTGATGAAAACTAGCTTGACGATAATTCCCAGGTGTCCTCGGGAGTGTTTTCCTTCATATAAGAGTTTGTCCTGGCTTGTCCTTTGCTACAAAAAGGATTGGGCAACCTTTCTGCACCTTGTTTACTTTTGGTACTTGTTACCCATTACGAATTACCTTATCACAAAACTATCTGTTACCGATAATTTCAGTGCTTGCAGAGAATACCTTACTGAAAACCGCTTGTCATTTCCTTCTCCTCCTCGTTGGGTTCGACACTCTTACTTATCGATAGGACTATGATAGATCCCCTACACTTGTGGGTCATCAAGACTCTTTTTTGGCGCCATTGCCGGGGAGTGAAGCGCCTTTGGTAAGGAAAACTTTATATAGTGTGGTGAAATTTACTGTCACTTGTTACTATGGAACATAATCCTTTGAGGGGCTTGTTCGGGGGATCTTCGCCCCGACCAGTAGAGCAAAGAGTTGCTCCTCAACCTAATGAACCTACTGAAAATGTTTACTTTGAAATTCCTTCGGGTATGGTAGAGAAACTGCTAGCTAATTGAGGGAGTCCTGGACTAGGGGGTGTCCGAATAGCCGAACTATCATCATCGGCCGGACTCCAAGACTATGAAGATACAAGATTGAAGACTTCGTCCCGTGTCCGGATGGGACTTTCCTTGGCATGGAAGGCAAGCTTGGCGATACGGATATGTAGATCTCCTACCATTCTAACCGACTCTGTGTAACCCTAGCCCTCTCCGCTGTCTATATAAACCGGAGGGTTTTAGTCCGTAGGACACAACAACAATCATACCATAGGCTAGCTTCTAGGGTTTAGCCTCCTTGATCTTGTGGTAGATCCACTCTTGTACTACCCATATCATCAATAACAATCAAGCAGGAGTAGGGTTTTACCTCCATCCAGAGGGCTTGAACCTGGGTAAAAACATGGTGTCCCTTGTCTCCTGTTACCATCCGCCTAGACGCATAGTTCGGGACCCCCTACCCGAGATCCGCCGGTTTTGACACCGACATTGGTGCTTTCATTGAGAGTTCCTCTGTGTCTTGACCGGTAGGCTTGATGGCTCCTTCAATCATCAACAATGACGGGTTCCAGGGTGAGACTTTTCTCCCCGGGCAGATCTTCGTATTCGACGGCTTTGCACTGCGGGCCAATGCGCTTGGCCATCTGGAGCAGATTGAAAGCTACGCCCCTGGCCATCAGGTCAGATTTGGAAGTCTGAACTCCACGGCTGACATCCGCGGAGACTTGATCTTCGACGGATTCGAGCCCTGACCGAAGCGCCGCCTTGATCACGATGGGCATGATTTAGCTCTGCTGCGGACAAGGCCACGGAGGCCGCTGCACGAGTCCATTCCGATCCTCAATTCGGAGTCGGCTGCGCAGATCGAGGACGGGTGGCTAGACACCGCCTCGGGGGCTGCTACATCTACGGCGATGGAGCCAAATACCGACCTTGTCCCTTGCGAGGCTCGTGACTCCGAGGTGCCGGACTCCTCGCCGGACTCCGAACCTCCCGCGCCCCCTCCAATCGAATCCGATTGGGCGCCGATCATGGAGTTCACCGCCGCGGACATCTTTCAACACTCACCTTTCGGCGACATCCTGAATTCACTAAAGTATCTCTCGTTATCAGGAGAGCCCTGGCCGAACTACGGTCAGGACGGTTGGGATGCGGACGACGAAGAAATTCAAAGCCGACCCACCACCCACTTTGTAGCCACTGTCGACGATCTAACCAACATGCTAGACTACGACTCCGAAGACATCGATGGTATGGACGACGATGCCGGAGACGACCAAGAACTAGCGCCTACAGGGCACTGGAAGGCCACCTCGTCATATGACATATACATGGTGGACATCCCAAAGGATGGGAATGGCGAGGAAGCAGCGGAGGAAGACCCCTCCAAGAAACAGCCTAAGCGCCGGCGTCAGCGGCGCCGCTCTAAATCCCGCCACAAAGAAGAATGGAGATTCCGCACCGGAGATAATAACACCCTGACGGTGTCAAGACAACCCCTCAAAGAAGATTCAGCACAGAGGATTTGAGAAGCCAGCCCTCATGAGAGAGCGGCGATTTAAGAGGTAGAGGATGATAATTACATGCCTCCCTCCGGAGACGAGGCAAGCCTTGACGACGACGAATTCGTCGTGCCTGAGGATCCCGTCGAACAAGAGCGTTTTAAACGCAGGCTTATGGCCACGGCAAGCAGCCTCAAGAAAAAGCAGCAACAGCTTAGAGCTGATCAACATCTGCTAGCCGCGGATGATCTTCAAGTCCTTGTGGCGAAGAGCATGAACTCGAACGCCCTCCAAAAGTTACATAACGCAAGCTACTCCCCGATTAAAGGAGGAGGCATATAAACCTGCATCACCAGCGCTGTACGGTGACCGACCACCCGTGGCATGACAGAGAGGCCTCTAGGCCCTACACTAAAACCGCACCCGGCATCGCTCGAAAAGCACAAAGCCACAGGGGAACGCTTCGGACTTGCGAGATAAATTGGAGGATAAGGCAAGACAATCAAGATCTATCTACTGATCGTGTGGGCGCCCCATGATACACGACGACAACCGTCGCACCAGACACAGCAAGTCCGGCCGGGCCGAACACAGTAGACAAAGCTCGTTTGAGCTACGTCGTGATATAGCCCATCTGAGGCGCCAAGACACCCACTATGCTTCACAGATGAAGTAATGGATCATCAAATCCCCGAAGGGTTCAAACCCGTGAATATTGAATCCTATGATGGCACAACAGACCCCGCAGTTTGGATCGAGGACTATCTCCTTCATATCCACATGGCCCGCGGTGACGACCTTCACGCCATCAAATATCTCCCACTCAAGCTTAAAGGACCAGCTCGGCATTGGCTTAATAGCTTGCCAGCAGAATCAATTGGGTGCTGGGAGGACCTGGAAGTCACATTCCTTGACAACTTCCAGGGCACATATGTGCGACCACCAGACACTGATGACCTAAGCCACATAATTCAACAGCCAGACGAATTGGCCAGACAATTCTAGACACGGTTCTTAACAAAGAAAAATCAAATCGTCAATTGTCCGGATGCAGAGGCCCTCGCAGCCTTCAAACATAACATCCGCGACGAGTGGCTTGCCCGGCACCTAGGACAGAAAAGCCAAATCCATGGCATCCTCACATCACTCATGACCCGCTTCTGCGCGGAGAGGACAGCTAGCTAGCCAGCGCAGAATAACCTCAAAAAAGTTCTGGCAGTCCGGATACCAAGGACCGCAATGGCAGGTCGCGTCGCAACAAAAACAAATGCCGCGTTAACGGCGATAACATTGAGGATACAGCAGTCAACGCCGGATTCAGAGGCTCCAAACCCGGTCAGCGGAAAAAGCCATTCAAAAGAACTACTCCGAGTCCGTCCAATTTGGACCGAATACTCGACCGCTCTTGCCAGATACACGGCACCCCCGAAAAGCCAGCTAATCACACCAACAGGAATTGTTGGGTATTCAAGCAGGCAGGCAAGTTAATTGCCAAAAACAATGACAAGGGGCTGCATAGCGATGACGAGAAAGAGACCCAGCCGCCGAACAATAGAGGACAAAAAGGTTTCCCCCCACAAGTGCGGACGGTGAACATGATATACGCAACCCACATACCCAAGAGGGAGCGGAAGCGTGCACTTAGGGACGTATACGCGATGGAGCCAGTCGCCCCGAAGTTCAACCCATGGTCCTCTTGACCGATCACTTTTGATCGAAGGGACCACCCCACCAGTATCCGCCACGGCGGATTCGCCGCATTGGTTTTAGACCCAATCGTCGATGGATTTCACCTCACAAGAGTCCCGATGGATTTGGCGGCAGCAGCTTCGAACCTGCTTTATCGGGATACAAGGTCGCCAAGATGGGCATCGACCCTCAAGGATTAAACCCACAAAGACGACCTTCAAGGGTGTCATACCAGGTGTAGAGGCCAATTGTACAGGCTCACCACACTTGAAGTGGTCTTCGGATCCCGGATAACTTCCGGCGAGGAGTTAATCTTGACATAGTTCCGCTCATGGCGGCTATCATGCTCGCTTTCGGACGGACTGCGTTCTAAAGTTCAACGCGTGCCGCATTACGCATACCTCAAGCTCAATATGCCAGGCCCTCGAGGGGTCATCACGGTCAACGGAAACACTGAACGCTCCCCCCGAACGGAGGAACACACAGCGGCTCTCGCGGCCGAAGTGCAGAGCAGCCTCTTAAGGCAATTCTCGAGTCCGGCCGTTAAGCGACCGAACACGGCTAAGCGCGCCCGGAGTAACCTACAACAAGACCACCTGGCACGTTCCGAGCATGCGTAGCAATACGGCCCCAACCCCAGCCTTTGCAAAATTACAAGACTGGTCCTTCACGTACATCATTACGCTCTGGAGATACCATGGGCATAGGGGAGGGGCACGACCACGACAGGCCCAGAGTGCGGCTCAACCACACCAGGGGCTCCCAAGTGTGTCATCCTTTTTTCTCTTTTCCTTATTTTTCTTATCCACAGGACTCCATTTACTAGAGGCCCTGTCCGGCAGCAGACCTGCCGAACTCAAGATGCAACAGCCAGGGAAGGAGAAAAGCTATGACGAGTATCCAGGTGGTCTCCATTTTGAGCATTATACCTGTTTTATACACCATTCCGCAGCCTACCCCTGGAGGGGGACATGCTAAATAGTTCCACCCCTTGCTTATCGCACTATTTGTATCGTTCTGCATTCAAGGCAGTACTTTTTGAATAAACAATGCATCGCTTTTTGCTTATAATCGCATTCCTTTTTTATAAATATGTTCATTTATGACATGTTGCATCCGTACACTTTGGTACGGCTAAATACACCAGGGGCTTAAGTTCCCCACATTATGGTGTGACAAGTCCGAATACTTTCACAAGTGCGGCACCCCGAACTTATAGCACTATATGCATCGGCTCCGAATCATGTCTTGGGTCAATAGTTGGGTTAGCCCGGCTCCCACGTTTTGGTACCTTATGTTCCGTTGTATCGGCTAAGGTAGCATCGGGAGAACCATCGCGATTGCGCCCAGCTTGAGCTGGGCGAGCACCTCGATGAGAAAGCTAAAGCCGACAATCATGATGAGGCGAGAGCCGATCGCTGTTCGAGAGGTTTTTTGAGTCCCTAAAGACTTATGCCGCTTAGAGCGAGAAACCGCTTTGTCCGCCCAGCGTGATAGCGCCCGAATTCGGTCTTCCGAACACTAGGGGCTTCACCAAATTTAAAATTATAGAATTCTATGGCTAAGGAGAGTGTTCAAGCACTATAAGTCTGCTTGCCTTGTTCGTTGTGTTGAGCGCCTCCCTAGATGGACCCAAAATGGGAACAAGAGTGCTCAAGTTTATCCCAAACACCCCAAAGACTGTGGCATGGGGGCTGAAGCCGATGACTTGCCATCTCTCGATTTGATAAACGGCCGCATGAAGGTAATATTTTAAATCAATAAGCGTTGCTTAGCGATATGAACAAAGTTTTCAGTGCACAGGATAACAAAATGTGAGTCTACTCAAATATTACATCTTTGGAGCACTCACCCGCAATCATGCGGGCACCCTTCAGGACACCCTTATAATACATCTCGGGCGTACGATACTCCTTGCCCGTCGGTGGCGCGTCCGTCACAAGCTTCTCAGCGTCCATCCTGCCCCAGTGCACCTTGGCACAAGCAAGGGCCCGACGGGCACCTTCAATGCAGGCGGAGTGCTTGACGACTTCAACCCATGGACGCGATCCACCAAATTACCGCACCAGGCCGAAGTAGCTCCTGTGCATGGCCTCCTTGGGCCAAACCAACTATGAGGCCCTTCATGGCCTGTTTGGCCACCTTAGGAGCTCGACCAGCTGCTTCAGCTGGTTGCTAAGGGGCACCGGATGTCCGACCTCAGCATACTGAGACCAGAAGACCTTCTCCGTCGAGCTCCCCTCCTCGGCCCTGTAGAAAGCGGTAGCATCGGACACGCTACGGGGCAGATCTGCGAACGCTCCTAGAGAGCTGCGAATTCGGGTAAGTAATAGGTAATTCACATTCACATGCTTGCTTTGCATGAAAAATGCCTTACCCACCGCTATTTTATTCAACGCCTCGATTTCCTGGAGGGCCTTGTGGGCTTCGGCCTTAGCGGCCTTGGCACTCTCAAGAGCTGACGCAAGCTCGGACTCTCGAGTCTACGAGTCACGCTCCAAACTCTCGCGCTTTTCCACGAGAGCCTGAAAGTCTTCCTGTACCTCCGCCACCCGCGCCTCCTGCTTCTCTCGTTCGGCTCATTCCGCGGCCGCATTGTATTCAGCCGCGGACACCGCCTCCTTCAGGGTCGCCACCTCGTTTGTGGCCCCTGTAGTACCCACGTCATCCTTGTTATTTCTCTTGCAACCAAATCCTTTTCTGTAAGGTACAACTTTAATAAGGGGTTACTCACCTTCCTTGTCCTCGAGTTGCTTCTTGGCACGGCCGAGCTCGTTCTCGGACCGCTCGAGGCTTTGCTTCAAAGCATTGACCTCCGCAGTCAGTGCGGCAGAGGTCAGCAGCGCAGCCTGCAATCCCATATTGACATATTTTGTAAGACTCCTGCGTATATCTCTTTAGATCCCCAGTCCGGTTTTTCTTTCCGAACACCAAACCGAGCATCAGGGGCTACTGTCTATGTGGTATTATATTACATATCTTAAAATTCTTACCTCAAAGCCTTGTTAGAAGGCTGCTGCGAGCTTTAGTCACCTGCTCTTGGCGGTGAACCTTTCAATCACCGCACTCATGACGGTCGCGGTGTTCTTCTTTGATGGAAGCGCCGTTGAGTGCCTCCAGCAAGTTATCCGG
This sequence comes from Aegilops speltoides, assembly GCA_021437245.1. NCBI lineage: Eukaryota > Viridiplantae > Streptophyta > Magnoliopsida > Poales > Poaceae > Aegilops > Aegilops speltoides. The sequence continues at coordinate 127,513,720 of CM038146.1, forward strand.
CGCCTCGAGTTGATGGAGGCCGCCGGTGTCACGATCTTGCCCTTCTTCTGAAGGTCTCTGCTCCGGACTCGGAACCACCGCAGTTCCGTGCGGAGTCCGGTGCAAAGTCCGGGAGGTTGCCCTGCGGCACCTTCGGGGCCTCCTCCTCCTGGTGGGTCCCCTCCCGGGATCCCACCTCGGCGTCGTCAGTGTCACGGGGTTGGAGGCGGTCGGAAGAGAATCCATATCTGACGTGCCCAAGGACCCGCTCGACGAAGTGGGTAGATCGTCCTTGGGCGGACTACAGGGTTGTGTGCGGCATTAGAAAGACACCATGCGACAAAAAAATAATTATAAATCATTTAGGAGTCCGGATACTTACGATATCGCCAGGGGCTTGGCCCTTGAGGGCCACGCCTCGTCGCCGTCGCCGACGTTGGCGGAACCTTCCGGGGGAAGGGTCCCTCCCTTCTTGGACCCTTCGGCCTCCCTCCTTGAGGAGGCCTTCCTGTTCTTCTCTCCCCCCGCTGGGGAGAGGCCTCTTTCTTCTCCCCCTCGTCCTCGTGGGAGGAGTCCGCCTCGGAGTCATCGGACGATGAGCTCGATATCACCTGACGCCGGGAACTCCTTCGGGTTCCCGTGGCCTTCTTCTTGGCCTTCTTCTCCGGCACTACGTAAAGTGCCGGGACCAGCAGCCTTGTCAAACGGGCATCCGCTGGGTCCTCTGGAAGGGGAGCCGGGCAGTTAACCTGTCCAGACGTCTTCTGCTAGTCCTGTTAAAGGTATTGGGAGTTTATATCCCGCATAGGGTCAAACTATGAAAAGCAAGTGTCCCATAAAGGATAACATAGCTTACCTCGCCAACCGGATGCTGCATGCTGAATCCGCGATCTTCGGTAGCGGATGCGGGAGCTTCGGCGCCCTTGAACAGCACCCTCCAGGCAGCTTCGTATGTAGTGTCGAAGAGCCCGCTCAAGGTCCGGTGATGTGCCGGTCAAACTCCCACAAATTGAAATCCCGTTGCTGGCAGGGGAGAATCCGCCGGACGAGCATGACCTGGATCGCCTTGACAGCTTGAGCTTCTTGTTCACGAGTTTGGAGACAGATCGAGTCCGGTCAGCTCTTCGAACTACCCCATAGCAAGCCCTTCTCTTTCCAGGAGGTGAGCTACATGGGGATGCCAGATCTGAATTCGGGGGCCGCTGCCCATTTAGGGTCACGCGGCTCGGTGATGTAGAACCACCCCGATTGCCACCCTTTGATGGATTCCACGAAGGCACCCTCGAGCCAAGTAACATTGGGCATTTTGCCCACCATGGCACCTCCGCACTCCGCTTGGCTGCCCTTCACAACCTTCGGCTTGACATTAAAGGTCTTTAGCCACAAGCCGAAGTGGGGCTGGATGCAGTGGAAGGCCTCGCACACGACGATAAATGCTGAGATATTGAGGACGAAATTTGGGGCTAGATCGTGGAAATCCAGGCCATAGTAGAACATGAGCCCTCGGACAAAGGGGTGGAGTGGGAAGCCCAGTCCGCGGAGGAAATGGGGAAGGAATACCACCCTCTCATGGGGCCTGGGGTGGGGATGAGCTGCCCCTCGTCGAGGAGCCGATGCACGATGTCGCTGGACAGATATCCGGCGCTACGCAGCTTCTCGATGCGCCCCTCCGTAATGGAGGAGGCCATCCACTTGCCTCCCGTTCCGTACATGGCTGGAGAAGGTCGAGGTGAGATGTGCGGACTTGGGCGCTGGAGCTCGAGTGCGCGGAGATGGATAAGCAAAGGAGGAAGAAGGTGTAGGTAAAAAGGTGGATCCTTATCCCCTTATATATGGGCGGATGTAACTATGCGTCCCTACTGGCCTGGTAAAACTTGCTTATCTCCCAAGCGCCGCAATCAATGGCGCAGTTGGGTTACCCACGTCCGTATTGATGGGAATCCCGGAATAAGGGGAACATGATCTCTGCTTCGACGGGACGTGCCAAGGAAACAGCTTCGCTAAACGCGCTGGGGTGGTATAATAAAACGATTCGTAAAAGCTTGGTTGTGGTGTGACGTCATGCCACGAAATACGTCAGCAGATTGAAACTTGTGTAAATATTATTCTCTCTACAGTGGTATGTGGAATTTATTTTACAGAGCCGGACACTATCCTGGTGTTCACAATCTTCTATGAATTATTCGGAGGAGGAACCCGCCATGCAATGCCGAAGACAATATGCGCGCCGGACTCGCTCGTCATTGAAGCCTGGTTCGGGGCTACCGAGGAGTCTGGACTAGGGGTGTCCGGATAGCGAACTATCATCATCGGCCGGACTCCAAGACTATGAAGATACAAGATTGAAGACTTCGTCCGTGTCCGGATGGGACTTTCCTTGGCATGGAAGGCAAGCTTGGCAATACGGATATGTAGATCTCCTACCATTGTAACCGACTGTAACCCTAGCCCTCTCGGTGTCTATATAAACCGGAGGGTTTTAGTCTATCGGACACAACAACAATCATACCATAGGCTAGCTTCTAGGGTTTAGCCTCCTTGATCTCGTGGTAGATCCACTCTTGTACTACCCATATCATCAATATCAATCAAGTAGGAGTAGGGTTTTACCTCCATCGAGAGGGCCCGAACCTGGGTAAAAACATCGTGTCCCTTGTTTCCTGTTACCATCCACCTAGACGCACAGTTCGGGACCCCCTACCCGAGATCCGCCGGTTTTGACACCGACACTAATCCTTTTACAGGAGATGGAACATTGCATCCCGATTTGCACCTAATCTATGTGGATGAAGTTTGTGGATTATTTAAGCTTGCTGGTATGCCCAAGGATGTTATCAAGAAGAAGGTCTTCCCTTTATCTTTGAAGGGAAAGGCATTGACATGGTTTAGGCTATGTGATGATATGGGATCATGGAACTACAACCGATTGAAATTGGAATTTCATCAGAAGTTTTATCCTATGCATCTTGTTCATCGTGATCGTAATTATATATATAACTTTTGGCCTCGCGAAGGAGAAAGCATCGCTGAAGCTTGGGGGAGGCTTAAGTCAATGTTATATTCATGCCCCAATCATGAGCTCTCAAGACAAATTATTATTCAAAAATTTTATGCTCAGCTTTCTCTCAACAATCGCTCCATGCTCGATACGTCTTGTACCGGTTCTTTTATGATGAAGACTATTGAATTCAGATGGGATTTATTGGAAAGAATTAAACGCAACTCTGAACATTGGGATCTCGACGAAGTTAAGGAGTCAGGTATAACACCTAAGTTTGATTGTGTTAAATCTTTATGGATACCGATGCTTTTCATGAATTTAGCACTAAATATGGAATTGACTCTGAGATAGTAGCTTCTTTCTGTGAATCATTTGCTACTCATGTTGACCTCCCTAAGGAGAAGTGGTTTAAATATAATCCTCCGATTGAAGTAAAGGTAGTTGCACCTATTAAAGTTGAAGAAAAGACTATCACTTATAATGATCGTATTGTTCCTACTACCTATATTGAGAAACCACCTTTCCCTGTTAGGATAAAGGATCACGCTAAAGCTTCAACTATGGTTCGTAAGAGTAATACTAGAACACCTACACCACTTGAGCAAATTAAAGTTGAACCTAGTATTGCTATCACTACTAGGGAAAAGCCTATACACAGAATCTTAGCAGCAGCGCGGCTCAAAAAGGAGCGCTGCTGCTAATTAGTAGTAGCGCGTGTTCGGGAAACTCGCTACTTACAAGTTTTTAGCAGTAGCGCGCTCGGTGTAGACCGCGCTGCTACAAATATAGACCGGTGGTGTCCACCAAACTCCATTTAGCAGCAGCGCGGTGCCGCGAGCCGCACTACTGCTATGGATGTAGTAGTAGCGCGCTTTTTCTGAGGTCGCTGCTGCTAAATTTCAAATTGGCACACTATTTGATCCCGGTTAGCAGTAGCGCCGTTGCCCAAAGCGCGCTGCTGCTACTTCCTTAGCAGCAGCGCGTTTTAACTCCCGCGCTGCTACTAATCCGCACCAACCCACCACCTTTTCCGCTTTTAGTCCCTCCCCCTCCCCTCGCCTCTTCCCTTTCCCTAGCTCCCACATGCTCCCACTCTCACTCTTCTTCTTCCTCAATACTTCTCCCCATTACTCTCTCTCTTCTATCTACCTTTCTCTCTTCATTACTCCTACCTAACTGCACCACCTCCATTAATGCATCTCCTTTCTTTTTCCTTCCCTCCACTAGTTGAAGTTGTCTCCTCCCAAATTAGGTAGCTAGGTAGATGTAGGATTTAGTTAAGGACCTATTTGCCCCTAACTAGATCTATCTTTGTCAAGAAGAGCTTTGTGCACTTTTGATCTCCCCACAACATCATCTCCATCGTGTGCTCGATCTCGAGATAGAGGTGATGAAAATTTCATGCTTTTGCAAAATGGAAATATGTTTATGTGTGTGTGATATGTTTGTGGAAATTGTGTGTGTGGCATGAGTTGACGCTAAATTGTGCTTTTGAGTTGCCTATGTTTTGCCGAAATGTCGATTTATTTCCGTTTTGGCGAATTCCGGGCAAACTCTAGATCCATATATGTCCTATTTTTAGGGAAGGTCATGCCGAATTTTTGTATGACTTTGATGCATGCACACATTTTTATAATCAATTTGTTTTATTATTACCGTGCGGCGCTCATGATGGTCGATGGAACGATGGTGGACAGTGTGGTTGCGGTCGGTGGTGCAGGACATGAAAGAAAATAACCTGACAGAGGTTTTATGTCCATGTCGAAAATGCAAAGGAATAGTTTGGCTCGACCCCTATGACGATGGTCGTGTCGAAGCGCACCTGCTCCTGACTGGTTTCATGGATGGCTATACTCGGTGGATAACTGAAGATGACGATGACGATGTTGAGGATGCCGACTGGGCAGGCAATGATGATACAGGGCAAGACGAAGAGATGATCGATAATGGCGGCGGGGAAGAGGCCGGACATGGCGGTGGAGAAGGGGTCGGACATGGAGGAGGAGAAGGGGCCGGACATGGCGGCAGAGAGAACGACATGGACTCCACGCAGCAGAGTTCGTCGATACTAAGTTCAATTGTGCGGGACCCTCATGTTCAAGCATTGCTTCGCAAGGAGACGAGTACTGAGAGAGCTGCTTCTAGAGAGGAGGCTAAGCTGGAGCAACTGGTGGTAGACTCGAACACTCCATTGTATGATGGTTGCAATCTGAGGTGACCCGCTTGAGTTTCACGCCTAACTCCACGAAGACGAAGGCTAAAAACAAATGGACCGACACTAGCCTCGATGAGCATCTCAAGTACCTAAAGGATGTTCTTCCCGCGGGTAATCTATGTCCTACTAGTGTTGATGAGGCCAAGAAGATCGTGTGCCCTCTTGATCTGCCACACGTTAGATACCATGCATGCATCAACGATTGCATAATTTATCGGAAGGAGCACGTGAAAAAAACAAGCTGTCCGGTGTGCAATGCTTCTCGATACAAGAAGGCTGGGAAGAAATGTCCCCAGAAAGTTGTATGGTACTTACCGATCACTCCCCATCTTCAGAGGTATTTTGTAGATCCCAAGGAAGCAAAGCTAATGCGCTGGCACACAGAGAGGAAGAAGCCCGACGATGGAGATGATCCGAAGCTGAGACACATGAAGGATGGAAGCCAGTGGAGAGCGTTGAACAACTTCTATCGGTATTTTGAATGTGATGCAAGGAACATCATGCTCGGTGCGTGTACCGATGGCATGAATCCGTTTGGCAACCAAAACACCAACCATAGCACATGGCCCGTGTTTGTATGGATGTACAACCTCCCCCCTGGTTGTGCATGAAATCGAAGTACATTCACATGAGCATGCTTATTCAAGGCCGAAACAACCAGGAAATAATATTAATTTGTATCTGGGGCTACTTCAAGAGGAGTTAGACATGTTATGGAAAACACCGGCCAAGTCATGGGATGCAAACAAAGGCGAGTATTTCAACATGAGAGCCACGCTGATCACGACAGTGCAAGACTATCTCGGTTACGGATATGTGGCAGGCCAGGTGTGCCATGGATATTGCGGATGCACGCGGTGCATGGATGATACGATGTCTCAGCAGCTAACATCAAGGAAAGATGGCGGGTCTGGGAAAATCGTGTACATGGGGCATCGAAGATGGCTTGAACAGGACGACCCGTGGAGAAACCTTGGAGATATATTCAATGGTCACGCTAAGCATCGAGGACCTCCACGTAAGCGGAGCGGTGCCGAAATCAATGAGCTATTGAAAATCTGGAAGGAGTGCTCCGCTCCGGGAAAGACGATGAGAAAGGCGCCGGAGCCGCTGCTGAAGGTATGGAAGACGAGGTCTGTGTTCTGGGACTTGGAGTACTGGCACAAACTCGATACACCTCATTGCCTTGATCAAATGCGTATCTGTAAGAATGTCCTTGAGAGCTTGCTCGCAACACTGATGAACATGCCGGATAAGACCAAGGATGGGCCGAAGGCAAGAAAAGACTTGCAAGATTTGAAAATCAGGGAAGATCTTGACATGCCGCCCCGTAAAATGTCAGACGAGACAGAGACGGAGACAGAGGCACGGGAGAAGAAGGGCAAGAAAATAAAGAAAGAGGATTATTGCCCCCCTTCTTGCTTCACCTTAAGTCCGGCTGAGATCAATCAATTCTTTAAGTGCCTTACCGGAGTCAAAGTTAGTTCCAGTTACTATGGCAAGATAAGCAGATATCTAGACACGGACAAGAAAAGGTTCAGCGGGATGAAGTCTCATGACTGTCATGTGATGATGACGCAGATACTACCTGTTGCCCTTAGAGGGATAATGGACAAGCACGTCCGTGACACACTTATTGGTCTCTGCAACTTTTTCGACGTCATCTCTCGAAAGTCGATTAGTGTGAAGCAGCTCCGAAGGCTACAGGAAGAGATCGTTGTGATACTGAATGAGCTTGAGATGTACTTCACGCCTGCGTTCTTTGACGTGATGGTGCATCTGTGTGTCCATATTGTGGATGACATAATAGACCTGGGGCCGTCATTCCTGCACAATATGATGGCGTTTGAGAGGATGAATGGGATCATCAAAGGATTCGTTCGTAACATGTCCCGTCCGGATGGAAGCATCATCCAGGGCTATTTGACACAAGAGTGCATCTATTTTTGTGAGAATTTTCTATATGGCGCAGACCAGCCGCCTGGTGTTAGTGCTGGTTTGCCCGTTAACAAGCATGATGGGAGACTCGAAGGAGATGGTCACTTCAACGGTCGCAGGGAACTGCACGTGGCATACTCAGATCGACGCAGCGACTTTGACAGAGCAAACTTGGTAGTGCTACAACACCTAGACGAGGTAGATCCTTTTGTGGCACTGCACAAAGAAATTATCGCAAAGAAGTATCGTGACCCGGGGGTATGCAGGACGAACGCCGAAGTTACTAGAGAGCACAACTCCACTTTCCTACATTGGTTCAAAGAGCATATTAATGCTAATCCCCCGGAGGAGGGCTCTAAGGACGGATTGCTCATATACGCCTTAGCACATGGCCCCTTGCCCAACCTCATAACCTATCAGGCATATGATATCAACGGATACACATTCTACACGGAGGCCAAAGATATGGACAGTGATGATCAGAACTCAAGGGTGACGATGGAATGCATGACTGGCAGCGACAACGACGCAACTGAACGATTTTATGGAAGGGTCGAGGAGATCTGGGAGCTTGACTACTCTGGACTGCACAACACGACGATGTTCCGTGTCAGATGGGCAAAGAATGTCGAAAGACAAAACCGGATTTTCACTACCATGAGTATACCCGACGCCAAGAGCGCTACCGTGAACGCTATCGCAAAAAACGAGCCATGGGTACACGCTAAGCACATGACACAATGCTTCTTCATAACCGACCCATGCAATCCCAGTCGTGTTGTCGTGAGGAGAGGCAAAAGGAACATCATTGGAATGGATGGAGTCGCCAACGAGGAAGACTATGATCAGTATGGCAACCCAATGAGGGAAGATGACGATGATGATGAAGTATACGTCAAAAGAAGAATCAATACTACATTACCTAAGAAAAATCATACTCCATGGAAAAGGCAAAGTCACAATGAGGGGCTCAATTATTCTTCAACGAACAAGAAGGGAAAGAGGCTGACTCAAAAATGAAAACGTCAGCGCTGAGGAACCGTATGTTATCGGTCAAATGATGTAATATATATGTTCCTATTTTGTATACACACTTAGCCATTATTATGCATGGGTCCAATGATGTAATATATATGTTCCTATTTTGCATACATATTTAATCACAAATGATGCAATATATATCGCCTCCCTTCGCTCATCGCTCTCGGAAATAAAAGTGGGAGAAAATAAAGGAAAAGAAAAGGAAAACTGGCAGTAGTAGTAGCGCATTTCAGTATAAACTGCTACAGCTATCAAGGTAGTAGTAAGCGCATTTCGTGATAAACCGCTATAGCCTCTTGAAGGTAGTAGCTGCTTTGTCCAAACGTGTTGCTGCTACGTCCACTTAACCCAAAATTCTCACTATCCTCGCTTCATCCCGCCTTTCCCCCAAATCCCCACTCTCTGTCAGCGCCCCTAACCCAGTAGCCAGCCCGACCTCGCGCTCGGCGCTCCCGACCCGCCCTACTTGACCCACCCCGACTCAAGGGCTGGCCCCGACCCGCCCTCGCCCCCGCCCAAGCCTGGCTGCCCGACCCGTCGGCCCTCGCCTCCCTCCTCTGCTTCCTCCTCAACCTCGGCCGTCGTCCTGCCTGCCTCGCCCCCTGCACCCTCTGAAACCCCAGGAGTCTGGACTAGGGGTTGTCCGGACATTGGACTATCATCGTCCGCGGACTCCAAGACTACGAAGATACAAGATTGAAGACTCCGTCCCGTGTCCGGATGGGACTTTCCTTGGCGTGGAAGGCAAGCTTGGCGATATGGATATGTAGATCTCCTACCATTGTAACCGACCCTGTGTAACCCTAGCCTCCTCCGGTGTCTATGTAAACCGGAGGGCTTTAGTCCGTAGGACAACATACATTACAACAATCATACCATAGGCTAGCTTCTAGGGTTTAGCCTCCTTGATCTCGTGGTAGATCCACTCTTGTACTACCCATATCATCAATATTAATCAAGCAGACGTGGGTTTTACCTCCATCGAGAGGGCCCAACACAGGTAAAAACATTGTGTCCCTCGCCTCCTGTTACCATCCGCCTAGACGCACGCTCGGGACCCCTACCGAGATCCGCCGGTTTTGACACCGACATTGGTGCTTTCATTGAGAGTTCCTCCGTGTCGCCACCGATAGGGCGGATGCCTCCACCCGCCTTGAAAGACGGTGTTTTTGCCAAGGGCCTTTGGCCGCCGCCAAACTATCCGGCTAGGTGGTTTCTTATGACCGCTTTGTCCGCCGCTTCCACAATGACTTCTCAAGTCATCGGCAATCTTCGCGTCAGCCCTAAAGCTGCCGAATAGTTGATCCGATTGAGCTCTCGCTCATTAACGAGCTCTTGATCGCATCGCCGCCTCGAGTCGCCACGACTACAACCAGATTGGGCTTAAAACCGATCCGAGAGATTAACTCTCCCGTGCCACCCACCACGTCGCAGTGGAAGAGGAGCAATACGGCAACTCTTCGCCTGTATTGAAAACAATTCATGTCCGGATTCCCGAACCCTCCACGCCAGATTCCCGCGGAGGGACGGACTTCGATCGAGCATTGAACTTAAAATCATGCATCGCTCCGGATTCGCTGGATTGTGTCCAGCAAACCAAGCTTCCGAATTCGGAAACCACTCGGCCTTTGAGCCCCAAGATGGGCAGGGATCCGGATTTTATTCCACCCACCGGCCCAGACATATGCGATCTATCTCTAATACGGCAAGAGCCCGCTGAAACAGTACATCACTACTGGGCCAGATTCCTCCTGGTTATGGACAGGATAAAGGACTGCTGAGAGGAAAACGCAATTTCAATCTTCTGCAATAACTGCATGGACAAGGGAATACTAAACGCCATTGATCGTCGCAAAATTACGAAGCTTCACCGATCCGCATCCATAGTACGAAAGTATCAGGCGATGGAGAGTTTCCGAAAACCAAAAATCAATTTTGGGATAATCCGCCCCAAACCCATCCATGACAAAAGGGCGCCTTACACTCAGGCCCCGGATGCAAAAACGAAAAACAAAAACCCAATAAGGGAAACGGAACCGTCTCGGAGGGATGGCTCAATGGACCCCGTAAGCTTCATAGTACAGTAGGAGCCGCCCCAACACATAGCCTTCGAGCATGTTGGATATTACGGCAGTGGCCAAATGTGGCGAGGAACCTCTAGCTCGAAACCACTCCAACAATACCAGACGGTATCAACAGCTTGAGACCTTCGCATCAAACAATATGCGAAGCGAACAATCCGCTGGACTCGCCAAGTCTACCAAGTAGCAACAAAGAAATCCATGGAGCGACACAGCTATTACCTTCAACGCCACGACGAGCCTAAATTCGAACAGCCGTGAGCACCAACAGACCGGTACTTAGTCCCATAGTGGACGGCTTTCGATGACAAAAGTCCTCATGGATGGCGGCAGCGACTAAACCTCATTTACGAGGAAACTCTGCGAAAAATGGAAATCGATTGAGCCGATAGAGCTAAGCAAAGACAACCTTTAGAGGAATAATCCCTAGTCGAAGCGCGCTGCACCGAAAAATCACACTCGATGTGGTGTTCGGCCTCCGGACAATTACAGATCCGAAGAAGTCACGTTCCAGGTGGCCCCATTCAGCAGCGGATACCACGCCATATTAGGACGAGAGGCATTCACAATTTTTCAAGCAGTACCTCATTACGGGTACGTGAAGCTCAAAATGCCTAGGCCCAGCGGAATAATCACTCTCGTTAGTGATCCGGACATAGCACTCCGCGCCGAAAACAAGACAACCGCACTAGCCCTCGAGGCACTATCCGAAGCCTTAGCGGCAGAAGAACTCACCAAGCGCTCTCACGGTGAATAGGGACGATGTGATACTCGATAAAAGATCCAAGTCCACCTCCTTCAAACCAGCAGATGAAATAATAAAATTCCAGGTCCATCCAACGGACCCAACAAATCTGACGGCTCCATTGGGGCACAATTGAACCCAAGTAGACGCCAGATCATGGAATTCCTTCGGGAAAATTGGGACATCTTACGCCGGCATCCTTCTTGGATATGCCCGAATCCCACGCAGTTGGCGTAACACAGCCTAAACATCCTAAAAGGATTTAAGCCACCAAACAGGCTCTTTGACAATTTTCCCAACCCAAAAGACAGCAATGGGAGAAGAGCTAGCCAAACTATTGGAAGCCGGATTCATTAGAGATATCAAACATCCGGACCGGCTAGCAAATCTGGTGATGGTACCAAAGAAGGATAAATGATGGCGCCTCGGTCGATTTTAAAGACCTCAATAAGGCTTGCCCAAAGGATCCTTCCTCTCCCGCGATCGACCAAATTATCGATGCTACCGCAGGCACGATTCGTTGTGCTTCTTGGACGATACTCGCTATCATCAAATCAAGATGGCGGAAGGCACCAAGCCGCAACGGCATTCATCACTCCATACGGACCATTCGCTTCAACACGATGCCCTTCGGACTTAAAAATGCCGCAACATATCAGCGCATGATTCAAACATGTCCGCTACCCAGATCGGCAAAACAGTCGAGGCATCGTGAGACGACGAGTCGTCAAAACAAAACACGTTGAAACTCTAGTAGACGATTTGAGGCTCACATTCGACAACCTCGGATCATATGACATCAAGTGAATCCGAAAATGCGTTTTGGCGCATTCAGCCGAAAGTCTGGGCTTCATTGTATCCGCGAGAGAATTGAAGCAAACCCAGCTAAAATCCGAGCTCATCATAGTTGGATATTCCAAAAGACCTCAAACAAATACAAAATTAACAGGATGCGTGGCAGCTTTAAGCCGCTTTATCTCCGCCTAGGAGAAAAGGCATTGCCCTCTATCGCCTCCTCAGCGCACCAACACTTTGAGTGGACGGATGCTGCCTTCGCCGGATCGAAGAAATAAAGGCCATATTGGCAACAACCGTCCTGGCTGCGCCCACTCGGGCGAACCAATGTTGTTATACATTGCAGCACGCATCAAGTTGTAAGCGCGGTCCTCGTCGTCGAACGAGTGATGTAAAGGCATAAATTCCCTCTTCAAAACCAATGTATTATGTATCCACCGTGTTAACCCCTGCAAATCCTGCTACCCGCACTATCGTAAGATAGCATATGCGGTGTTCATGGCGCCCCGAAACTCCGACACTCCTTTCAAGAGTGTTCGATAACAATGGCCTCAAGTACCACTCAATGACATTATAAATAACCGCGACGAACGGGCAGGATTGCAAATGGGCCATTGAGCTCTTACCATTCGATATAACTTACAAACCTCGGCGAGCTATAAAGTCACAAGTTTTGGCTGACTTCGTCGCCGAATGGACCGGAACTCCCTAAAGAGTACGCGCGATACTCCAATGGACTATGCACTTCGACGGCTCCAAAATGTTGGCGGATCGGGGCTGGCGCCATATTGACGCCCCCCAACCGGAGATACAGATCAAGATCGTACTTCAAATAATGTACACGGACTCCAATAATGCAGCCGAATACGAGGCCCTGTTACATGGTCTCCGGATGGCAGTCTCCATGGGCATTCAACGCCTAGAGGTGCGCGGGGATTCAAACCTTGCAATATCCCAAATAAACGGAGACTTTGACGCCAAGGATCCGAAAATGGCAGCATATCGCAACGCTGTCCTAAAAATGTCAGCTCGGTTTGAAGGACTTGAATTCCATCACATAGCCCGAGACAATAACCAAGCGGCCGACGTAGTGGCACGCATCGGTGCAAAACGTGATGCTGTCCCTCCAAATATCTTCCTGGAACGGCTCTTCAAGCCATCCGTACTATGGGAAGAGGAGCCCGCTAGTGACAAACCAGAAAAAACCACGCCAATCGGTGATTCAGCAGATGACATAACACCTTCATCCCACGTCATAATGGCAGTAATCGCCGCGTGGACAGAACCTTTCCTAGCCTACTTAGGCAGGAACTTCCCGAAGACCAAAACGAGGCTCGCTGCATAGTCCGGTGATCGAAAGCCTACAAGGTCCATGAGGGAGAACTTTATAAGAAAAGTACAACCGGAGTCCTTCAGAGGTGTATCTCCGAAGAGGAAGGGCAAAACCTCCTGGCTGAAATTCATGCCGGACTAGGCGGACACCACGCAGCAGCCCGGGCCGTTGTAGGAAAGGCATTCCATACAGGATTTTATTGGCCGACGGCCCGGGCAGATGCTCAGGACTTAGTCCAGAAATGCGTTGGTTGTCAGCTCTTCGCCAATCAGAGCCATATGCCGCCTACCGCCCTCAAAACCATACCCATTACCTGGCCGTTCGCGGTCTGGGGGCTTGATATGGTTGGACCCCTTAAAGGGGGAACCCACAAGCAAAGGTACCTATTGGTCATGGTGGATAAATTCACCAAATGGATAGAGGCCAAACCGGTCAAAACGGCAGAGTCCGGACCAGTGATAGACTTTATATCAGGGGTAGTACACCGTTACAGAGTCCCCCACAGCATCATCACCGACAATGGCACGAACTTCACAGCCGACGAGATTAAGTCATGGTGCAAAAACATGGGCATCAAGCTCGACTACGCTTCAGTTTATCACCCTCAAACCAACGGTCAAGTGGAACGAGCAAATAGTCTAATAATGAGCGGCATTAAACCCAGACTAGTGAGGTCACTTACTAAATCCGACACACAATGGGTCGAGGAGCTCGACTCCGTACTCTGGGGGCTACGGACAACGCCTAACCGTACTACCGGATTCACACCATTTTTTATGGTATACGGCGCAGAGGCAGTGTTGCCCTGTGACATTATTCATGACTCACCTCGAGTGCGCATGTATGAGGAAAGAGAGGCCGAGCTTGATCGGCAGGACAGCTTGGACACATTGGAGGAAGAACGTGACGTCGCGAAGGCTTGTTCCGCATTTTATCAGCAGCAGGCCCGAAGATATCAAAGCAGAAAAGTACGGGCCAAGACTTACAACGTTGGTGAACTAGTTCTACGCCTGCCGGACAAGAAAAAGGACAAACTCAAGCCCAAATGGGAGGGCCCCTTCATTATCGATCAAGTCCTGACCGGCGGAGCATACCGTTTCACTTAAATGCGCTCGGATAACCGACTCGAGCCAACCCATGGAACGCAACCCGCCTCCGATGATTCTATGCCTAGCGCCCGGACTAAGAGTTCGCCCCTTCCCCCCAAACTTTTACACTTGGCTGTCTTTTGTTTCTCTTTTTATGCCTTTTTATTTAAAAGCCCTTACGGGCCTATTTTCGCATTTTCATACGCATGATGTGCCATCCGCACTCATTATTCCCCGGGCTTTTTTACGAAGCTCAACTACACGGTTTCATACCCAGACATGTGTCAAGCTTCCACATGTACCTTTTACTCGCCATTATATGCATCGATATGACTTAAGTTTTGGCCAAGCTGGGTTGTTCGCTCTGTGCTTACCCCCACGCTCCCGATTGTTCGGCTAGGAGGTAAAGGAGCACCTCTGCGATTGTTACTGCCGGGTAAGCGGATGTGTACCTCGAAATGGGTGAAGCCGAAAGCTAGCGTTCTTAAGGGAATATTTGGTCGGTGACTTAAAAGATGACTTTTTACTCATTTATTTATCTGCCCCCATATGTTTTACTGCTTTCTTTGCAGTCCGACATGCACTTTAGGGCATGCCTCCCAGCGAAAGGAACCCTTAACGGAACTATTCTCCCTGGAAGATGTTTCTTACTAACCATGTAATATAACATAACTAGTTGGGCACTTGTCTGATAAAGCACTAATGACCCCTACGCCTGGTCTCCATGCATACCACGGTTGTCTCTTAACCAAAAAGGTATTCGGGCACACTCCGGACTCTAGGGTCCCAAGGTTGAAGCGAAAAGGTCGGCAAAGACAAACGATCTACAATCCGGCTAGAAGGCATTTCACATGTCACTTTAAAGGAAAACATACATTGTCAAATTTATTGATTGTATTCCTCCTCAATCCCGTCTAACATGTTGTCTAACTTACAGTCCCGTTGGGAAAACTTAGCAGCTAACTCTACTTGGCTGTATACCAAACTCACAGGGATCTCCTTCCCATCGGGCCCCACCGGTCCAACTTCGGCCATGTGGTTTGGATCCGCCTTCTTATACCGCGTCTTCACCATGGCCCAAGCCTCCCTGGCACCTTGACGGCAAGCCGAAATCTTCCACAAACGGAAGCGCTGCCGCACTCCCTGAAGCTTCTCCGCAAGCTCCCCAAGGCCCTCGGGCAGGGAGAGGGCTGGCCATAAAGCCCGGACGACGCCGCTCATTGCCTGCCGAACTCGTTCGAGCAGCTGCAACAGTTCGGGAAGTTGATCACCCATTGATATGGGCATCTCCTCTGCAGACGCAACGACGTGAGTACACCTACAAGACATATTATGTCAATCTACTTCCTCGCCAACTCTTCTTTTCAAAAGAGTCCGCTAAGCACTTACTATAAATACCACGACGGCCGCTGATTCTCCTTAACGGAGCCGACAGCTCGCCCGAGCGCCTTTCAGCTCTTCTCCGAGCTTGGCGTTGGCATCCTGGAGCTTGTTCCTTTCTTGCTGAACCCTATTCAGCACACTCTCGCCGGCCTTTAGCTGGCGCAGTAAGGCTTGCCTGTCCGGATCTTGTCCGGCGGCACCTGCAATGTCATTATTAGACTCGCGCGCATGCCGCACAACGCTTATATTTATTAATAAAAATGTGTTACCAGGAGGGGTCTCTGCGTCTCCTCCTGCGGCAGCAAGTGCGGCCTCAAGTTGGGCCTTGCAATCTTGCAGCTCCCGAGACAGCTGGGCATTCTTCTCGGTAAGAGCCTGCGTTTTCAAATGATCCTTAAATCAGTTAACATAACTACTTTAAGTCTCGGGGGCTACTGGTATATACAACCATTAAAATTCCCTTACATGTATGTCTTTCACATACTGCTCCGTGGCTCTGGTAAAACCACTTTGAGCGGCACGGAGATGCGCGTCCTCTGCGTTAAAGGCTTCCAATGCCTCAAGGGAAAAGCACGCTTCACGAAATACTGTCCGGCGGCCCCTATGGTTCATGGAGCTCTCCACCTCAGACTTGGTGGCGGACAGTCTGTCGGTGTCCTCCGTTGGAGAAGGATCCGGCCCGCGTCTTGCGCTTGCCTCCCCCTCCAGGCCGGGCGCTGGAGCCTGGCCGGTGTAGGTTGGATCGGCAACTTCTGCGCCCGCAGTCCGGCGAGCACTTTTTCTCCTACAAAGATCATGAGCACTCAGGCGTTTCCTAGGAACGTTGCTCTGAAGATTCAAATATGAGCTATACCTTTGCGGCGACGTTTCCGTCCGCACCGCGCTCCTTTTCCGCCTGCTGGTCCGGACTGACCTTTGTGGGTCAGCCACCGCAGGCTCGGCTTCCCGCCGTGAAGGCGCTTCCTGCAAAATACCGTCGTTCGTGAAAGTTAGAAATGTGCAGGGAAAAGATAATGGTGTCCGGACTTCGGTCTCGGTCACCTGGGAAGCCGAACACAGTCTGGGGTAGTCCGCCGTAATGGCGACCAAAGCATTGTCTATGCTGAGTTGGTGAAACACCCCGTCGATCAGCTCCACCTTGATGTCCGGATCCTCTTCGGAGGCCGGATCCAAGGATCTTTCTGGATCCTCGGGTTGCGGAGCAGGACTTACCATGTCCTCCACAGTCCGGCGTAGATCCTGCGCCGAAGACATAATGTAAGAAGCTTAAACTTCGAAAGCGTGGGTCGAGCCCTTAAAGGTGTTCACTTACCCATCCTCTAGGGTTGATCATGGAAAACCCATTCAAAGGGTTCGTTCGAAGGAAGTCCTCCTTCTCCCCCTTGTACAGGCTGGACAGGATCTCCACCAGATCCTCGGTCGAATCCGGCCCTTTGTGGCCATGACGGGTGGCATCGTCTTCCCCGTTGAAATCCCACATGGGGTGGCCTCTGTATTGCAATGGTTGTACCCCCCGCTTGATGCATGTCGCCATGACTCCGATCATGGTCAAGCCAGAATGGGCCATTAATCTTATTCGGCCCATCAAGTAATGGACGCTCTTGTCTTCCTCCAATCGGGGGCTCCGTGGGCGCCAGCTGAGGCGTTTCTTCAAAGGAGCAGCACTAAACTATGGGAGGCCAATCTGGACTGGGTCCGGCAGCGGAGCGTCTCCTATATAAAACCACTCTGAGGGCCAGTCTTCGGACACCTTCTTGGGAGTACCGGATGGGTATCCGGTCCCGGCGATGCGCCATATTTCGGCGTCGCCCACTTGATATATGGACCCCTCGTGAGAACGGGGTACGAGGCAGAACAGCCTCTTCCACAATGCAAAATGGGGCTCAATGCCCAGGTAGAGCTCACAAAGAGCTACGTGGCTCGCGATATGCGTGATGTGAGGCGGCGTGAGGTGGTGGAGCTGAGTCCGTAGAACTCCGGAGCCCGCTGGAGGAACGGATGTATTGGAAATCCGAGTCCCCTTATCAGATAGGGGACGAAGCATACTCGCTCCCCCTTATTGGGGCTTGGGGTAGCCTCCACTTGCCTCCCACCTTGATAAGTA
The DNA here is from genome assembly GCA_021437245.1 of Aegilops speltoides. Classification (NCBI taxonomy): domain Eukaryota; kingdom Viridiplantae; phylum Streptophyta; class Magnoliopsida; order Poales; family Poaceae; genus Aegilops; species Aegilops speltoides. The sequence goes on from CM038146.1 coordinate 127,531,423, forward strand.
ACCAGCCCGGCTCGAACCGAGATCATGAAGGCCGGAGGAGATATCCCCGCTTTGGAGCTTCACTAGCTCGTTGTCTTGAACAGAGCACCTCCTCCAATCCCACGGCGGTGGGCTGGGAGCGAGAAGAAGAGCCGCCGACGGTCCATGATGGAATGGATTTTTAGGTCAAAGGCGCTTCGATGAAGTATTCGCAGGAGGAAGACGGTGTGGTTTGGATCTGGATTCTTGCCTCTTTTGTAGGCGGATGACTCGCACGACTAGGGGGTGAAACATAAAAGACACCCTGGCTTTTCGCATTCGTGCGACGTGTGGAAGAGGGCCATTATTTGGCGTGGAAGCCGAGAAACACAGTATTCAAGATGAAGCCGGACAATCGCTCGCGGATACATGGAATTTGAAGGAGAACCCACCTTGCAACACGAAGACTATAGAACCTTATTGGACTTATCGTCATTGAAGCCTGGTTCGGGGCTCTTGAGGAGTCTGGACTAGGGGTGTCCGGACCGCGGACTATCATCGTCGCACGGACTCCAAGACTACGAAGATACAAGATTGAAGACTCCATCCCGTGTCCGGATGGGACTTTCCTTGGCGTGGAAGGCAAGCTTGGCGATACTGGATATGTAGATCTCCTACCATTGTAACCGACTCTGTAACCCTAGCCTCCTCCGGTGTCTATATAAACCGGAGGGCTTTAGTCCGTGGGACAACATACATTACAACAATCATACCATAGGCTAGCTTCTAGGGTTTAGCATCCTTGATCTCGTGGTAGATCCACTCTTGTACTACCCATATCATCAATATTAATCAAGCAGGACGTATGGTTTTCCTCCATCGAGAGGGCCCGAACCTGGGTAAAAACATTGTGTCCCTCGTCTCCTGTTACCATCCGCCTAGATGCACAGTTCGGGACCCCCTACCCGAGATCCGCCGGTTTTGACACCGACACCCCCCCTCTCTCTCTCTCTCTGCTAGGGTTTTTCGGTTGATTTACTTAGGTTTTAGTTAGGGCAGTCTGTTAATTAGGTTATCTATTTAGTTATGAATTTAGCTATGTTTCAAAATTAGCTGAATTTATATGCAAATTTGAACTTGACATGTGATATGTGGATATGTCATGTTTTGGACATGTCATGTTTGGAAAATGATCCAAGTGGCCTATGTTACGCCGGAATGTTGATTCATTTCTGTTTCGGTGAATTTCAGGTGCTCGATATGTCTATTTTTTAGCAAAGGTCATGCCGAAATTTCCTGTGAATAAAGGCATGATTTGTGCTACATAGTTGGCATATCGAGTGCTGGCACATAGATTTCTTTTTATGTCATTTCTCATTTATTCATACTTTTAGAAAGAAATGAGGACACTTAATCATAGGGAATATGTCGAACAACGAAAAGCGGGCCTTGACCAAGATCTTGAGCGAGATGGATTATGAGGGTGAATAAGAGTACCTCGACTATTTGACTGCTAAGCAAGGTTTGCAGGTCGGCCTTGATGATGGTACTGACGCCGAATCAACACCAACGGAGCCGACACCGATGGCGGCGCCGAGACCGGTGGGGAAGGTACCGGCGGGGAAGATACCGGCGGGGAAGGTACCGGCACCGATGCCGCTACCAAAAAGAGGAAGCATAAGAAGCAGAGGATACGAAAACCTAACAAACTAGGGATTGGACGACTTGTGATCACAAAGATGGCACCTGGCAAGTTTGAGCCGTTACAGCCGGAAGAACCTCGCAAGTGCTATGGGAACCAAGTAGGATGCATCCTACGGGAATGCACGAGCATCAACGACGATGACTTAAGGAGTAAAGAACATTTGACGCAGATTGCTCTAACGAAGTTGCACAAGAGATTCAAGTTCCCGACCGGGATGATAACATAGAACAACTGTGGGATGATCCGAAGATAAAAAAGATTAACAATCACGCCATGGGCATGTTCAGCAATGATTTGGCCTCCTAGAAAGGGAGGGTGAAACGAGCTATTGAGGCTGATGAACCCCTGTCCAAGATTCTAGAGGTAAATCCGACACTTACGGAAGAGGAGTTCAAAAAGTTCAAGGACACTTGCGCTACCGAGGCAGCCAAGGCTAAGGCTGCGAAATTCAAGAGCCTTCAGCAAAGGAACACAGGGAAGCATCGCCTCGGAAGCCGTGGCTACCTCGGTAAAAGGAACATATGGGATAAGGAGGACGCGGAACGTGAAGCCGCGGGTCTCCCAGACCCCTTCGCGAAGTTCACCAACCCCTTAGAGCGTGACTTCATCAAGGTCTGCTACAAGTAGGACAAGGAGAAAAAGGTTTTTTACACGGACAAGATCCCGAGGCAATTGATTAGACTACTAGAGAAGCAACACCAGCTTGCAGCCGAAAGCCTTACTTCTCCGATGAGGCCCAAGTGGGACACCCCTCTCAACCGGGCCTTGAACGAATTTAAGGGACTCTGTCAGTGTCAAAACCGGCACATCTCGGGTAGGGGGTCCCGAACTGTGCGTCTAGGCGGATGGTAACAGGAGACAAGGGACACGATGTTTTTACCCAGGTTCGGGCCCTCTCGATGGAGGTAAAACCCTATTCCTGCTTGATTGATATTGATGATATGTGTAGTACAAGAGTGGATCTACCATGAGATCAAGGAGGCTAAACCCTAGAAGCTAGCCTATGGTATGATTGTTGTAATGGTTGTGTCCTCTGGGACTAAAACCCTCGGTTTATATAGACACGGAGAGGGCTAGGGTTACAGAGTCGGTTACAATGGTAGGAGATCTACATATCCGTATTGCCAAGCTTTCCTTCCACGCCAAGGAAAGTCCCATCCGGACACGGGGCGAAGTCTTCAATCTTGTATCTTCATAGTCTTGGAGTCCGGTGACAATGATAGTCCATTGTCAGGACACCCCTAGTCGGGACTCCTCGGTAGCCCCAGAACCGGGCTTCAATGGCGATAAGTCCAAGTCGCGTATATAGTCTTGACATTGCAAGGCGGGTTCTCCTCCAGATTCCATGTGCGTGCCGAATAGTGTCCGGCTCCCTTACAAATGTTGCGCTCCTTGGCTTCCATGCCCAATAATGGCCTTCTTCCACGCGTCGCACGAATGCGAAAGGCCAGGGTATCTTTTATGTTTTACCCCCTAGCTGCGCAAATAACCTGCCTATAAGAGAGGCAAGGATCTAGATCCAAACCACACCATCTTCCTTCCGCGAGTACTCATCGGAGCGCTTCTGACCAAAAATCCATTCCGTCATGGATCGTCGACACGGCTCCTCCTCTCGTGCTCCCAGCCCTCTGCCAGGAGATTGGAGGAGATGTTCTATCCCGCACAACGAGCTGGTGATGCTCCAAGCGGAGGGATATCTTCCCCCGGCCTTTATGGTTCCGGTTCGAGCCGGGCTGGCCACCTACAAAGGTGGGAAGCAAGCGGAGGCCACCCCAAGTCCCAATAAAGATTCGTCCGTGATCGATAAGGGGCTGGATTTCTGTGACATCCGTTCCTCGCGGGCTCTCGAGTTCTACGGACTCCAGCTCCATCACCTC